>JAHQIW010007448.1:0-211262 GCA_019055375.1 Parelaphostrongylus tenuis | reverse complement strand
ACCTCATATACGTACAGTCCAGTAGCATTAGACGCACCACGGCACTTCTCTAGAGCGTAGAGTCGACGTCTTTACACCCTTCAGTACAAATATCGCAACATTCCCTAAAACTCAGAACTGAAAATATGCGCCTTTGAAGCTGAAGCATGTCTTGAGTGGCCACGAATACACCAGTATAATACCGCCATGGGATTTGGAAACGTTTTTTTGCCAAAAATTCAGAAAAGGCAACTTTCATTGAACACGACCGATTTAGGCATGAAGTATCAATCTTGTCCACAAGTTACAACCATATAATTGGCAAATATTGAGGCAAAAATTTTTTGGTTTCTCAACCGGTTCGCCTGCAATTGATATATTAGAACCCTATTCTAAAACAACTGATGTAAATAAAATAAATAGAATCTGTTCTACGAGAAGACAAAATCTTTTTAGTCTTGGTTCGCCTTATCATATAATTTTTCAGAAGGAATAACTATTTAACCTTCAATAACCATGGGAACCGGGAATTTCTTGCTGTTCATTGGTACTACCTCCGTAGGATACCAAGCCATCATCGTTAACCCACTGACTGCAGTAGTCTTGCGAGAAATCGCAATTCAAATCAAGAGGATACGGTACATGTGGGCCGGGGACCTTGTTGTAGACCGAATAGAGAAGCTATCTAAATGCGAAACGTTATTCGAAACGTTATGATGTTTTGGTAACGACATTTCCATTGGAGGAATTTGATTGCTCTAATTTGCGAGTACAGAAATCCCTAACCGAGTAGGACTTTGTCATGAAGGAGAGAATAAATGCATTACTCATGAGCCGTGAAAAATGTTCCCCACAAATTAGTTGCCAACTGAACGAATCCTTAGCTACTTACGCTTTATGCTTCCATATTCGAGAGCATAAAACATTACCAGACAGCCTTCAACATCTTGCAAAATCACTTATTTTCGAAATTATTGTCACATTTGTTATCACTTTGGTCAATTTGGCCCATCTTCGAAAATTTCACCGTGTTTCCCTGTCGAGAGTAAGTGAATCACTTATACAAACGATTTTTGCATAACACTAATAGAGTATCGAAATACCGTTGGAGGAATCAATCGTCGTGACAATTGGTGGGAGGTGGCTTCGGAGCAAAGAAGACCCTTTACATGTATATCTGATAATACCACCAAGCCAATGGACGACTCATCAAATGCGATCATTTCGAACGTATACTGAAATGTTGAAAATTGGACGTCAGATTTCCAAGCCAACTACGTTTTTATTTAGCTCGTGTGACACAGATTTATGTCGTAGTATGATAACAAATTATTTTTCTATTTTTTACACGACTCTTTATCACAGGACATTTGTGCGGTATCCAGCACTTTCTTGCTCTCCGCTTCGTTTCCTCCTATTCCTCCTACAAGAGGTCTGCTGAATATTTACATATAGCTTCGGCTGCTGCTACAAAAAGTTCGTCTTCTTGCACAAAATCTGGTGCGGGCCAGTAAAAATTATTATTGCAGTCTTTGAAGGTAGACAGGCTAAGGAAGTCTCTAAGGCGTCCGTTGATTGATTGCAAGAGAGTGGTGGGGGGAGGGAGGAGGGAGAGTAAACAGCGCCTTGCTTACCACCTCCTTCCTGATCACGCCACATCACTAGCCGCTGAGCTACCTCCGCGCCTATAATGAAGAAATAAGAATGGAAAAATGTTGTAAAAAGCACATGAAAGTCATGTCAAAAGTCAACTTGGCTATGTACAATTAGCTACAATCTGATGCTGAGAACTGGAAACTGAGAGCATAAACTCTCAGGCTTAAAATTTGTGTTTTTAGTCTATCAGTTTCTAAGTCACTTCTTTGCAGAAAAAAGGGGTTATTATTATTCTGCATGATTCTCAAGAAAATAGTAAGTCAATGGATAAGCGAGCGAGGGGCACAGTGGGTAGTATTCGTCGATCGTTTACACTGGCGATCCTATCCGTTAGATACCGACTGAATCCCGTTCCGAGTTCTCCAGACGTCCCAACTTGCCAGAATCAGGAAACTGGTAGCAATTTAGTCACGGAACAAGGAGATTTTCCTCATTCCATCATTCCATATAAGGACGCTCCAATGCGGCTGTCCCGCACGATAAAAAACTCAAAAGACTCTTACATGATGAGATCCGAGGAAAACGAATCGATTGCAAAATTTGTTGACGGTTTACGTCTAGGTCATGAAGAAATGGTGATGATACCAGTAATTAGTGTCGGAGTTATTGTGTCTAAAAAACATAGCACATACCGGAAACGGCTGACTATAGGCATCCACGTCCTATTTCAATCGGTCCAGGTGAGTCCTTCCTCACTCAAGTAAGCACAACTGAGAGCTACACCGTCGATGTCCACAGAACATACTTCGACTTGTGTGCCAGCTTTTAACCAGTATCTAAAAAACTTCTAATGTAGATAACGGAGAATAATACTTGCCGCTGTTATCAAGTGGATGGATGGTAGAAAGACTCGCATGATTAGGATTAAACCCCATAGCTTCAGTTCCCGTTATATCCTGTTCTACTTAATACTTTAAAGTTACAAAAGAACTGAAAAATGCGACCACTTATGTTTGAATTCAGCTCAAGAAGTTCGTGTTCTTTGACTTCTGGCCCATCACTTCTATTCCAATGAATGTTAACTTTAACATGATCCCCGTTTGCGTTAGTAGATCATTGACAGAACTACAAAAAATAGTTAGAACGCCATGTGTTGTCCCAAACAGATTACTGTGATTGATTTTATCTTGCAATATCAATGAGCATTTTATTATATCTTAATTGTCATTCTGTTTTGCATAGCCTGAAAGAATTGCATTGCATTTTTGGATCCACTGCGCAAATTCGTGAGTCCTTTTCTAGATATTTTTTGCTAAACGAAGACTACATCATTCTATTGTTGAGAAAAAGACACTAACTTCACAGAAAGTGTCGTAGTGGTCTGTGTACAAGGAATAAGATCACTTCGAAGTGTTGCATATCTTCTAGGAGAAAGTGAGTCCACGGCGAGAAACAAAAATGCCGACGTTGGATGTGACTTCTCTAATTCGGATACCTTAAAACGTGTAATATCCAACATTGAAGATAAAACGATTGAATTATACAACTAATTACTTTTTCCTGACTCAACAAATGTTATCGAACTCTCCATGGACTAATGAAAATATAAATTTATGTATCGCAGTGATACAATAACAGAGTAGCAGAATATTGTGCTAAAACATGGAGTTTGATGGTTTTTTCACTTGATGGTCGATACTTTTTTGAGTGCTAAAATACGTGAACAGTCACTCCAGTTTCTAGAAAAAAGCTTCGCTCTCATAGCCGCATGAATATAAGAATTTTCACGAAATATTGCTTCACTTCCAAATTTGTTCATAGTCTGAATTGTTGAAAAAGTGCGAATTCGAACAGGAATACATGCAAAATAAACTCCACATCATAAGAACATATAGTATCATATCCGTTGATAATGTTTCAAGCCGCTTATTTGCTTCGTACACGAGCATGGGGGAAAAGTTTTGATGAACTACACAAATCAGCACTTGTGGTTAGAGAATAAGGCAAACTTCAGCTGAGATGTCCTTTCTGGAATCATATGGCATTTATTTCAATTGAGTAGGTTATTTGTCAACTGAGAGGCTATCATCTAAGATTCGAATGCGTAGTCATTTAGGATTCCAGATGAGCCCTATATGATACGTGAATGGTATGTATGTTGACACAATGAGAAAAAGTTTGAAGGAATAAGTGAAGAAAAACACATTTTCGAGATCTTCTTGAGCGAGATTTTGATTCAGCAACATTTAAGCTGTAACAATTTAGCATACAGTTGCTACTGGCACAAAATTCGATCCCTATGCTTCAGTATTAGTGAGAAAAACCATACCATTTAAGCTAATATCAAGCCAACCTCCATAAATTCGCTCCACCTGTCAAACATTTCGTCCAATTCGCCATTCCGACACCGTCGACTCGGCATTACTCCACCTAAGAGGTCGCTTTATTGTTTCAAAGGCTTCTAAGCCAAAGTTTTTCAAAGATTTCCTTAATTTGAGCTATCGAAAAGTAATACCTGCACTTTGACCGTGGACGATCACAGTCTAGTTCAGAGATGCTTTTGATTGGCATTGATGACTTTGGTACCAATGGAATCGAACCAAATATCGATGGGAAAGCTGAAGTCAAAAGTCATCAAATGCAATCTGCTAACCAGAGTGTAAACTCAAAGGTTCGAAAAAACATAATTGGAACATAATTATATATACATATTTATGTATAGGAACATATGCGGCACAGTGAATAGAGGTGATCTGCGTCGCAACTAAGGTCGACGGGTTCGATTTCGCACTTTTGGTTCACTGAGCCTTCCCATTTCTAGGAGTCGGTAAATCTGGTGCCAGAGTTGTCTGGGAGAATAAGCAGCACTGAACTTAATACAATGGTAGGCCACCGCAAGTCATTGTAAAAGCCAGATATGCATTCAGTTACTCCAAACGAAACGAAAAAATTGAAGTCGAATGCATGGCTCATCTCTTAGGGGTCATCTCGAAGTATAAATAATCATTACATGGCGGAAAATCATTAGTGTGACTAGGACGCTAACTTTCAATGACACTGGCTAAGTTCCGAAGCTGATCAGAAATCTTCTCACATTGGTCCTTGATCAAAAGAGAACTTCATTCTATAATGTTTCCTCTTTCAAGGTACTGTAGAATCTAATTTTCCACATCGTACTGGAGCTTCAGAAGGGAGCTTTCTCGTAATCGCCCTGTTTCAGTGGATAAAGAATCAGTGAATTACGAATGTGCACTGATTCAGAGTTGTTAAGAATTCAAGTAGAGTTAATTCTTCATTAGTCGAAGATAAATGAGAGGATCACCATGGATAATGGATGCAAAAAAATTCAATTCGAATAGTGCAGGAATCCGTAAGACACTACATGCCATGAGAGTCAAGTAAATAAATAAACAGAAAAGATTTATTACTATGCTTAACTCACCACTCTTTAAACAGCTTCTACAATTCTATAAAGTTTGCAAGGCATTCCTTAGCGCTCAATAATTCGATTGCTTGCAAATACTGATTTACACATTAGGTTGTATCAAACAATGAGGCCCACATTCACAGTACGGCATTAGATACGTGCCTGGCCTTTCTGAGTAGACATAACTTTCTCCAAAAAGTAATATTGTGACAAGATTATACTTAAAAGCTTCAACTCTATATATTTTAAAACCAGTTTTAGCAAAACTACTTTGAAACTGAAAGAACGTACGCGATTCACCGCACGTTTCCGCTCGATAAGTAATATTCGTAAGCATTACCATACTGCCGACTACACTGTCCTAAACAACACTGTGAAAAGTACGAACCTCGCAGAGAACAGTTCCCATATTATCCACTTAAAATATAACATTACGTAATTTTTCCATGAACAACAAAAAGTCTTCAGACACATTGCCAGTGGCTTACCTACAAAGGATACTTTTATCCTCTAAGTTGACATATTGATACGACACTTGTCTTTGAGAAATGCAACATATCCCATAGGCTGCCGTAAGACCACTTGTTAGGCAAAATATATAGCAAACCTCCCAACGGAGTTTTGCTATCTTTTCGGGAATTACATGATAATTTAGGTAACGCAGATGGTCCACGACCTTAGAGAGCAAGTGCTACCGCAGAGGTTCGAGGACCTTAGACAGAAAATGGTCCAAGTGGCGAGGGCGGCACCCAGCTGCCACCAACCTCAACAGGCAGTTCGATCGACGGGCATCATCCGAACGGTCGTCTGACATCACCCGGACCACCTCACCTCATTTCATTGCGACTCATTATTGCTCTCTCCACATAGTCTCGTTATCATGTAACTAATTGCTATCATAAGGTTGAGTTCATACAACTGTCAGATGAACTCAATAGAATTGTGAGCGGAACATATCACTAACGTGGCGGAGCAAACTCACTTAGGCTATGCTCGGCCCACCACCGCGGTTAAGGGATTCTGCCCATATATAATCAGTAGCGACCCCACTGCTAACACTATATACTCACCCACTGGATCCCGCCGCCGGTGTTCTACTTGGGGGCGAACATAGCAATCCCAAACGGGCTCCGCCGCCTAGTCATGCTCCGTTAATAACAACATTCATTGTATCGTCACACGACGATACATCTCATCAATTACAATCACTTATCCATATTATCGTCACAAGACGAAACATCACATTCACAGACATATGTTCATATAACGAAATGTCGCAATCGTATATATATTGTTCTTATTATATTATTACAGTAATGTATGTATATTATAGGTTGTTGGTGGTACACTTCATGTTTGGTCTACACATTGTTGGTTCACCACATTGTTTTGTATAACCCATATAAAGGATTTGAACTTTGTGCTCTTGTCGGTTACAAGAGACAAGTTGGCAGAAGACACGGTCACACAGACCAAAGTTCAGCCCGTAGCAACTTGGAAGTGCAACCAGCCACTTCAAAGGGCAAAAGTCGTCGCAACCCGGAAGTTCGACGCGAGCAGCACAAAGGTCAGTGCGCCGCTAAGGACAATCTAACCATATTCAGATATCGATCGGGTTCACTGGCTGAGGCAAAATCCAGGGAAACCCACACAACAAACACCACTGAAACCTTCAACCAACCAAAAAATACACATTCAAAATTCACATTTCAAGGCCCTGTTCTGGGGAACCACGGCCATGTTTCGAGGGCTGGCGATCGGTGTTGGACGGAGACTTACGAAGAGTGCCGTGATGTTGCAATATGAAAAATCTTTTGATAACTTTATATAACAAACCATAGCGTTTAGAGAAAACTCATCTCGTCACAAATAACATGATGGTTGGGGATTATGAATTTAAGACAGCTTGTTTGGACAGGTTATCTTCGTTAACGAAAAAAAAGTCCCATAACGTCTAAAATTGTGCTACTTCTTCGACGGAAAAAAAAACCACATCTATTCCGTGATAAGAAGATTTCCCAACTCTTGACTACTTTTTTGCTGTCTTAATTATCTTTATTCGCATTTCCAACCAATCAACTTTATTATTCTTTATGTCAGTTTACCAATTTAGGAACGCGTGTACCAAAAACGGTACACGCCGTCATGAAAGAAGGGGTAAAGATACTACGAAAACACGATAGTATTATTATTATTTGTATAATCAAGAGATCAATCAGCGTGAGTCGCTGTTCTAACTTCTATGTTTTTACGAAAAGATACCATATTCGCTTATATATAGGATTTGACATTTTGCGATCAGGTGGTCACTTTGCAAAAGAAAACAAACCTTAAGGTTTGAATGCCCGAACAGCTAGTCGGAACGGTTCCTTAATAACTGGAATGTGTACTGTACAGATATCATTACACGGGTTCGAAGGATATGACAGCTGATTTTCGGTCGAAATAACGTTCTAAGAAATAAAAAAACATAAAAACACAATAGAAAACAAAAATAAAGCGACAACAAAAACCCTGACTTACCTGTATACGCCTTCTTCCTGTGTGTGGCACGACATCACAATTACTTCAATTTTGCCTTGATTGTACAACCAATAACTAAAATGGAAATCGCAGGTGCACACTATTTAACACTACTAAGTCATTAATCTCAGTGTAACGAAATGGCACGTAACAGAGAAAAGCTTTTTTACATCCTAGGCGTTTTGAGCATTCAATACCTGATGAATGGCTTTGTTCGACTATCCCTACATATTTTGCCTCTTAGATTACATTAATTGGCAGCTCAACAAACAAACTTGAAGTAAAGCAAGTTCCTTAGATCAATACTAAAAGCAGAAAATAGTTTTCTGATGCGCTGGTCTGCCTTGAATAAGGCGTTTAACTGGATATGAAAAATGGAGTGATAAGCCCAGGCGCACGCAAAATAAGCATTGATAGAAGAACGAACACATATCAATTCACGCCTGGCCTGTGCAGTATGTGCGAAAATCAACTTACGATCGAAAAGCACTGAGGACGGTCATCGCAAAGACTGTTCAAAAAACAGGACCAATTTCGTGAAACAACAGCAGCATTACTTGTTACGATTATTTGATGTTCTAGTAAGTGTTGATGGAGTTAAGAAGCGAGCAAATTAGGTTGCTGATGATGCACGAATGGCCGTTGGTTCAAAATGCAACGGTGGCAACGGGCAACGCTTGCCGGAGAAGTGGCGAGAAGTGCTTAAGGTTGAAGGGGAGTACTTTCGACTATTAGTTTTGTCTTTGTACAGGTCTAATAGGTGCATGAATAAAAAAAAATAAGAATATAAAAAAAGGAAGAGAAAAAAATGTTTTACAAGCATTTTCTCAGAACTTTTTACCATCCTATTACATGTTGCTATCGTAATACTTCGGAATACTTTTCTATTTCTTCAAGAATATGCTGCCGATTTCATTATGAAAGTGGTGCTGATTGCCTACAAAATCATCAAACAAGACAACGATTAGTCCACGCGCACTAACGGTCTCCGAGGAAGTTAAATCTGAGTTAGAATTTGCAAAAATTTGAACAACATGGCTAAATCCTTGTCGAAAAAACGATAATTAATCGAAAACGGACTGAAATGTGAGATTTCCCGGACTTCTCTGGCATGCCACCGGAGCGCTGACAATCACAGCACTATCAGCTGTAGATGACGTATTTCCAGCCAACACAAGATGTGATCCTAGAAGAAAACAATATTATATTTTCATTGCTTGCATCTTTGATCGGGAATAATGTGAGGCTGGTGAATTTTGCTTACGAAATTAAAAAGCTTGAATCATCCCTATTGCCAAAGACAATCAAGACAGAATTTTTTCACGAGGAGTATGCACTAACCACGGCTGAGTAGCTAAGGAGTAGCCACCTCATGGCTTCAGCGCTTCATGATTATGAAGAAATTTTACATTTAGTTTCTATTTGCATCAAATCAAAATGTATAAACACAGAAAAAAGGTGAAGAATAAGCAGGTGAACGAGAATTTGAATATAATATGAGGAAGCCAATAAATGCGGAGACTTGTTAGACAGCAGGGAAAGTTTTGTAGTTTTGCGCCGTTTTATGAATGCAAGTGAAAAGAATGAACGAACCCTGAGGTATGTCTGCTCTACCAGGTTGAATTTGGACGGGAAGGATCTTGTTGTCAGTTTTCTGTAATCAATTTCTAACATAAACGCTAACTCAAGAGATGGCCAACCGAACATTTTATTCAGTGGCACCTACAGACATCAATTGTGTGCATCCATTTTATTATTACTTACGAAAACAAATAGTCTTTACCTTGGAACAAGCCCTTTTTATAACATTCATAACCAGGTAATACTAGAATTTGCTAAAATAAGAAGCCAAGTATTGCAATTGCACACATTTCAGTCCTACATCCTTACAAGAGGCCCGAACTGCAGTGATTCATGATACCGTGCATTACAAGCACTATTTTAGTGGTCTGATATTCTCCAGGTCATCCGAGCTTTCCATCCCTACGATATTGGCAAAAGATACTAGTCTTATGTTTGAAAGACATCTTTGTTTAGAAGAAGAATACGTCTTTCAATGACAAATACCGCATACAACAGGAGTTTGTTTGCCTTTCAATAAGAAATCTTAATACTTTCTTGTAGAAACTCAACCAAAACATATTAAGAGGATTATTTGCAATTTGTAAAATCCAGTTCGAAAAACAAAAACCTGTTTTCGCTACAACTCAACCAGCTTATTTTGTCTAGTGAATTCATGATACAGCCTTATCGGTGCTACAGGGAAAAACACCTGTTCTGATGCCAATTAAGTGAAAGCTCCATAGTCCCACACAATTCGTAAGAACGGTGCCAGATACTTTTCTTTGAAATGTACATTCGAACAGGTGACAGCATTGTTATGTCCACTTTTATTATTCATTTTGCTTTTGATAACATCGGGCATTTATTTTCCAAAAAAAAAAAAATTGGAAACCTTACCTTGAAATACCAAAAATCTGATGTGTCAAGTAGGCCATCACTTGGTGCGTTTTTCCACAAACATTCACGTTTCAAAATCACAATCGAGAGCTTTTGACGAATGAATATACGAAGCATGCTCAGTGGTATCTAAAATTTACGATATAGACAAATTCTTTCGAGAATAAAACCACAACGGTGGTGAAATACAAACAAAACTTTAAACCTTCAGTGGCTTTTAAACTCATAATCGCCTTGTCTCTTTCTGATAGCTTACGTGTTATCCACTATCATACACCAACGATGTTCTTGTTTCGTCTTCTGTTGGCGAGTCATTGCTGGCTAGTACCAGCAGAGTTAAAATATAGCTAAGCGAAATCAAAAGCAGTGACTTTGATGGTGTAACGGATAGCACGTGAGTCTCCAGAAAGGGTTATCGTGTGCTCCAATCCTAGCAGAAACTCCGAGTTTTGTCTCATTTCAGCATTCGCGTGGTGCTATATAGAATTTTAGCTCTTTACAAAGAAGAATAGGCATTAAACAGAATCTAGATTACCAAAAATCTTGCACAGACCAAACATGTACAAATAAAACTTTTGATTGGTTAACGCATTCGCGATGACATCACTTCTGCGCGCGGTGAGATTTGAGACACCAACCATCGTAATTTCTACAAATCAATTTCATCGTAATGGCTGTTTTTTTTTGTGCACAAAAGTGATTCCTTCGCTTCTTGCACACAACTGATGGCTTATCCAGCGTAGATGTAGAATCGCAGCGCATGCAAGAAAAAGTGTCCTCTCAATAACTTCCCATTTACAGAGAGACTATCGCTGTTGAAGAAAGTTTAATCAGTGAAGAGGCGCAGGAAAGCTTATGCCTCCTTCAACCGGGGACGGATGCAATGTGCAGGACCACTTTTCAACAGAAACATATTGTTTTCTAATTTTCACTCGCTATGATGACTTCTTAGGAGCAGGATTAGGCAGTGGTTAGTGATGCAGTGTATCAAAGGGAGAAGTGATAATTGATGGCTTGGTTCGATCCCCTCTCGTGATTCTCTTGCAATCAATCAACAGACGCCTGGAAAAGCCTTAGATCGGCTTAAGACGAAATCTACAAGCAGCAGTCGATGCAATACGTGAAGTGTTTGGAGACATTTGTGGAGGATAAACGAGAGCAAACGAATCGAATACAAATGATAATATCCGCACAATAATATGGAATAACCGCTCCTGTAGAATAAATAACCAAATGAAATAGTGATGATTTTTGAATAACTCTATGAAAACGAAGATTTCTAAACTAATTTACTAATGTCGTAGTATCCTCTGTGTAACTTATACAACTTCATCAAATGCTGACAACAATATGGTTGCATAGTGCACGAGTGTTTTTTCTTCACACAAACATGAGACGGTATTTAGAAGAGCATCGAGCATAAGTAGAACACGGGAAGTCCAGGAATTCTTTCGAAACGCTAGGAAAAAACCTATGTCCGTAGCTAACGTTGAGCTCAGATTCACATTTAGGGGCATTGCGGCTAACATGATCTTTACTGGGGCCCTTGTAAGTCGGGTAATAGTTGGGTATCGCCCTATGGGCACACGCCACAAGTCAGAAGGTGTTGTCGCGATTATGTTAATATAGTTCGTTGGACTGGTACACTAACAAAACTTTCCGTCGTTTGAATACTGAAAATATATATAAAAAACCATTCTAGTTCATTGTGACATGGTCATGCGCACGCATCCTGCGCACATAAGTATTTCCCAATTATAAATGCATTCCGGACCGTATCAAAGGAGTATTTCGTTGAAGCGCGGTATGCAAGTTCATCGAAATCAATTTTCGGTTCTACGGGACCCGAGAAAAGCGAGACCCACTAGGTTTTTGAGGCAGCTGTTTTATTGTTCAGTTCTCAGAAAAGAGAGAAGGAAGAGGAACGAATTACAAGCCACAGCTTTTGAAGACTGAAATTTAATGGGGTGCTCAATCGTGTACACGCCAAAATCGGTAAGCGTGGTCGCGAAAGGATTAGGTGGCCATGATAAACGAGCTGCACGCCAGAACGTATGTGAGTGTAACCTTTGGGTCTCACGTAGATTTTTAATGTGGCAGGCGGCGTGATCGGGCGGCGAACGCAGCAAGCTACAATAAGAATGTGGTAGTTTCTTCATGAATTTAGATTTTTATCACCAACAGAGGGAGTTTGCTTGCCAGTAAATAGGTAAATATGACAAAAGTGTCTTCAAGAAGGCTATCTTTGGTTGAAACATACAAAATTATAAATTGTTCGTCAAAAGTGATACTAGCGATTGCACTGCAATGCCACTTTATCAATAATACGGATTGACTTTCTACCTTTAGGGTGTTTAGGAGTTGAGACTTCTATAGAGTTGCAGAAGAGGCTTTCCTCTATTGTATTGTGGGTGATATCCTCATATTATCCACTTAACCTCCGATTAGAACATTTTTCATCGCTGCAACCTTTGCCACTGATTATGCACCTTGATTCCAAGTGGCCGCTTCTTTTTCTTCACACGACTTTGCACAAAGTAAGCTTAATATCAATTTTGGCATTTTTCAAGCTATCGAATGACTATAAATTCGTAGACTAAAAAAGAAACAAGTGAAAACAAATGTTCTATGAGGATAGGTAATAGATTTCTTTTTAAGGGACGGGTTTTCCTTGTAAAATAAAGGAGATTTTCTCGATACATCGGCGTTCTTTGTCATGAAAAAAACTTTCATAGAACTCTGTTCTGTGATATTACATATTTAGTAGTGATAATGTCATCTTGAACCTAAATCTATTGAATAACTTCTCACATCTCCATTGTTACGTGCACCGTGGGCAATTCTGGTGCGTGCCGCGAGACGTTGAAAACAATGGCTTATATGCGACGTGCTAGTTGGTACGTTTGATTCCTGCGAAGAAATTTGTGCTGATATACGGCCAGAAACTTTTAGGCCAGAAAAATCGGCTAATTGATTGTCGCATTTAGAGACTCTCCAGTCGCTCAAGTCACCTATAGCGTCTGTACGGTCCGCAATATGCTAATAAGATTACACGAAACCGTTTCAAAACCGACCTTTCGACGGTATTTCGCCATCGTTATCCGGTTTAATCCCAAGATAGAGATCTAAATATCGTAGCTCCTTCTCAAATCGAGGAAGACAAGCTTCCAGAATGGGAATTACAATTAGCAGTGCCAACAGATTATAAAAATATGACATCTTTAGTGGTTAGAGAGCGATTACCGCTTGCTCAAGTCGGTGGAGAAAGCTGTAAATGTATAAAAGCATCGTCAATAGATATATCATAGATGATAGCATCATGAAAAAGACCGAGGCATTAATTGTGATGCGATATACGAGAATATTATGTAATTTCCATGAAATCATCAAAATAGAATTGTTAAGGAGTGTGATAAAGGCGCGATCAATTCTAAAAATGAGATTCCGACGACGCGAAACGGGTTCTCTCCGACTTTTTCCTCACTCTAGACTGGCTACGATAAGCTTCTCCAATCGTCCACAACTTTTCGAGCGTGGATAACGGGATATGTCTTTAACAAGCAACCCGAGAAACCCGACGTTCATTGACGAAGAAGCACGAAAAACGTGTTTGCAGATGTTGAACGAGAGAGAAATCGAAAAACTGTAGACTTACGAAGCAAATAGGTCATCAAAAACCAACAGTATAATGCTCTCCTTGGACCAGTGGTCCGGTAAATGAATTCTAAAAACCATTCCACAGTGACGCAAAAATTATTCTTAATCAATTGGAAATAGGGCTTCGTTTTCGTCCAACGTCTGAATCTTTGCGAACAAAGGACAAATTTTGAAGCTGACTTCAAATGGAGACCATTTACTCGAGACTCAGATTATGTATACAATGTGAACAAATGTGGCTTGAGAATTATCGACAAACACGTTATTATTGATCAATATACATACAGTTTATGAAGTGAATTAGGCAAAAGTCTTTGTACGAAGTTTAACACATATCCAAAACGACTTTATATAAAGTAAAAAACTCATGCAGGATAAAATCTCAAACGGAACTATTCTTGAAATTCAAAAGTGAAACTCAAATGGCACAGCATGGCCTAGACATATAAATTGTATAATAACGATGAAGTATCTGCCAGAGACTGATCTGGAAATCAGTTTATGTCTCTGGATGTTCTTCACAGCAACTTCCTGGTTTCAGCCCGTTGCATACACTTTGTAAGCCGAGCACGTTGAAGTTTATAAAGAACGACATCGCTGTCGACGTCCAGTTCACGGTGCCTTGTATAGCCATCGGCTGCGTGGCTTTGTGCATAAGAGGTCGTGTCTATCATTTGACGAGCTAAATTTGAGATGAATGGCTCGAACAAAACTCAGAACCTTTTTGGGACAGAAGACTTCTGCTACGGTGTGTAGCGAAAACGATACACGTGTGTTTGCGTTATTCGCACGGTTTACGAAGATTGGCGACGCTCTCAACAAAATTTGGTACTTCATTAGCAAATTTAGGTTTTTGAAGGATTTTTATCTTCAGTGACGATAAGATATAATCATACGCTATCATTAGAACGCGCTGCCAGGCGTTCCTCGTAAACGTCCAGACCGCACAGCAGTCGAAAACCGCCGTCTTAGCGAAAGGGTTAAGGAGAAATTATGCTAGGGAAATGAAAATTTGACTGACTAAGTCATGAAACAAATCTCAAATGAAGTACAGTTTCACACCTTAGTTTGAAATAATGAGAAATTCCCCTTCCGCGCTGTTTGTTTGTCTGGAAAACTTATCTTTTCGCTTAGAGTGAAGGAGAGAAAGCGGCTAGCTAACTTTAGTGCAAATACTGATAGTCTGATAGTTGAATAGACGTTTTTTATAATTAACGTGACCCAGTTTCTTACCGGCAGTTAAAATGTGCTCATCGTCGGTTTTCTTCATATTCTTCACGGGTACAAAGTCATGTAGTTGATCTACTTCTTGAAACGTATTAACAATTGTGTTGAAACGATGGATAAGCATACCTGAAGCAAATATGTAGGAAGGAAAAACTATTTGAAACAGAGGAAAGAGTATTAAATCCTGACCAGCTGTCTGAACAATCAGTATTCCAGATAAGAAAAAAATAATTCCCATTCCCAACGGATCAATTTTCAGGGGATCCTTCGTCTCTTCAAACTGACCAGTCATCTCATTCAGTTTTGTCCACTTGAAACCATCTAAATATTTGACTTCTTCAATTTAATTTTTCATTTTTTGATTCGAAAAAGTTCAGATTTTGATAAAACCAACGGTACGGTGTCCAGCGAATGCTGAGCACATTTTTATGTATCTGGATGAGATAGATTGCTAGAACAAGCAGAGCGTTGATAAAAATAATAGCAAACGCAATACTGTTCCGTAAGGAAATCAAACCATCAGCTATGTCACTCTCTTGCTGCGGAGTAGATTCAACTGGCTGAAAATTTTTAGTCATTTTTAGTGATAGAGTAAGAAAAAAATGCAGCTAGAAAGATTCCGTAAAATGACCTTTAAATAGGTGTAGATGAGTTGAGTCCAAAATTCCTCTTCTGCTCCCTTCAAGCGCCCACGTTCACAGATCTGAGTAACATTCTAATTGTAAATAAGGTTTTTACTAGTTTGCTAGTTTTCTAGATAAGTTTAATTGAATATCAGTTCTGGTTATTTTCCGTTAGCACGGCGACAAATGAATATTCGACCCCGTTTGCTCGATAAGATCCTTTCACAAGAGTGTTAGTAACCATTCGAAAGCTGAATTCTCTGGCTAGTGCCTTACGTGGCCGCTTCAGAAAAACCCTTTTACAATGTTCAACATCCAGAATGAAATTATGTTTCACACCTATCGCGCGTCTTCACTTATCACGTGCATAATTCGTTCGAAGCACGAGAAGCATATGAACGTGTAATGAAAACTTCGTAGTATCTGAGTCAGTCGTTTATTTGAAGTTTTTATCAAACTCAATCTTAATCTCCCTGCTACACTACAGTGAAACGGTCTTTCCAGAAAATAAGCACAGCATTGGAATCATTGGAACTTACGCTATCGAATGATTATAATAGTCTAGAGAAAGAGCTTTGTCCGGCGAGGTGTAAAGACAAGTGCTTTCTCTCTTCCACAGTATCAAAAAGGCTTTCCCAAAAAGCAAACATATTTTTGAGTTCTTTAAGAGTTGTGCTATCGCATCGTAATAAGGGTGTTTGAAAGATCGACCACGTAAAGCCGTAACCAGAAATTAGACTTTTGCAGTATTAACTAACACTACTATGAAAAATTCTTGTCTAGCAAATGGGGACGAATATTCATTTATCGCCATCCAACAGAAAAGTGCCCTAGTTTTTCCAAAAAAATCTATGTTAGTGAAAAGATGATGAGAATTTATGATTTCTGAGAAACCACGAAAAAAAAAACTGAAAAGTCTGTCAGTCGCTCAAACGAATTGAAATGGGTGCGCAGCTATCACAAGATTGTTGAATCACGAGGTAACCACTTGAACCACCATAAAAAGAAACAGACTTGTAAGTAATCGGCGTCCATCCAAATAAAATTGTCACTAACAATGTTTGGCGTTGATTCGACTACTGGTCGACGAATTTCGACTACCTGATATTAACATGAAACCATTTCCACGAAGCAACAAACCATAATTTTGAAGACGCGTAAGATGCTCACATCAGTGGTACCTGCTGCATCGTCCACTTCTTTAGCAATCCTCAACAGCTGATCTTTCGCTTTTTCATCATCTTCGGTGGATTTCTAGATTGAATGAAAAGATTTCCTGATGCGCTCATTAACACGCAAAGAAATTACAACGCTATACAACTTAGATTCCTTCGATTATTACGCGGAAAAACCTAAAATAATTGCAGTCTTCCGACGTGTTTGCTAAGTTCAGTTTTTGCCAATTGTACAACTACATACGTGTTATGCATTTTTGAAATTATGCGATAGAGAACGCAGAAAGTTCTATAGAAAGGCTTGTTAAGGTCGCTTCATTGTTAGATTAGTGTTTGATATGACTCTCTGCCTAATCCCTGTTAGGCCAACCTCATAGAGAAGGAATTTCATAGACTCTATGAATAGAGAGTGCGCAGGCTTGGACTGCATTTCAATGCGCTTTGCTGCTCATCTCCAAACTTTACTAATTATATGTCCAAGAATACTGAGTTATATGTAGGACTCCGAACCTAAGAGGGAGCTAAACTCGCGCACCCTTTTTGGCTAATCATTGTACTACGGAGGTACCAGTCGCAGAGTGATAGCGGAACAGCTCCCCGGTAGTGCAATAGGTAGCACGCGCTAGCGGAAAGAGTGAGATGTGGGTCCAACCTCCTTCCGAGATTCAAAGTTTTGCATATCACTCATCATTACTGTATATATATATATTGACACTAGCATGCCACTGCAAAAAGCTCTCAAACAAAAAATTCTGGTCAGTCATAAAAATGTATTGTTGTATTGTTTAACCATCAAAAGCATCGGCGTTGTTCCTATTAGCGATAACCTTATTGAAGTCTTTCCAGTTACACTGTCCCTTTTACTGATCAAAAAACCCCCTTTGGTGTTGACAAATGTCTGAATTTCATTACGAAACCACAATTATAGTTACAACGCACCCCGCCTGCAGGTCGACCGCCGCGCGTGAGTGGCAAAAAATCAGCACCGTGTCGAAAGGGTTTAATAGAGCTGAAAATCAACTTCCTCCCTACGTGAGCACAAAGCACAGAGAAGCGATCTATCAATTGAAAACGGATAGTCAATCGACTAATTTGGTTCTCAACAAAACTTACACATTTGCTGACGTCATAGCTCGACCTGTAGTGCACTGTTATCTTACACAAGTGCAAATTTGTCCATAGCATCACAAAGTTGTTTCGTTAGAAAATTTTAGCATTTTTAGAAGAAAAAAGTATCAATCAATAGCGACAAGGTCACTTACCCGCAATTGATTTATAGACCTCTCCATACACACCAGCTTCCTTTCTATAAGTTGCATGGCCTCGTCAGGGGTGGCACGGAACGTCGGGCAGAGCGCAGACCATGGACCTTCGCCAATGCGACGCAGCCATCGCTCGAAGGTAGACGTCGTATCGACCTTGGAAAATAGTTGTCCGTCTCTCACTTTGAATCAGTTTGACGGAGAGTTAAAAATTATCTAAGAAGAAATAAAGTTTTTCATGATACCTTCCCCGTAGCCTTTGCGACAGCTTCGCGTGTTCCCCAATTAATGACATTCAAGTTGATAAGTGAGTAAAGGGTAAGAAATACATAGGTGGATGGAATCATGAGAAAGAATACGATGCCTAAAAGAAGTATCTACGATGCTTCAGAACAATACAATTAAAACGTCAGTGAGGATTACCGTATATTATATTAGTAAACTCCTTAGGGTGAAGACAGGCAGCGGCTATGAATATGAAAAACCATTGACACAATGAACGTGGACGTTGGGGAGACAACAGCTTGAAAACAAACGTGTAGATTAACAGATCGCATTAAAATCAATGGAGTTAGGTGAGAACAAACTTTCTAGAACTATCTGAGTTAGTGTGGCAATTAGAACAGCAAGCATCACGAATGCGTAGACAACGGACATTAGCTGGAATAGAGATGATTTTTTGGAATTACTGTGGACGAAAAAATAGGAAAGATACGTCTCTAATACGTACTTTAGCAATGAGCAGTTGCACGTTAGATGAGGTTGTAAAGCAGACGACAATGAATAGACTGACAGGGATGCCATTGTACATCATCATCTTGGTGGATTCAACACGAAATGCCGACACCTAAAAAGAACTCAAGTCCTTTGCTACTCTGAATTTGACATAAAATACCCAACAATTTCGAGTGATATATGCAGAAGTTTGAATCTCGGACGGGAGTTTGACCTGTGTCTCTTTTTTCCGCAGGTACGTGCTAACCACAGCACTATCGGGGTTCCTCTTCTAATACATTTCTTTTATTTGTAGTACAAGCTGTCGAGTCACTAACCGGCCGTCAAAGGGTTTGATCTCCTAAGAACATGTATCACGTGTCGTCCCGTTGATCGTCGAGTGACTATAGCAGATACCACCAACACTTCCAGTTTTCCCTATCGCGTGCAAGAAAAGCTCAGCGGATCCTTCTTGCTCTAGGGATTCGCTGAGCATCACATCTTTCTTCTATACCTTTCGTGAAGAAATCGGACCAATGGGTCGGTGGTCTTTCTGTAAAGCGCTTGAAGTCTCGAGAAATCGAGTCGGTTACGGCTCTCTTCCATTGGTTGTCGTTGAAGCTCATCATGTGTCCGGCTCATCTTATTTCCGATATCCTGGCGTGTAAAACGGCGTCTTTGATTTTCAGTGGTTGACGTAAGTCGAAACTTCGAAACCTTTCTTTCATATGCGGGATATCTGATGCTCCTAGCATCGACCTTTCGACTGAGCGTTCAATTACGCCAAGTGATCTTTTATCCTGCTTACGTAACTACCAGGTTACTGCTGCATACGTTAGGACAGATGCTCGCAAACGTTCCCCAAACCGCTCGTTTCCGCCTGCTCAACTGTGAAGCTAGGTCGTTCATCATGCTTATTTCACGACCTAGATAGACCGTAACAGGAGCATTCGGAGATTTTCGTTCCGTTAAGCGTGAATGGGGCATTCAAAACCCATCCGTTCCTCATGAACATCGTTTTCGTTAGATTTAGTTAAGGAGCAATCCTTTCACAGGCGTTGTCGAAATCGGTCTACATTCGTTCTGCTTGGCTGATGCTTGGTGTTATGAGGACGATATTATCAGCAAAGTAAAAATGGTTCAATTGTCGACCGTCAAATTTCACTCCATATCATCCCATCCTAATGTTCGCACGACGTTTTGGAGGGTGGCAGTGAATAATTTTGGAGAAAATTGTATCGCCTTGTCGAGACTCTTTTCTTACGTCAACGGCGATGTTGCTGCAGAATGAAGATATTTTGGTCGTGAAATCTTCAGAAAGCTCAAGATGGATCACTGTGTACCGAGTCGGGACGCCTGGTTATCCAGAGCCCCTATAAGCGCCTCTGTTTCTATTAAATCAAAAGCTTTCTTCAGATCGATGAAAGAGAGCGAGAGAGTGATTGTTCGTACTCCCGTGAAATTCCAATCACGGAATCTCGTAATCGGTGGACTGTGATCTATGCTACTTCAAATCCTTTTCGGCACACCATGACCTGTTGCGCAATGCGCTGTCGCTTTCGTCCAAGTGTTCTGTTATAATACTTCGAAAGTGTATAGTATTTCTACTGCTTCTTTCGCAGTGTTATTATGTTACTTACATAACTGAGAGAATTGAGTGGAAATCGCATCTCCGACCAAACCTGTTAAAGGTTGGTGGTTGATAACTAACATAGAGATGTTGAAGAATGAGTGGTCGGGCAAATGTGCCTCAGTGGTGTAGTGGTAGAGCACGCGTCCCCGGATAGGATGAAACGTGAGCTCGACTCCCCCTGAGGCCGTGTTTTTGCTCACCACTCAGTTCTCCTTGTTCTGTAAATCCTGTTTAGGATGACTCGAGTGAAGAGTTTGTAGACAACAGACAGCAAGCAGATTGGGCGGTCAGTGTCTATGTCTTGGAGGTCTGTCCTCTTGAACAACAACACGGTCTTGCTGGTTTTCCATTGAATGGGATCCTTGCATTCTGACAGGTAGAGAGTGAAGAGCCGAGCCAGGGTGTTGATGAAAACTGGCGGTAGGTTCTTTATGTGTTCTGGTCTCTGTCTAGAACAGGTGTTGTTCTGTTTTTCACCGACGATATAACATGTCGGATTCCGGAAGGGAGGACCGGTGGAACGACATATTCATCCTCTTTCAATTTATATGACGGTAAGAGGACATGGCTACCGAACAGATCCGAGTAGTATTGATGGATGTTTCTCCATTGCCCTTCTGGAAGCTGCAAGTGTCCCGTCAGGACATCGGAGTGCAATCACCTTGGTCTCATAACTTGACGAAGCGTTGCTGGGCTTTGCGAAGCTCTTCCCCGCTTTGGCAACTTCTGCCATAACTGCTGCTCGTCTCTTTTTGAGGTCTTCTCTTATCGCTTCTCTGCTGCGTTTTGCAAGATCGCACGTAAGGTTTCGGCTGCCTGTAACTCGTGCGATTCCACGTTGACGTATCAGCTCGAGTGTCTGCGGAGACAAGCGTCTCTTCGTGACCTTAGGACTCTCGGCTTTTCTAGCGCTAACGTGAAGATATTCAACGAGTCGATCGTATTCTTCGTCGATGTTGTCGACAACGGTATCTTTCAAAATCCCACTAATGATTTGAAATACATCCCAGTTTATGGTAGTTCTGGGACTTCGTTGTTTGAATTTAGCGGCTTTCTCTTCTTTTCGCGAAAAACGGAACGTTGCGCCAAGGAGGCGATGGTCTGATCCCGTATAGAATTTAAGAACAACACCGACATCGGTCACGTAGAAGCTTCGATCAGTAAGATGTGCTCTATTTCGTTATGGTGCTCTCTATTAGGAGACTCCCACGTCCATCACTGAAAATGAGGCTTTTGGAATTGTGAGTTACCATGAATGGTTCGGGTTGTTCATGATAAACTTGGATAGTCTCTCACCCTGTTCATTCCATTCTAGTCGTGGGTCCCAATGTGACGTTCTTCAGATGTTTTTCTAGGTCCAGATTTTGCGTTAAAATCTCCGACAATGACCTTGAAGAATGTATGATCTCTCTCAAGAATTTTTCGAGGTCAATATAGAACGCTTCGACTTCGTCTTCGTCATAGGTTAATGTTGGTACTTATGCAACAAAGATGGTCAAAGCCGACCCCACATCGTTCCAACCGTAATCGTACGATACGGGTTGGCAGTTGTCAAGTGAATCGATGTTGACGGTCAAATCGATTTGACGAGGACGCCAATGCCGCCGATACCTCTGCTATCGCATGTTCCGGAAAACAGTTCTTCTCCGATGTCATAAACAGTGTGAAAAGGATGGCATCTTCTCGTCTCAGCTAGGCCAATGGCGTCGTACCTTATTCTTCTTGCTTGAATCAATAGATCTTCTACAACGGATTGATGAGCAAGGGTTCTTGCATTTCAGGTACAGATCGTCATTTTAGTCCGTTTCGATCTTGGCAGCCTAGTTGGCCCTGAGAGTTTTAGCAGCCTCTCCGTACTCGTCCTACCTGGCGCTGCCGTACCAGGGGCTCTTTCGAGGCCAGGGGAATGAGGCCCATATTTGTTACTGCTGTAGCAATTTGACACCCAACATAGAGCTTGCTAGGCTCTAAATGTGGGGCTGAGTATTCACAAGTAGCTTGCTCGTCTTTCTCGGAGAACGGGAGGAGCTCATTTGTTGGAGGTGACTCCTAACCGCCTCCCATGTACTTCCCAGCCGCTTGATTGTAGGCTTTTGGCCGACATGACTAGTAAAAACAGAGTTTTGTCAAATCGGTGCTGCAGAAGCAGGGAGCTCATCTCCTGAATCCACCTGCGTCTCTAGGAAGCATACTGTCGCTTTTGGTTGCGTTTTTTCCCCTATCCACCACCTCTTGGCGCGCCACGTCTCCTCGCGACTAACCGGGCGGGATCCCTCAAAGAGGGAGATCGTAAGCACATATCAGTGTTGAACCCTATCAAGCTGACACCTACTGAATAATTCCCTGAACCGACTATCTCCTTAACTCAGCATGGAAAGAAAACGTCAGTGCTTTTGCACTAAAAATTAAATTACGTAATATCGGTTGGGCACTATCGCGTTCTTCAGAGCCAGGAATGGTCAAGTTGTTTCGCATATTTGTGTAAGACTGTGTACGGCTTGTTTTTAGAAGTGAACTGAAAGTCTCAGAAACAAAAAAAAAAGATAAGTGTTATGAAAAAAGCTGTTTGATGCGTGACCAAAATTTGTTTATCAGATTTCTTTTAGCTGGCGTTCGTGAAGATTTGAAATTCAAAATTTGAAGATTGGAAATCAATTTGAAATATTCTAGACTCTGAGGAAGGCAATATCGTCTAAATATCATTCATTATTTATTATGTTGGATTTTACCCGATAAATACTGGTATTGACAACCTCGTTTCTGCTATCCAAAAGAAGAATTGAGCTATTGTATTCATTATAATCCGCTCGAGATCCAAAGTTCTGCACATCATTTGAGATTTTTTTATATAGTCATAACAATAATAACTATGCGATAAAGTTGGAAAATTCCTGCAAACCACAAAAAAATGATTAGACCGCTGTTAGCACTTGGATTTCAATGCTCATTTTGCGATGAACACTGGTAATTCTTTAGGTGATAGAGCAGCTTAGGATTGAGGACGTTTCCGTACGTATCAAGTGACGTTTTTCTTGTAATAGACTGTTTGTGCAATTTTTCTTCGGTCGGCTCACAATTTTCGTGAGGATGTTCCTATGAAGCTGAGCACATGCGACTTAGCGAGAGCAATCTATAATAGCGATTCAAAGACTTCTACGTCTGAAAAAAGTCGATTTCGTGTACACAAATGTGAATAACGTCCTTGCACCGCCATCTGGAGATTTCAGGGAAATCATGCACAAGTGGTATTGAAGTATCAATAAGTAAAGCAAACTTATAGATCTTCACGTTTCCATTCAAACCCATGCAAACTACTGCATCAGCATCTACTTTTTTGCTTCCAACTCTTTCGCTATGACGTGTAGGGAAAACGATACACGCATCTCTGAGCCGTTTGAACGACTTCCGAAGATAGGTGCAGCTCTCAACAAAAAGTCGTAGTTATTTGGTAAGTTCAATTTCCAGAAGGACTTTATCTCTAATGCCCATAAAATTTTATCACGACATCACTGGAGAGCCCCGCCAACCGCTCTTTGTAACCGTACGAGCCGCCAACGGTTCGACAACACCTGCCGTAACCAAAGAATCAACTAGGTAAGCGCAGATATTCAAATCAGGCAAAATATTTTGTGAATATGCCCCGCGCACTGCATATTGAGTTGAGACTGTGATAATCCTTCTACGACAAGATTCAGAGAAACAAAAAAAAAATTGAGGATCTTACTTGTGCAAATACGAGCATGGTGAAAATAATGGCCGGAGCCAGCATTGAAAAGAAGACTACCATAAATTGATAGGCTATGTATGACTTCGATATCGAGTGATTGTTGGCGGAAGTACGCTGAAATGTTTACATTTGAATATTCAAGGCTCACTTTCCTTCAACCTGCATTTATCAAACTCTAGTAAGTCGTTCCTTTGCATTTGATTAATTTTGAGGATCTCGCTCAAAACGATATATAATCTAATAACATATCTTGAGCCAGTGTATAGAATTTCTTATATTCTTTTTTAAGCCAAACACGAGGTGATACAATAAACTTTATTTGACAGCTGACGTTTTCGGCAGTTGGCCTTCTTCAGAGCCTGAAAAGTTCAAATTGTCCGCAATCCAATAAGCCAAACACCTCCATCACTCCTTTAGAAAACACCAGACCCAGATTTCAATGGCGTCAAGCACAATATCACTCTCAACATATTCACCGCTTCTTAAATGTGCTCCTTTGAATAATTCAAGTGGAGATCGCCGGAAGGACATCACGTAGGCTCGTAATGCACCCTACCCATCTAAACAACAGTCTTATATACTGACTCATATCATGAAAGATAATGAGGCATTCCTCCCTGCGGTTTAGAGTTGGATTGGAAGGAGCCATCCTTACGCAGAAACAAAAGACATCAGCGCAAAAAAATTTGGATGCTCTATGGATTACCACGACCAATCCAGCCATAAACCACAGGAAAGAATGCCTCGTTATCACCTGCGACATGAGTCAGAATATAAGACTGTTGTTTTGATGGGTAGGGTGCATTACGAACCTATGCGATGTCCTTCCGGTGATCTCCACTTAGATCATTCAGTGGAACACACATAGGAAAAGCGGTGAGTATGTTGAGAGTTGATTTTGTGCTTGATGCAATTGAACCTATGTCTGGTGATTCTTTCTAAAAGAGAAATGGAGGTGTTTGACTGACTGGATTGTGCACAATTTGACCTTTCCAGGCTGTGAAAAAGGCGAACTGCTGGAACGTCAGCTGTTAATAAAGATCAATGTAACACTTCTGTTTGGCTCAAGAAGAAAATCAGGAATTATATTGAAGCATACCGAGGTCAATAGACAGTTGGTCTTCACAACTGTTAGAAGAAGTAATTATGTAGAGAGTTTATTCCCTTTCAAAGGTTTGCTGAATCGAGGTACCGTGCTACTTATGAAGCTGTAATGCCGGAAGACATGTCTAGCACTGTATAAGTGCCATAACGCTTCACTATAGGCTCAAGATATCTTATCAGATAGTTTCAAAGTTAATATACGATGTTGATGGCAACGATTCGAGTTGACTGCACAGATCCATAACGAGGACAGTCGTTAGTCCTGAAGAAGGACAGTAAAGAACAACATTTGAGATGTCCCTACACACAACTTTATTGCTTGATTTCAGAACGAGGACGAACGACTGTGGACAATCGACTCGAATTATCGACTCTGCAGAGGACAAAGATGATTAAATTTTAATCACCAACCTCGTGCATTATCTAAAAAAATAAAAAGATCCCATTGATTATTATTCGAGCCAAATGAATAGAGATTAAGTTTAATGACGCTAATATTGGAAACGCTGTTAATTGAATTAAGTCATACGTTATAACATTGAGATTCAAGAAACAGGAAGTTTCCCAGTCTTTTGATACATTAGAAATTATTGTCAAATAGATGATAACCAAAACAACGTGACGTGAATGACGAAAATTTTCTGTTCCTCACGAACAACTT
This sequence comes from Parelaphostrongylus tenuis, assembly GCA_019055375.1. NCBI lineage: Eukaryota > Metazoa > Nematoda > Chromadorea > Rhabditida > Metastrongylidae > Parelaphostrongylus > Parelaphostrongylus tenuis. The sequence goes on along the minus strand of JAHQIW010007448.1, from coordinate 185,494 downwards.
TCGATAATTCAGTAATTCGCTGTATTTCACGACAAACGTGCAACAGGTTGTTCTTTATTATTTATTGACAGCAGATTTCGTCAGATTCCGTTTCTTTGGAGCTTGGAAAAACAGATTTAAACAGAATAGATTTTCTGAACAGAAAAAAATTAGTACCAGATTTCATTCGCGTTGGAAAACGGTTTCTCAACACATTAGCCGTTTTTGTGAGTCATCTACGTGGAAACCGGCCACACAGTTGCTACGGTTCGCCAAAATACCTCTCTTACATTATTTTAGCAACACTTACTTTGTAATCGGCTAACAAATCGATGGTATTTGCGATTGATGATGGTGTCCAACGTCGTCGTTGATTGAAAAACTCTTCAAATCCTTCAGGTGCATAAGTTTCTGCATCTGATGCCGCAACGTACTCGATTCGATATCCCTAGACCAATACGAAATTGCAAAGAAAATAGTACGGAAATATTAAGGTCTTCTCATAAGTTTTGGAAATAGAGCAATAATCATCAGATTTTCTAAACAGAAGTAAATAAAATTGCTCAACAACACAATTCAAATTATGTGTCATCAGGCTGAAAACACTTCCACCATCTCTCAGGCAACAAGTCAAAACCATTTTGCGCGAAATGTACTTTCTTTTAGTATAAATTTTGCTCATACTTGCAGCATCATGGCCGCTCAACGAAGCCTCTGTCGCAATTTGTTGCTTTACAGGACGAATTGGGACGCGATGCACACAGCACCTTCATGAGAACAGCGTTGCGCTTTTGAGTTTCGCGCCGGTAACACCTACTTGAAGGACTAGCTGCACTCTGAATCCGTCAAAGGCTATCCTCATCATCTTTTGAGACCGGATCGAACCGATTCTCTCGGACTTGCTGCCAGTCGTAGAAACTATCATCGCCCACGCTATTGTGAGCACTTGGACCGCTGTAATCAGACTCTGTTATATCGAAGTCGCCGCAGTCTCATCCTGCTTCAAGACAACAAAAGGCCGCACGTCGCCAAATTGCAGAGAGAAAGTTGACCCGAACGGCTGGAGTGTGGATTACCACCGTACAGCCTGACTTGTACTGTCTGGCTGTCAACTACCAATCACTGGAGACTACCTGAGCAAAAAGATGTTCCGCAAGATCAATCATTTGCGTCAAAAATCGACAACTTTTTTGTATCCAAGGATAAGGAGTTCTATGAGTACGGTACTGATTCGAAGCCTAAGAGATGGCAGAAATGTGTTCACGCTGATGGTGCATACTTTGAATAATGTTATTGAGCAATTTCAATTATTCAGGTGGATAATTTTAGTGTTTACTGCTCTAGTGCCGAAACTTATGAGAGAACCTAATATTTTGAAAGATAAAGTCCAACTAAATCTCGGCATGATGTATTAGTGATCTCTCACGAACTCTGCCTTTCTAAAACTAGTGCGGAAGCGGTACTTTCCTCATTTATAATATTGAAATTGCTACTTAATACTCCTATTAAATACATATATATATATATATATATATATATATAAATATTAATACTCCTACCAAACAAAAATACTCCCTATTTCTACTCCGCGTTTGTAATTTATGCGAAAAGCTTGAAGAGTTTTGTGCGTCGACATTTTTGGGTCGTGCACCAAGACTAGTGTCACTAGCACATCAAACTGATCACCTTTATGACTTTGTGACTTAGTCTACGTCGACGACTTTGCTCGAATTTTGATCTTATCGTTTAGGTGCTATTCTATGCGGACACAAATGGTCTACATGTTCCGCCAATCTATTCATCTACATATGTTTTAGAAGAGATCACGTATATTGTACCTCAATTCATACAATCTCCGTCTCTACCATTGAGGCACATTACACAATCGTCTGTTTAACATAGATGGTCATTCAAGTGGTTGCGAACCAATGGTCGGTATATTACTGTCTCATATAGCGTTCTAAGACTTTCAGGAAGTCTGATAAGGAATTTCGAGTGATATACGTAAGTTTCAGTATTAGTTACATGCTCATCAGTATCACATGCCTGACGGTTCACCTCTGCTACCATTAGTAATCGGCGCCAAAAATGTGGAACTCTAGACAAAGTGGAAAAATCATTTGATGTTGCGGTTTATGTAGTTGATTGTAGATAGATTACGGCAGTTTGGCTGTTACGGAAGAATATATAAGAGTACTTTTAATCGATCATTCTACGACCTTTCAAGAATTTACTACACTCTGAAAGAATGTTTTAGGTAATTCAGGAGGTCTGGTATGGCATTCCAAGTGGTATACATATGTTTCGGCGTTACTCGCACGTCTCATCGCGCCGATCGCTAATAGTAGCAGCAGTGAGACGTAGAGCGTGCGGTATTGACGAGACGTGTAAAAACGCCGAAACATACGTATACTACTAGAGATGCCATGCCAAGACCCTTAAAAGGTACAGAAAATTCTTTCAGACTATATTAAATTTTCTCGCGAGATCCAAAAATAGTCGATTGGAAGGTACTGACGTAATAGTGACGTAAGTTGGGTGAAGTTTCTGCCATTACCACGCAATTTTTCAAACTACAATTATCAGGCACCTTTTGAAAGCGGTGCTTACTAAGTGTGCTAGGAAACAAAGATCTGAAGGTATCTTCCCATTTGGAGTGGCATTGTTTCAATCATATAACCTCTCTTTTTTGACCTGGCGGTTGTTCTTCGTAGTCCTTTGAGATGGCTATGTGTTAAACAAATGTATTGACTCCTTTCTCTCTTGTCCTACGCCAAATGACGCCGCAATACAAGCAGTTCGTTTGACCTACTCAGAAAATGAAGAGACTTCACGATTCGATAGCTCAAGACTCTCTTGGAAGAGTGTCTCAACTGTTCAATCTTCAGGTGCTGCAAAGATATTGTGCTTAACTCAGAGGATTACCAATGGGAGCAGAGCCTTGCCATTGCCTTTATGTTTAAGGTCTCAACCCCAGTTCTCAATTGTCGTCCTTCAATCCACTACCGATACAAAATTGATTGTTCTGTAATCTATTCTACAAACGAAGAAATGTAAGAATTATCTGAATGCAGAATGAACAGTCAGAGCACTTTGAATGTAGACGAGAAAGGCTTAAAGAGAATTCTATGCCATTCTTGGACATTTACATAAGCTCACCTAAAGTGGCTACATTACGAAATGGTATTGAAAGCCACAGTGCTTCACCGGTTCAGATAAGAAGATACTCTCAAAACTGCCTTACGTAGCAAACACATTAGAAGTCTAAGAACAGTAGTCTCGAAAACTGTGAGCATTGTAGAAAATCCCTTGAAACATAACGTTGCCAAATAGTTCGGACCACCTATATAACGTCTATGTAAAACAGAAGATTGAATAATTTGTTTTAACCGTGAAGACGGACACTGCACAAATTAAGGTGAAGTATAACCGATTTTGTATAAGGCATGCACTGATGCGAATTTTTCACTAAATGGTGTAGACTGCTTTATGTCCACATAAGAGATGATGGAAAGCCGAAAAATTGAAAAAGTACTCTTTAGGCGCACATAGAACATAGTCACATAACGATATCGATTTTGAGGAAGTAGTACTAAGGATCTAGGAGCGCGAGGCGAAAATATCGGCGTGTAAAACTTTTGAGACTTTTCAAATAAATCTTAGAAGTCTAGGAATGAGCAAAAGAGGATAGGGTTTGATCATAAAAAATTATGTGAAACTGTATCCACGATTTATTTTCTAGTCTGAGTAAGATTCCAAGCCTTTCAGAGGTCTGGGATGGCATCTATAGTGGTAGACGCACGTTTCGGCGTTTTCGTACACCTCATCAGTACTACATGCCTTGTGCTTCACCTCAACAACTGGTAGTAGCGGCGCCGAAGATGTATTACTCCACGTCAATAAAAAGAGCACTTGATGTTGTGGTCTAGGGTGGTTTTCAGTCGATGGTTCACGGCTGGTAATCACGGTATATAGGAATACTTTCTAATCGATATGCTGAGACCTCGCTTGACTTTTGTAGACGGCAACTTAATCGATATCGTCGATGGCGCGCGATTTTCATTCTTCAACAAAGATTATTTCTTTGTTTCGTGGAATAATTTAGGTTCTTCGCACCACTCTGATAAAACATGATTTTCTCTACAATTTCGTTTCTTTTTGTGCATATGTAACTCCTATGTGCAAAGAAAACTCCGAGTGTGAAACTTGATAATATTTTCACTCTTATAGCGCGCAATTGAACTTTTTCAAGAACAATTTTGAGCCTCAAATTCTTCGAGATTTGGGCTATCGAATAAGATTGTTGCAGTTTGATAAAAAGCGATTCACAAGTCTTAGCTGAGCAAATAAAGCAAGCCGAGTGTGTAACATGATTTTGTTCTTGCTAATACAGCATACTACAAAGGCCTCTTTGAAAACCAAGCAAAGTTTGGATTCTCCGAAATGTAAGCGTTCGAGTAGTTACCTAAATCTTAAAAAAGAAGCTCTGTTCCATCTGTTAGCAAAAAAAGATCTCTGAAAATTTGAGAGCAAAACGGCCTTCATCGGCATAACGAGTTGAAAATTCAGTAGAGTCCGATAGAATGATGGGCGCCGCTACTACTAATTGTAGGAGTTAACCGAAAGCCATGCGATACTAATGAGCTTTGCGAGAAAGCAGAAAAAGCAGATTCACCACTATAGATGCCATACCAACCCTCTGAAAGACCTAAAACACTCTATCAGACTATATTGAGTAAGGCCCATTATTGACTGTGTGCGACAACACACTGATGACCTTTTCAAACAGGAAGTTGAACAGTGGGCTTCCTTTGAATAGAAACATTTGGACTAGTTTTTAAACTAGATTTCCATGGACTTAGGAAGTATTAGCCGAGATATAAATGGTACAACACGGTTAGACACTGAAGAGGACGATATCAACAGAGCGTAAGTCATCCGTTTGAGGTAGAAGATTATTAACCTCGAGCTATTTTGAAAAGCAGAGTTCACAATAGATTTGTAGAAAGACTGATGAGACAGGAGATGAAATTGCTTAATTTACTTGTTTTAACATAAGCGTACTCAGCCAGCGATCTTCTCCTTGATCATACTGAACAAAATGACGCGGTTCTTGGGCAGTTTTTGTATATCTAAATGAACCGTCTGCAATGACCCTACGTAATCAACGGATAAACATTCGAAGCGACTGGCAAACTTGTGCATTATGTTGTCGTCCATAAGTGCAGAAGCACGAAAGAGTGAGAAGCATCCAGGTGCACATAGAACGCAGCCAAACACATGTTCAGCTGCTTTTTGAAACCAGTGACCAATAGCGTACTCAAACTTTTGGTACCACACCATCACTCCTGAGACTTCAGTTTTGAATGTGTGAGAAATATGAGCACTTAGAAAAATGACTTGTAAACCTCTCAGACTAGTTGCTGTCAGAATATGCATCAATTAATTAAACACATTAGATAATTAGTAGCATTATGAGTGTAAATGTTTTCAAAAAAGTGCATAATGTTACCTGATCCAATCGGATGTATACGTCCGCAAGCGCATCCAATATCACTTTTTGTTTTCATACGATTCATGAGCCGCATGACTGCCTGAGAAAAAATCCTACTGAGGAGTAAAGGGAGCATGAAATGCAATAGACTGATTTTACTTTCATGAGAACACTTTTTGAGCGTCTTTCCAAAATATCACCAGATTCTACTCCACTCCTAATGTGCCTCCAATCAAAGAGTATTACATTCAAGTGGTAGCAATGACAATCTTCAATAGTAAATCACAACCTCTGGTTTAAACTTAGAATCGCCATCAATTGCTAATATGAATGTGTTATCGGCCATCTGTTGACGATCTTCAATACTCAGTGGCGAATCCATAATGCGATGTCCAAGAAGGTAGTACATGTACATCACCTTAATCCACAAGCTATACAGAATAGCTTAGAGAAACCTATTAACAGATTTTGCGTTTAATCAAACAATAACAAACTCTTTTAAAAAAGTTTTTTTTACCTGACTCCATCTTTTCTTATGTCGAATCAACTTTTTATCCTTAAGATGTACAAATAACAATGTACCCGCTGGCAACTTTACTACCAGTCTACCACCGTAAGGGGTGTTCAGCAGAATTCTCGACATCTTCGATCCCGACTCATCGATAAGTTCTCTAAACTACTCAAGCTATTCAATGAACACGGAGATTACGTTCAAAGAAATCTGATTTTGTATATTCACTGTTACATTTACCCAGTAAGTCCACTGAGTGTTTCGAAAAAAGTACGGAAGAAATCGTTTGGTACTCGCTTCGTGATACCACGTTCTGTCTGATCTTCCCAGGAATCGTCGAAGAATATGTGTGCTACAAGAAATTTATATCACACTGAACTGAAAACGCTAAACAACCGAGTTTTATCTAATCTCCCATAAAACCTCTTAGATTGAAAAGAAGGAAGAGTGGCCGAAATGTTAGTGGAAAGAGCCTCGGAGCAATTACTTACAGCGTTTGGTAAATAATATAGATTAAGAACTACAGTCTAGCCTTTGATCTAAAATATACCTTCAAGCCGAAATCGCAAGTTGATCAGCTTGTTTGGTAATCAGTCGTCGAGCATGTTCTTCGTCCAGCCTAACGTTACAACAATTAATCAAGAAAATTACGTTTTTACATTCTATGACCATAACCCGCTTCAAATGTAATCGTGGGAGATTTTCCAACTCCTAAGGCAACGTAAGGAGATCAGTGACCGTAGGTATTGTGACTAATGCCCTTTGAAAGCATTCAAACCCCTTTACCCTTCTAAGTCTTTTTCCTATTTTGTGAATAATACACTACGATAATCTCTGATCATTAGCTCGTTGAGGATAACAGCTGATCGCTGCGCACGTGCAAATCTTAAGCGGCACACGATTGTCGTCATTTGTTTGAGTTTTTTTACGTATTGAAAAAATTCCGAGGTTTTCATGTTACTTCTGTACTTCGTGATCTTCTATATACCGTTCAATGCTTTCGGTCCAAATAAGCTCTTATGTGTATCGACTGAGAGAGGTGATTCTCCTTCCGTTTTTACAGCGCTCTACAAAGATTTTTCCAAAAATCAAACATGTTTAGTGAAAAGCCAAATCCATACGCCAGCCGAGATTAAAACGCAGGTTGAAGGTGAACATAATTTTTTTCGCCGCTTTAGCGCACTAAGAAGGCTCTTGAGAAACCAGGCAAGGTGTCGAAATTACCGTTCCTCAAGCTACCGAATGGCTAGCAAAAGTCAAATGGAAAGGCTCTGTTTCAGAGATAAACCTGAGGAGGCAAAATTCGCAGAATGCACGCAGTCCGCAAAAGGCTGTACTTTAGGTGTAAATACCGGCATGGATTAACAAGGCACAAATTAATGAAAAAGCGTATTAGCGACATTGAACCTACTTCAAAATGCTCCGCAGCATTTGTGCCATTTCTGTAGCTGTCTCGTGCCACATAGTTGCACAAACATACAATGTTTGTGTACGGTCAACCTATAAGAACAAGAATAATTCTTAGTATGGGTGTGGCGGACACTTATAATGTAGAAACTTTTGAAGAGCCACCTCATCATTTCGTACTTGCAACTCATCGTCAGGGTCACCGTGATCATCATCGATATCCCATGCCGGTTTCTGCTTAAATCATGAACAAAGCTACACTGTGAATAACTATGAAAGTATTCTATACAAAAGTCTACCGCTTTGTCGATTGAAGTATAAAAGACAACCAAAGACTGCTCTATGCTAAATCCATTGTAAATAGGCGTCATCGACTCAACACTATAACAGAGAGTGTATAATGAAATTAAATCTAGAAATAAAAACTTCTCAAGAATTCTTCCTTCATTCAAGTGCTTTATAGCGGCGCTATGATGATCACCTTTCTACGCACCAAAAAAGGTGAGACGCAGTTTACTTCAGCATGAAGTTTAAAGCTCTGCGTGCATTCAACATTCTTGGAAATCTTAGAGGTTCGTAAACCTGTAAAAATCTATAAGAATGCAAGGTTACTCACATTTCGTCGCATTTGTCGTAAGAGTTCTGTCTCACAAAATGATATCCTCGATATACACCTATAATAAGCCATACCATACAAATGTACCAATCGTCGAACGGCAGTGTCGGCTTCCCCCATTGATCACAGCTCCAACGTAGGCCCACTTTCGCAAGGAACTTGAACAGCTATTATATTATTCAACAATCTTGAAGAACGAACTGCATCTTCACATGAAGAATTTAGCCCACGTTGCATATAAACGAGTGTTGTTTTTTCTAAACTCCAGTTGCCATAATCGGGAGACGCAGCAGCGGAGTGGTTGTAATGCTCGTCGCGACGTGCATAGGGTCGAGCTCCACCCCAACCCTCTCTGGCAGTCAACATCGACGTCATATGGAACGCCACAGTCAGGCTATCTTCAAGACTGCAAGGAGACTCGCATAACCAGTATTCAACGGCCTTCAAGAAGTAGACGAAAATTATTTGGATCAGCTCAGTGAAGAAAAAACATTGTGAAGACAGATCAACAGTGTCTCAAGTGTATAAATTACACAATCAGATGAGTAAGTATTAGATCTTTCCATAGTTGTTGCCACAAACACCAAATTTATTAACCAGAAGTAATTAAAATTGCTTAACAACATTATGCGAAGTACGTGTCATCGGCCTGAACACATTTCACTCATCTCTCAAGTAACAAATCAACAACGCTTCGAGCAGAATTTTCAGAGCTTTTTCAGTATCAAATTTGTCCATACTTGCCACATCATGGCCTCATGGCGTCATGGCCAAACTCAGCAAAGAAGCTGTTCGCCTGTACACATATCCCTAAGCTTGCACGGTCGATACTCTAGCAGGCGGTCTGTGCATCGCGCCCAATTCGCACTCGTAAGGCAGCAAATTGCGATAAGGCTTCGTTGAGCGGTCATGATTATGCAAGTACGGGCAATTTTGGCCGCCATAAAAAGGTTCAGAAGAATTCGACAAAGCGGTACGATTCCTGTCCAATGGATGCCCAAAATTCGTTCAGTGATGGCACAGACTTTGAATAGTATTGTAGAGCAACTTTGATTCTTGTGAATATTAAATAAGGTGTTAATTGCTCTAGTGCCAAATTTTATGAGGAGACCAAATATAAAGGTCGCAGCGTGAATTTCGGCGTCGTCGCGGCCCTAAAATAACGTTGCAATAGCCATGAGGCAGAAGCGCAATGGCAAATATTGAATTACACCATTGTAAGCTCAAGATCGTAATTGCGTTGTAGAACACCATCGCTAAGACCCCTCGACGACACCTTATCTTTAATCTTAATGAATTAGAAGCAGTATTGCATTTTACAGCAGCATCGTCATGGCGCCGCAACGACAGTACCGTTACAAAACGAGTGCGGTTAGCCACCATTGTGGCGCCAAGGCGGTCCCGACGCAGTAGCTCAAGAGTTCTGACGTGAAAACGCAACGGCAATTCATGGAAATGCGCCATTGCGACTAAAAAATAGTCTGAAGTACTCAACAGTTCCACGATGCTGCAACATTCATCATATGGCGATACAACTATAGCTCACAATAATGCGCAATTGTTATCTGAAAGCGAGATTGTGATGTACAGCAGCATCTCAATAGCATCGCAGCCTTCAGATAGCGATACCACAACTGCCTTAACAAAGCACTGCCACAACACGCTGCGGTCTGGCACGGCAGCGGAACGGCAACTCGTGAAAATGCACCATTGCGGCCCAAAAAACGACATTGCGATGCACAATGGCATCGCCGAGGCAACTGAACGGTATTACACCTTCACTACAATGCTCAAAACAAGCCACAAACACGAAGCCGGGGTGTCTTGACATGGGAAAGCAACAGTATTTATGGTCATGTGCTGTGGTGGTTCAGGCCAGAGATGTAACGTACAACATCACCGCCGCGGCATTTCAGCGATAACGCAACGGTATCTCGGTAATCCCGATAAACCACTGCTTCGTCACCACAATATCTCTCACACAGGTATGCGACATCATGTACGATGATCCACCATCATGTTGCGAAGACGGTATGATGTAGAGCAGCGTTCATAGCACCGTTGCGGCATCGTAACCTCACTAAAAAGCCTCTGATACACCATTCAAAGTATCGCAACTATCCTCCTTTGCGTCTGTGGCGATGGTGCAATGTTAATCTATTCTCAACCAAAATTTTTGTTTGAAGTGGGATAACATAAAGGAGCTACAGCAATATCGCATCTTGGTGGCGCAAAAACAGTATACTCTGTTATAATCACGTCTCAACAGTACCACAACGGTGCCATAATAGGTACTGATCAGGGTCGATACGATTCTGTGGCGGTGCTGTTGTAAAGTTCAATACAAACTTTGAGCCAATAATGGTGCATTTCTATGGATTGCCGTTATCTTTCCGTGTGAGGGCTATTGCGTCAACGTATCGGAGCCGCTGCGACGCCGCGGTGGTGGTCAATCGGGGGCCGTCATGGTTACGGTACGGTGTCGTTGCTGCGTCATGAAGATGGTATTACACACCACATCATTATATTTAAACCACGACTTGGTCTTCCGCATGTTATTGTGGCAGGACTACTGCGCTCCTGGATCGGCGCTGTTGTCCAATGCGGTACCAACTTTGGGCTACAATAATAGTACACTGTCACAAACTGACGTTACCTTCCCGTGTCATGACTACTGCGTTACCGCGTCGAAATCGCTGCGAGTGGTAATGGCTTGCAGCTGCCGCTACACTAGCGATGCGCTGCGTTGCAGCGTGACTATGCTACTTTGAGCTTCATTAGCACTTTTAGATCATGATTGCGCACTAGCGCAAATTGCGACGGCATTGCCGTGTTAGATCACTTGCAGGACCGCAGTGAGAGCTTACTACAGCTGTTATACCATCGCTAAGGTGCCATTGCGGCACCGTGGGGACAGTATTGTACGCTTTTTGGCACGATGTTGAGAATCAAATAAAATTCTTCTTATTTAACCACTTCAAGCAATGGCATGAAGCTCTAAATATGTACCCAACTGATGTAGAGTGATGTGCAAAAACTTTCGCTCAGGCGGGACTAGAACCCGCACCTCACTCTTTCCGGGAGCGCGTGCTCTATCCGTTACAATACCGCCGCCCAATTTCCACATGACGCTTTTTTGGCTACAGCACTTCTATCTGTCAGCGCCAACCGTCAGCGGCCTGGCATGGGTAGTCGGTCTCGACAATGAAGCCAATCAAGCTGATAGATATTGGCGAGAGTGAGGTGCAGGCTTGAGCCCCGCCTGAAGCGAAGGGTTTACACATCACTCTGCATCAGTGGGTGACTAGAATGATGTCTGCGATGCTCCGTCCGAGCAACCGCGGTGTCGTTGCAGTGGCGTGCAGGGGCCGTCATGCTGACAGTGCGATACGTTTGCGACACCGTGGCGGTGCCGTGCTGCATCACATTTGCACTATTGAACTACAAATTCACATCATCACTAAGAAGTCTGCCGCTCAAGACGGTCGTGCTGCTGTGAGGAAACCCGTTGTCACAACGCGGTGATGGTGTCAAACATTACATTTCTGCTATTGAACCACGACATAATATTATCATTAAGAGGCCCTGCAATGTTGAGTCGAATATCGCGTTAGCACTGCCGCGGTGTCGTGGTGGTGGCATAAAGGAGCAGCCATGGAAACGGTACGATGCCGTTTTGAAGCTGTGATGATGTTGGGATGAATACATCTGTGCCACTGATTCACAATTTTGCATTATTCTAGAGAAGCATGCGTAGGAGAATCGGCGCTACCGTGGTGATGTGGTGGTGGCATAAAGAAGCTGCCATGTAAACGGTACGATGCCGTTGCGGCGCCGTGGCGATTCTGGGATGCAATACATCCGTGAAATTGATTCACAATTTTGCATTATCATAGAGAAGCTTGCGTTGCCGAATCGGCGGCGCAGTGGTTCCGTGGTGGTGGCATGAAGGAGCTGCCATGGAAACGGTACGATGCCGTTGCGACGCCGTGGCGATGCTGGGTTGCAATACATCCGTGCCATTGATTCGCAATTTTGCATTATCATAGAGAAGCTTGCGTTGCCGAATCGGCGGTGCAGTGGTTCTGTGGTGGTGACATGAAGGAGCAGCCATGGAAAAGGTACGATGCCGTTGCGACGCCGTGGCGATATTGGGATGCAATACATCTTTGAATCAGCGCTACTGTGGTAATGTGGTGGTGACATGAAGGAGCCGCCATGGAAACGGTACGATGCCGTTGTGAAGCTGTGATGATGTTGGGATGAATACATTTGTGCCACTGATTCACAATTTTGCATTATTATAGAGGAGCTTATGTAGGAGAATCGGCGTTACCGTGGTGATGTGGTGGTGGCATGAAGGAGCTGCCATGGAAACGGTACGATGCCGCTGCGACGCGGTGGCGATGCTGGGATGCAATACATCCGTGCAATTGATTCGCAATTTTGCATTATCATAGAGAAGCTTGCGTTGCTGAATCGGCGGTGCAGTGGTTCCGTGGTGGTGACATGAAGGAGCAGCCATGGAAACGGTACGATGCCGTTGCGACGCCGTGGCGATGTTCGGATGCAATACATCTGTGCTATGGAATTACATTTATGAATCATAGAGAGACTTGCGTTGCCGCATCGGCGCTGCCGTGGTGGTGGCATGAAAGAATCGCCCATGTAAGCGGTACGATGCCGCTGCGATGCGGTGGCGATGCTGGGATGCAATACATCCGTGCCATTGATTCGCAACTTTGCATTATCATAGAGAAGCCTGCGTTGCCGAATCGGCGGTGCAGTGGTTCCGTGGTGGTGACATGAAGGAGCAGCCATGGAAACGGTACGATGCCGTTGCGACGCCGTGGCGATGTTCGGATGCAATACATCTGTGCTATGGAATTACACTTATGAATCATAGAGAAGCTTGCGTTGCCGAATCGGCGGTGCAGCGGTTCCGTGGTGGTGACATGAAGTAACCGTCATGGAAACGGTACGATGCCATTGCTGCGCCGTGGCGATGCTGGGATGCAATACATCTGTGCTATTGAATCACAATTTTGCATTATCATATAGAGGCTTGCGTTGCCGCATCGATGCCGCCGTGGTACCGTGGTGGTGAAATGAAGGAGCAGCCATGGAAACGGTACGATGCCGTTGCGACGCCGTGGCGATGTTCGGATGCAATACATCTGTGCTATGGAATTACACTTATGAATCATAGAGAAGCTTGCGTTGCCGAATCGGCGGTGCAGCGGTTCCGTGGTGGTGACATGAAGTAGCCGTCATGGAAACGGTACGATGACATTGCTGCGCCGTGGCGATGCTGGGATGCAATACATCTGTGCTATTGAATCACAATTTTGCATTATCATATAGAGGCTTGCGTTGCCGCATCGATGCCGCCGTGGTACCGTGGTGGTGACATGAAGGAGCAGCCATGGAAACGGTACGATGCCGCTGTGAAGCTGTGATGATGTTGGGATGAATACATCTGTGCCACTGTTTCACGAATTTGCATTATTATAGAGAAGCTTGCGTACGAGAATCGGCGTTACCGTGGTGATGTGATGGTGGCATGAAGGAGCCGTTATGGAAACGGTACGATGCCGTTGTGAAGCCGTGATGATGTTGGGATGCAATACATCTGTGCCATTGGTTCACAATTTTGCGTTATCATAGAGAAGCTTGCGTCGCCGAATCGCCGCTGCCGTGGTGGTGGCATGAAGGAGCCGTCTGTGAAAACAATACGATGCCGTTGTGAAGCCGTGGCAATGTTGGGATGCAATACATCTGTGCTTTTCAGCTTGCGTTGCCGAATCGGCGCTGCCTAGTGGTGACATGAAGGAGCCACCATTAGAACGGTAGGATATCGTTGCGACGCCGCGGCGATGTTGGGATGCAATACATCTGTGCTATTGAATCACAATTTTGCATTATCATATCGAGGCTTGCGTTGCCGCATCGATGCTGCCGTGGTAACCGTGGTGGTGACATGAAGGAGCAGCCATGGAAACGGTACGATGCCATTGCGACGCCGCGGCGATGTTGGGATGCAATACTTCTGTGCTATGGAATCACATTTATGAATTATCATAGAGAGGTTTGCGCTGCAGTGGTGGTGGCATGAAGGAGCCGTCTATGGAAACGGTACGATGCCGTTGTGAAGCCGTGATGATGTTGGGATGCAATACATCTGTTACGGAATCACATTTATGAATCAGCATAGAGAGGTTTGCGCTGCAGTGGTGGTGGCATGAAGGAGCCGTCTATGGAAACGGTACGATGCCGTTGTGAAGCCGTGGCGATGTTGGGATGCAATACATCTGTTACGGAATCACATTTATGAATCAGCATAGAGAGGTTTGCGCTGCAGTGGTGGTGGCATGAAGGAGCCGTCTATGGAAACGGTACGATGCCGTTGTGAAGCCGTGATGATGTTGGGATGCAATACATCTGTGCCATTGGTTCGCAATTTTGCATTATCATAGAGAAGCTTGCGTTGCCGAATCGGCGGTGCAGTGGTTCCGTGGTGGTGACATGAAGGAGCAGCCATGGAAACGGTACGATGCCGTTGCGACGCCGTGGCGATGTTCGGATGCAATACATCTGTGCTATGGAATTACATTTATGAATCATAGAGAGGCTTGTGTTGCCGCATCGGCGCTGCCGTGGTGGTGGCATGAAAGAATCGCCCATGTAAACGGTACGATGCCGTTGTGACGCCGTGGCGATGTTGGGATGCAATACATCTGTTATGGAATCACATTTATGAATCAGCAAAGAGAGGTTTGCGCTGCCGTGGTGGTAGCATGAAGGAGCCGTCTATGGAAACGGTACGATGCCGTTGTGAAGCCGTGGATGATGTTGGGATGCAATACATCTGTGCCATTGGTTCACAATTTTGCGTTGTCATAGAGAAGCTTGCGTTGCCGAATCGGCGGTGCAGTGGTTCCGTGGTGGTGACATGAAGGAGCAGCCATGGAAACGGTACGATGCCGTTGCGACGCCGTGGCGATGTTCGGATGCAATACATCTGTGCTATGGAATTACATTTATGAATCATAGAGAGGCTTGTGTTGCCGCATCGGCGCTGCCGTGGTGGTGGCATGAAAGAATCGCCCATGTAAACGGTACGATGCCGTTGTGACGCCGTGGCGATGTTGGGATGCAATACATCTGTTATGGAATCACATTTATGAATCAGCAAAGAGAGGTTTGCGCTGCCGTGGTGGTGGCATGAAGGAGCCGTCTGTGAAAACAATACGATGCCGTTGTGAAGCCGTGGCGATGTTGGGATGCAATACATCTGCTATGGAATCACATTTATGAATCAGCATAGAGAGGTTTGCGCTGCCGAATTGGCGCTGCCGTAGTGGTGGCATGAAGGAGCCGCCATGGAAACGGTACTATGCCGTTACGACGCCGTGGCGATGTTGGGATGCAATACATCTGTGCCATTGATTCACAATTTTGCATTCTCATAGAGAATGCTTGCGTAGGAGAATCGGCGCTACCGTGGTGATGTGGTGGTGGCATGAAGGAGCCGTCATGGAAACGGTACGATGCCGTTGCGACGCCGTGGCAATGTTGGGATGCAATGCATCTGTGCTATGGAATCACATTTGTGAATCATCATGGAGAGGCTTGAGTTGCCGAATCGGCGCTGCCTAGTGGTAACATGAAGGAGCAACCATTAGAACGGTACGATATCGTTGCGACGCCGCGGCGATGTTGAGATGCAAAACATCTGTGCTTTTGATTCACAATTTTGAATCATCATAGAGAGGCTTTCGCTGTCGCATCGATATTGCCGTGGTGCCCTGGTGCTGACATGAAGGAGCCGTCCATGGAAACGGTACGATGCCGTTGCGACGCCGCGGTGATGTTGGGATGCAATACATCTGTGCTATTGAATCACAATTTTGCATTATCATAGAGAGGCTTTCGTTGCCGCATCGGCGCTGCAGTGGTGCCGTGGTGATGGCATGAAGGAGCCGCCATAAAAACGGGTGATGTTGGGATGCAATACATCTGTGCTATTGAATCCCAATTTCGAATTATCATAAGAGAGGCTTGCGTTGCCGTATTGGCGCTGCCGTGGTGCCGTGGTGGTGACATGAAGGAGCAGCCATGGAAACGGTACGATGCCGTTGCGATGTCGCGGCGATGTTGGGATGCAAAACATCTTTACTATTGAATCACAATTTCGCATTATCATAGAGAGGTTTGCGCTGCCGTGGTGGTGGCATGAAGGAGCCGTCTGTGAATACAATACGATGCCGTTGTGAAGCCGTGGCGATGTTGGGATGCAATACATCTGCTATGGAATCACATTTATGAATCAGCATAGAGAGGTTTGCGCTGCCGAATTGGCGCTGCCGTAGTGGTGGCATGAAGGAACCGCCATGGAAACGGTACTATGCCGTTACGACGCCGTGGCGATGTTGGGATGCAATACATCTGTGCCATTGATTCACAATTTTGCATTCTCATAGAGAATGTTTGCGTAGGAGAATCGGCGCTACCATGGTGATGTGGTGGTGACATGAAGTAGCCGTCCATGGGAATGGTACGATGCCGTTGCGACGCCGCGGTGATGTTGGGATGCAATACATCTGTGCTATTGAATCACAGTTTCACATTATCATAAAGAGGCTTGCGTTGCCGAATCAGCGCTACCATGATGCCGTGGTGTTGACATGAAGGAGCAGCCACAAAAACGGTACGATGCCGTTGCGATTCCGTGGTGATTTTGGGATGCAATACATCTGTGGTTTTGAATCACAATTTGAATCACCATAGAGAGGCTTGCGTTGCCGAATCAGCGCTACCGTGGTGCCGTGATGGTGACATGAAGGAGCCGCCATGGAAACGGTACGATGCCGTTGCGACGCGTGGTGATGTTAGGATGCAATGCACCTTTGCTATTGAATTAACGACGTGGTGATGTTGGGATTCAATACATCTGTGCTATTGATTCACAATTTCTCCTTATCATAGAGTGGTTTGCGATGGCGAATCGGCGCTGCCGTGGTGGTGGCATGAAGAAGCCGTCCATGGAAAAGGTACGATACCGTTGCGAAGCCGTGGTGATGTCAGGATGCAATACGCCTTTGCTATTAAATTGACGACGTGGTGATGTTGGAATTTAATACACCTGTGCTATTGAATCACAATTTTGCATTATCATAGAGAGGCTTTCGTTGCCGCATCGGCGCTGCAGTGGTGCCGTGGTGATGGCATGAAGGAGCCGCCATAAAAACGGGTGATGTTGGGATGCAATACATCTGTGCTATTGAATCCCAATTTTGAATTATCATAAGAGAGGCTTTCGTTGTCGCATCGGCGTTGCCGTGGTACCGTGGTGGTGACATGAAGGAGCCGTCCATGGGAATGGTAGGATGCCGTTGCGACGCCGCGGTGATGTTGGGATGCAATACATCTGTGCTATTGAATCACAATTTGAATCACCATAGAGAGGCCTGCGTTGCCGAATCAGCGCTACCATGGTGCCGTGGTGGTGACATGAAGGAGCAGCCACAAAAGCGGTACGATGCCGTTGCGATGCCGTGGTGATTTTGGGATGCAATACGTCTGTGGTTTTGAATCACAATTTGAATCACCATAGAGAGGCTTGCGTTGCCGTATTGGCGCTGCCGTGGTGCCGTGGTGGTGACATGAAGAGCCGCCATGGAAACGGTACGATGCCGTTGCGACGCCGTGGCGATGCTGGGATGCAATACATCTGTGCCATTGATTCACAATTTTGCATTCTAATAGAGAAGCTTGCGTGCGAGAATCGGCGTTACCGTGGTGATGTGGTGGTGGCATGAGTGAGCCGTTATGGAAACGGTTCGATGCCGTTCGACGCCGTGGCGATGTTGTGATGCAATACTTCTGTGCTATGGAATCACATTTATGAATCATCATAGAGAGGTTTGCGCTGCCGTGGTGGTGGCATGAAGGAGAAGTCTATGGAAACGGTACGATGCCGTTGTGAAGCCGTGATGATGTTGGGATGCAATACATCTGTGCTATGGAATCACAATTATGAATCATCATAGAGAGGCTTGCGTTGCCGAATCGGCGCTGTCTAGTGGTGACATGAAGGAGCAGCCATGGAAACGGTACGATGCCGTTGCGACGCCGCGGCGATGTTGAGATGCAAAACATCTGTGCTTTTGATTCACAATTTTGAATCATCATAGAGAGGCTTTCGTTGTCGCATCGATGTTGCCGTGGTGCCCTGGTGGTGACATGAAGGAGCAGCCATGGAAACGGTACGATGCCGTTGCGACGCCGCGGCGATGTTGAGATGCAAAACATCTGTGCTTTTGATTCACAATTTTGAATCATCATAGAGAGGCTTTCGTTGTCGCATCGGCGTTGCTGTGGTACCGTGGTGGTGACATGAAGGAGCCGTCCATGGAAACGGTACGATGCCGTTGCGACGCGTGGTGATGTGGGATGCAATACATCTGTGCTATTGAATCACAGTTTCACATTATCATAAAGAGGCTTGCGTTGCCGAATCAGCGCTACCATGATGCCGTGGTGTTGACATGAAGGAGCAGCCACAAAAACGGTACGATGCCGTTGCGATTCCGTGGTGATTTTGGGATGCAATACATCTGTGGTTTTGAATCACAATTTGAATCACCATAGAGAGGCTTGCGTTGCCGAATCAGCGTTACCGTGGTGCCGTGATGGTGACATGAAGGAGCCGCCATGGAAACGGTACGATGCCGTTGCGACGCGTGGTGATGTTAGGATGCAATGCACCTTTGCTATTGAATTAACGACGTGGTGATGTTGGGATTCAATACATCTGTGCTATTGATTCACAATTTCTCCTTATCATAGAGTGGTTTGCGATGGCGAATCGGCGCTGCCGTGGTGGTGGCATGAAGAAGCCGTCCATGGAAAAGGTACGATACCGTTGCGAAGCCGTGATGTTAGGATGCAATACGCCTTTGCTATTAAACTGACGACGTGGTGATGTTGGAATTTAATACACCTGTGCTATTGAATCACAGTTTCGCATTATCATAGAGAGGCTTGCGTAGGAGAGTCGGTGCTACCGTGGTGGTGGCATGAAGGAGGCGCCATGGAAACGGTACGATGCCGTTGCGACGCCGTGGTGATGCTGGGGTGCAGTACATGTCAGCTATGGAACCATGATTCTTCATTATCATGGAGGGGGTTGCGTTACCGAGTCAAAGCTGTTTGTTTGCGCACTGCCGTACCAGAGCTGTTTTGTTAGACACTGCCCTACTACCTTTCAGCTACAACTGTGTTTTTTTCATGTTTTGACGTTGTGCTCCCGTGTTAGCTTCGCTGCGGAGCTTTGGTGGCGGCTTGCTAGAAGGCTGTTGCGGTAACATTGCGGTGTTGTTGCGGCACCATGAAGATGCTGTTGCACACTACACTTCATCTTCTAAGTCACGATAATGCATTATGACATTGGGCATGTACGTTGCCCTGTCAGGTCCGGAGCGGTGCTGAAGTGGTGGCTTGAGTTTCCACATTGATTTTATTTCGTCGCCGTAGCGTATATGGATGTGGAGTTGGAGTTTGGCAAGTACGAAGAAATTTTGTGACAAAAGAAAGCTCGAAAAATTCTGCTTAGAGCGGTACTTATTTGCTGCCTGAAAGTTGGCAGAAATGTGTTAACACTGATGGAGCGTACTTCTAATAGTGTTTTTGAGCAGTTTTAATTATTTTTAATTAATGACCTTGGTGTTTATTGCTCTATTGCCAAAACTTATGAGAAGAGTCAATAAATAGAGCTAAAGTAACAATACCTGCGCTAGTTTGTTGTGAATTGATTTTAAATTTGTCTTAGCCCGACAAGAACTGAAACGTGGATTGCCTCTTGTTTGAGTTAGAAAGAAAGAGAAGAAATTATTAATTAAATGCTATTATTTAACACGATATGCCACCTCAATTCACTGTGCGGATCTCAGCATTTTTTGTACCTGACTCGTCTTTTTCCAGCCATCTTTGCAAAGGTCTTTGAACATTTCTCATGCTGTTTCGACTGCTACTTAAGGATTTCGTCTCGTAGAGTATTGATAAAGTCAAACCTTGCAATATTGAGGATAGCTGAGCTAAGCCGTTTCAAGGCATTCTGTTGATTGACTGCAAGAGGGAGCTAAAGAAGGAGATCAAACTAGCGCTTTGCTAACCTTATTGCTTTGTGATACACTTTATCAATAACCACTGCGTTACCAATCCTCAGAACAAACGAGTTAGTTGAAAAATTTTATAAAGAAACCAAATCATAAAATCAATATTTGCAAGTAAATAAAATCAGTGAATTTACCTACCTCTGAAATTTCACAGGCCCTTTGGTTGCATATGAAAACTACAATAGCATAACCTGCGACAGGTAGAATAGTAGCAGGATGAAGAATGGAAAAAGCACGCATTCCAATTGCAGTGAGGAAACGAGCACAAACACGTAGTGAGACGTTCAGCAAAATGAGTCCTGTGGATGCCATTAGCAAGCGACTAAAAAACACTTCTTGCATTTGTTATATGGGACGAAATCTTTTGGAAACTTATACGTTTGTTTGAAGTCAAAGTCGTAGGAAGTGAGAACACTCAGGAACATGTGGGGCTTGACTTGTCCACGAGAGGCATAGAGCATTACGATTAGCACAACGATGACACGAAAGAATGCTGTTATAAATTTAGTCGAAATATTCACTTTTCTCAGACCATGTTTCACCTTAAAGGAAGATCATTATCGAACATTGATACAAAGTGTCACAAATGTATGAACAGCTATGTATTCAAAGATGCCTGTTTATATACAAAACCATCATACCGGACGGGTGTTGAACGCGCGCTTCACCCACACCAAGGCGCGTGCAACCACTACACCAGCGAGGCCATCGCTTTGCTACCAATCTTTCTTCAATATGTATGAACGATTATTAAGAGAAAGTGAGAAACCTGATATAATTTATGAAGCGCTGTACCCGAATGCTGTGTGCACACCCATGATTCCCAAAAACCACAAGATATTGTGAATATGCTAAGAGCAAGGTTCCAACCTCCCTGAAATATATCTCACATCAAAGTAACGTGGACTTCATGACACAATATTTAGGGAAATAGTGATAAAACTGACATGAAAAGGTGTTTCTATGACAGTCCACAAGTATGTGGAGCTAAGGAAGGCCAGAAATATGATAAGGTGAGGCAAGATGAGTATAGATCGAACTAGAAAATGAATCGTTTATGAAAAGAAAAAAAAGTTGAATTAGAAATTGAGTCGTTTATGAAACAGTTAGCGCCATTATAAACTTTCGGATATCAGAGAAGCTTAGAAGTTTGTAAACACTTCATACTTAGATGGAACTGAAGGAGCTGTTTTTACACATCCCAAGAATCTCAACAGAGCTTAAAGTCTTGAACTGGAATTCCGACTATAAAGGTGGCCTACTTTTGTGCATAGTAATGTAATAAAGTTTGTCTCTTACTTCTAGAATTGTCTGTCCCGTTAGATACACCTACTTCTCATGAGCCAGGTGACTGATAGGAATGGACCAACAGTAGATCACAACGTCAGCAGATAAATTTGTTGGTCCCACTCGTTTCCTACTATTCACAGTTAGCAATTATGTATAGTGAAGTGGACAGTTCGACCTATTCGTAGCTCTTCATTTCTCATTAGACCACTTAAGATTTTCCGATGACTGACAGAAACCCTTCATTTTGTGAAAAGTTGAAAAGCAAAGATCGTCATTTTCTCATAGAAGTGAGTGCTATCGTGTTGAACGTAATACGCAGTCCCATGGCATGCATATCCTTCATCTTTGATTTTTCTAGAGACTGAGCACTAGAATTCCCAAAAATCAAATGTCAAATAGAGAGTTTAATTCTCCAATAGTTCCAGAGCAAAAGCAGTAGTCGTAGACACAAACGATTCATTGATTGCATCATATTGTTGTAGCAGAAGAATATCCTGCTTCCTCTACAATATGTACTGAGACAAATGTCTGAGAAATTGTTTCTTTGAATTTTGCAAGAAGTGAATCTATCACAAATGCACATCACTTTTTTGCTCCAACGAAAAGTTATTTAGTGTTCTTGAAGTATCTGAAAAAAATTTTCCATTAGGAACTACATAGTGGTAGCTAAACAAAAAATAACAAGATAATGATCGCTTGAACAAACATTTTGGTGCTCGATAAAAGTTCGAACAACCGCAGAAGTCATATTTTATAAACAACCTAGACATAAAAAAAAATCAAATCACAAAACAGATCGCTTTTAAAAATCCTACATGTCAGTACATTATCAGTGCACAATCACAAAGTCCTTTAGCCTGAGAGACCGGTTCAACAATAAACTTCCATGAAGAGAAGTCATTGAACAGTTCCAGTAACATAATTTGAGGACAACGTAGCCTTTTCATCTGACAAAGGCAAACCTTCAAGATGTCAACTGTTTAAATTAATTGTATTATAAAATCTTGGTTAGGCACAAAAAGAAAACAAGGAATCATTGAAGAATGCCGAGGTTAATAGATGGTCGGTCTTCGAAGTTTCGACTATGAAGGTCATTCAAGTTCACAAGTTTGTTTCCTCGTTGAATTTAAATCAGGCATTTATATGAGAATGCTAGATATCCACTGCAGTGGAAGATGAAGGGATGCATATTCTGAGCCGTTAAAGTCGTGAAGTTCTCAACAACACATTGGTGCACGTATTCCCCGATTGTTCTAGAACCGTTCCATTATTCTATCGTTCCAACTTCTTTTCACGAGATCATCAGTGGCTACGTGATTTTTCGCCTTGAAGAAAGGAATAGAGTTGTCGCGCTTTGAGAAAATGAGATAGATTAACTGCCATTTGGCTAGATCTTGATTCTCTGATATGGAAATGCATCCACCGTGATTCTAGGAGACAACTCAGCACTTTTATTACTGTTTCACAACAAGTACGCGTTCATTACTTCCTTATAATAGTTACTATGCTAAGCTGAATACCTTATCCTTAATGGATAACCTACGGATGGAGAGGAATTCACAACCTGTGCCACAAAATGTCTCATAATTGGAAAATTTCTCTGAATTACACGGTAATTTGATAATGTAAGTCGATTTTCTTTTGACTCTAAATTAACCAATCCATCAAATTGTTGATAAGCCCGTAGCAGGAAGTTTCTAAAAAAAGTTCAAATCGCAAAACGTTTCGTTTTTTTTCAGAGGCCGATAATTCGAGTCGATCGTCCACTGACGTTCGCCCTAGTTGCGGGTATTCGCCTTCGTTTCGTTTCAGTCGAATCCTTGAAAGCAGCTTATGATCTATTATGGTGTTCTGTCCAAGTCATTAATAATACAGACTTCTGCAGGATAGATTACCCGGAGGAAACAACTGTATTATCACCATTAACGGACGATCTGCTAATTAGCAAAATTAACGGCTAATTAGCATACGTTTCATACTGCCTATAAGGAGCTCACCGAGTGAGGTTCTCAATTCGAATGGTGCTCTTTCGAAGAAGCTTTGACTCGAACGAAACGAAAGTGAAGCTTCACAGGAGGGCGGACAGTAATGGGCGGTCGACTAGAATCATCGGCTCTGAAAAAGATCAAACGCGCCGAAACGCTACAAAAAAATTTTTTTCTAACAGCCTCATGCTACAAGCTTAGTCAACAAGGAAAATATAAAAGTGATTGTTTATACTAACGACTATTGTGCAGCTGCCAAGATCATTTTAGAATTTAAGGAAGGAGAAAAACTGGGTACTTTACCGTTATCTGAACGCCATTTCGACCCCTTGTAAAAACGTATTTCTTAATCTTTTTCAGTGTTCAAATAATTGTTCGATAGCACAAATCAGAAAAATTTGGATGGTATATCTCATCTTAAAAAAGCCTTCTAATTGAGCTGAAAAAGCAAGAATGAAATGTTGTTTCTTATTGAAAAATTACTCGCTGATAAAGCTTTTGCTTCGGGATTTCATTTCCAATCGATAGATTGAATCTTAAGGTTTCTAATAATTTATTTAGTTTTCATAATGGACCTGATATTACGCTGTAGGAGCCAAAAAAAGATTGGGTTTCGCGAAAAATGGATCATTTCAACTATCCTCTCTTCACTTCGATCCATTTGGAAAAACGTATTCTTTGATCGCTTTTAATGCTTGAATAAACAATCGATGGCTCAAATGAAAGAATAGTTGGAGATGTACTTAATAATGTATTTTATTTCCAAAAAAGCCTTGTTATTGCGTTGAAAAATAATAATTGTTCCTCACATAAAGATTTTTCGCTGATCAGAACCTTTCTCTTAGAGTTATAAGATCTAAACGATAGGTCAGATTTCAAGGACTCCAATGATGTTTCAAAATTTTTTAACGGACTTTTTAGTGCTTTCTGAAAACCAAAAAAACTGGGTTTCGCACTCGATGCTTATTTTCTAGTTTTGCTGAGCTCAACTTCTTTTGGCTGTTACAGCGCGATACGAGGTCCATTTTGAGAACCAAATAGAACCTTGGAATCAAGATCAAGATCTGACCTGTCGATTGATTATCAAAACCCCAAAAGAATAGCTTTGTTCAGCGAAAAATCTTTGAATGGGAAATAAAATTTTGTTTTTGCTCTTTCAGCGCGATAACAAGTCCTTTTTGAAGATGGAATAAACTATTCAAATTTTTTGACCAAAGCTGTCGAATGATTATTTAGTCGTCAAAAATAAGAGCAAAATGGGCCTTTTTGAAGGGTGGAAACGGCGTTCAGATAACGGAAAAGTATCAAAGCCTGCCAGAAAACTACCATACTAGTGAAAACTTTCTACGATAAGGACTATTTCTTGAAAAACAGGCCATTCAAATATTACTTATTGAGGAGAACATCCTTCATGTCGGAAATATAAGATATATACTGCAGAAATGATTTTTTCTGTCACTTTTGAAGCAAATATGTACTAGAATAATGACCCACGTATCCGCGCTCCGAATGAGCGACCTGGCCTGAAATTGCTCGACATAGAAGACAGAAGTCGTTGCAGAGCAGTAACAACAGAAAAACATGCACAAAGGCATAGACATCGGTACAGGTCCAGTTGTGGGAATACGGTGAAGACAAGTAGAGATAATCCAAAAGCACGAAGAGTTTCAAGTACAACAAACTAAAATAGTTCTCAAACACTATATGAACACTATCATAGATATCATAACACTATACATAGATTCAAATGTTGTATTTCTGCAGGTATTTGAAAAGGTTAGCACGATGAGTACATCACGAGAATGCTGGGATAAGAGAAAAACTCAAAACCAGATGAATATTTGATGGACCCGAACCGCAAAAATACTTTTCAGTGCAGTGCGCAGTCTCACTACACCGTCAAGGCTCTCATTCGCTCTGGCTTTCTTTCAGCTATATTATAACATCTTGCGAGCCATATGCATGAAATTTCATGCACCAATCGCCGCACCTCATACTGGGCAATTAGCACTGGTGTGGAGTTGAAGGAATCTAATTTATGTTCCAATCGACGGTTTCCAAACCACGCTATAAATATTCAGTATAGTCTGCGAAGCTCTTCGACGTCGGTATGTCAGTGATGTGCGTACGTTCCGACGGTATCGCCAGCTTCATCGGAGCCCCACATCCCACACTAAACCCTGCTTTATGGTAGTGATGGGAAGACATTATGATGATAGCACGTGATATTGAGTTTTCATCAATTTTTTCATTCGACGGATTACGGCTGACAGTGAATATTTGAAAATCCTTTCAATCAACTGTTTCTAAACCTCGATATAAATAGCTCAATATAAATCCAAAAGTACAAAAGGGGATTGGCTATCATTTCTAAACATCCAAGTCAAACTCTTAGAAAGTGGCTATACTACAAAATGGTAACAAAATAACAAAAATACACTAGTCCACCACTTCTCTCACCCATCACACATGAAGAAAGCACTCATTGAAAACATGTACCAAACGGTTAGCAATGTGTGAACAGGAGAGGAGAGAAAAGAATCGCTAAACGTGGCACGGCAAATAGCCATATCTAACGGCATGATTACGACGTACCAGCCACTAGGGTTAGTTTAATAAATAGGGTCAGGCTCCAGAACGAAAACAAGATCAAAACGGAGTATTCTAATAAGATCGCTTCTAAGTTGCCATTTATATCAAAAGAAGTTAGTTGAGCTATCAAGAGGTGCTCAAAATGAAGTGGGCTTGAAAGTTTGGTGACAGTAATCGAACTCCCACCTCCAATCCCCCACCGTTGGTCCGCAACCTCCTTTATGATTGGCTGAGTCACTAAGAAGACTGTAAAATCTGCCCTTACGGGATTGAGGGGAATTGTAGTAGTTCCGGCACAATATATTGAATAACATGTAATGCATGCGAGAAGGAATATATTGGCGAAACGGGTACACCACTTCATCTACGCATAAAAGAACATTTACATGGGAAAGCTAATACCGATAGAAGCAAACCTCTAAGTTTACATAGGGCACAAAAGCACAATAATAATGATTTTGATGTAACTATCACGACCCTGGCGCGGGAAAACAAAAACATCGACGCGAAAAACCCTTTAAGCGTTTTGGATAAACGCTAGAAATCCAAAAATTAATCGCAAAGACGAATGCATCACTGTAACACGAGACCTGGCACCCTACATGCGCTTGATTTTCTGGCTTCCCAGGACCGACTATTGATTAACCTCGGCATTGAATAAAATATTCCGTGATTTTATTTGCTTCAGCACACCGACTCATACAGATATTGAAAACACTGTACGTCGAGGCTCCGAAGAAGGCGGTGTCCAGCTATACGTATACGGATCTATTAACAACAATAAACAACGACAACACCAACGTCGTCTACCAACCTCGTGCGAGCTGAAGAGCTAAGTTTGCATATTTAAATCGATATTTAACTTTGATGCCGAGGTTAGTAAAAGGTCGATCTCTCGAACTATTTCAGCATTGTCTGTGAGAATGTCTAACGCCTTTTTCAAGTTGGTACTTTTGTGGCCTACGTACATTATGGCGGTATCGACTAAGAAAACTAGTGAAAACACAATATCACGTGCTATCATCATAACGTCTTCACATCCTTATTGTAAAATAGGGTTCAAAGTGGGACGTGTGGCTCTGATGAAGCGGACTACTCCCCCGAAACACATGTAAGCCACTGACGTAGCAACTTCGAAAAGGCTTAAAACAATCCCATAAACTATGTGTAATTTGAATGATAAATTGGGGTTCTAGGGAGATAATATTACCATCAAATCATGAACTACCACAGAACGGACTTCTGTAAGGATAATATTAATGAAAGCACACCCACATGTCCAAAAATTCCCCTTTTTTCAGCGAGAAAACGCTGCCCTGAAAGGGAACATTTTCCCAGCCGTTATTCAAATTTCTTTGCTTTATTTATTACTTTGTGATCATTCGATTATTTGTAAAATACATATTTCGATACTGATCTTTGTTTGTGGAGAGACCTTCATAGCACGATCTACTAATGGGGACAACGCGAAATCGTTGGTAGTAAAAATTTTTTTTTAGAGTCATCTTGTTAGCACGGAGAGGATAGAATATTACTGGAGGGTTTCCTATGAACATAATTTTACTAAAAAGATCGCTCAGTTGTCCCATAAATCCTGAGTTTTCATTACGAAAGCCACATCAATGCGATAACAACATTTCCAACTCATTTTTCACATTTCTTTTGACAGTGCCTCAAAATTGTAAATTGTAATCACGTATTCTACAATATGCGACTTCTACAATAGACTAATGTAGGTTATTTCGAGTATGTATTTGGAGAAGGATTAGAGAGGGGGTGCATTCATCAACGAGAATTGGAGACTTTCCCCCCTTAGAAATGCGGTGTATGTGACGAAGAATTCACGCTATTTTCTCTACCTATAGCCTCATTTAGAGGAAAGAAAACCCTGATTCTTGGTATAATTCTAATACTCCATGATTTTCTCTGCACACTCATATGCTTTGATCCATATATAACTCTTACATGTGAAGAAAACTTTGAGGGTAAAACAAGATATCTTTTTTACTTCGATGATTTGGTGAGGATATTGATAATATTCTAGATTTTATTAGGAAGCTACCACATTTTGATTGGAGCATACTCGTCAACTGACGACCGCGTCGTGTGCCACGCGAATCATCAGCGCACTGGGAACGGTAGTTGATCGACCAAGCAACGCGACTCACAAGCCGAGCGTGATTTCTGCACAAAAAACCCTGGGTTTTTGGTGAGACCCTCACACTCCATTTTCCTCTACACACTCATGTGTTTGATCCATATATAACTATTACATGTGAAGAGAACTTTATGAGTAAAACAAGGTCTTTTTTCGCTTTTACAGCGCTAGGGAAGTCTTTATAGAAATAAAACGTAGTTTCCAAAACTGCAGGATTTACGCTATCAAATAGTCATGAATGTCTAATGAAAACCATCCACAGATCATCCTAACCGAGCATGAAATGCGCACCGAGTATGAAACGTAATCTTATTTGAACTGCTACGGTGCACTGAGAGCGTTTTTCCAGAAGCTAAGCACAGCAATGAAATCAATGTGACGTAAGCTTTAGGAAATTGGCTGCAGGTTTAAGGAGACAGTTCTGTTTAGCGAAAAAGCTATCAAGTAATTGTTACTTGAAA
Source organism: Parelaphostrongylus tenuis (assembly GCA_019055375.1). NCBI lineage: Eukaryota > Metazoa > Nematoda > Chromadorea > Rhabditida > Metastrongylidae > Parelaphostrongylus > Parelaphostrongylus tenuis. The sequence goes on along the minus strand of JAHQIW010007448.1, from coordinate 156,822 downwards.
AGTTACACGCCGCCCGAATGTGTCTAACCTTAATCAGTAGTTTAAGCAATCACCCGTCAACGGGATGAACTTAAAGAGCATAAATCATTACTATCAGCTAAGCTGAATTCGCAATTAGAATCACAATGTTAACTTTTTGTTAGCACTTTATACATTAGTTTTTTTTTTGCATCTCACGATCCACTTCCAAAAACCGCCTCTTGAAAGTATAACGCATTCAGAAGCCCTGTCCAAGAACCAGGGCTTTATAAAAATTGGCGTTGATAAGCTGTCGAATAACCACAAAAGATCTGACAAAAAGCTCTGTAATGAAATATATCAGAAGAAAGAAAGAAATTATGCACATTATAATCAAGATGTACGGTCTAAAACGTCCCACAGCACATCATATAGCAGCATATATAATATATATATATATATATATATATATATTTTTATATATGAACATGTTAATAGACTAAGATTTAGATCATTGCAGAAAATATGTGGAACTGAAAGCACTTACGTAAATTTTTATTCTGCCAGCCTTATCACCGCTATAAAACCGCATAAAGGAACTAATGAGCATAATGATATCTGGCGTAGTTTGAATAAACATCAGACCCAAATGGACGGCGGCAACCACATCCTGACTACGTTGAACTAAACATTGATGTTGGCATAGTTAATTAAAAAATTCAGGCATCGCTGATAAACCTTACTTATTTGATCTAAATTTGAATATTATGCAGTTGATACTACTCCAAGTGAGCTTGAAGTTGATTTCCAAGTGATCTACAAGCAGCGCTCAAAAGCAAAAATATAGCCAAAATAATTCACGTACTAGGAGTTTTGACACAACTGTGACTCAGTGTATCATTGGCAAAATCGTTGTCCCAGAGGTTTGTGGCGAGAACTAGTACATAAAGTTTTGATATCACAGCACCAAGTGTTAGAAAAATGTTGCATGTGAGAAAAAGAACGAGCTGAAAGACGATTAATACATTTGGATACTCGTATTGAGTATTGTCACCTAAGCTTATAAATTCGACATATTCCTTAGAAAGCTTAACTATTTGTTAACCTATGGCGAATCAAACCCGCAACCTTTATTGGGTATGTTCTCGCAAAAATGTTTACAAAAGAGTCTATAAAAAACATATCGAGCACTTCCTATCTTAAATCAATAAAGCTCACCTCAGTAAGCAGCTTTGGTGTACAACAAGGAGGAGAGTGATCTACTACCGTTCACTTCATTATCGTTAACGACCGAAATGAATAGATTATCACTCTTACTTAGGTCTAATAGAATGACAAGGACGTGACCATTTCATGCCGCCATAAGTTTCCAGTCATTTTTTCCATAGAAATCCGACGTTTGAAAGCAACTATCGTAACAGTATAGGTATTGAGAACTAACCTTGGATACTTGTAGTGAAGTAATCATCCATGGTGTAAGTGATGGCTTCTCACAAGTTACACTCTTATGCGAACGAAATGCATTCCATCGAAAATCCTCTTCTCCCGAAGACATTGTTAATGATATCTTCACCTAATATAAAAGCATATGTTGTTTGAATCATTCAAGCGATTACAGAACAGAAAAAGGGTAAGAAAATTAATGGGACAGATCGGTCGATAGATGGTTCCGTCCTGCAAAAAAATTGGCAATTGACCATTGCAGATCACAATATCTACAAAAGTTGGAGTCAAACTAATTACTATGGTCATGCCCACGGTCGTAAGCCTCATATTTTAGAAAAAAACTTCTGTTTTGGAGAATAATCTGTCCCTAGAATTTTCTTTTCTATTAGGTATACACCGATGGTAGTGGAATTCTTCCTATTCTCTTATCGTCGCGGACCACCAACGAACGTTATCCTTTATTATTAATCATCCTGAAAATTAATTGGATTGTCTTCAACGGTAATGCCAATCACAGCATATTTTCCATCCTCTTCATTCCATGAAATCGTCGTCCATGGTGGTGATCTGTCACAAACATGGTAAAGACTACTAGTGATCGTCTCTTGATCCATTTCCACCCGCGAATATCAACTAGTTGTCAACGCAAAAACGTCTTTCTCTCACCTTCTGTGTTTTATAGTCAATTCTACTTCCCTCTTGACTTATCAGTTAGCAGCACCTCTCCACATTACTACCTTTCCACTTTTGATGTATACGCTAGAGTATCTCAAAGGCGAAATACTCTTCTAAGGTCTGAACTGTATAGTCCAGCTGATTTGCTGATTACATTTCAAAATACAACGTTTATGCGTCCTATGAGCTCCAATTTTTATCTACTGCCTATGTCATTTCCATGATATTACGTACCTTAATGATTAGCATAGACGCAAATGTGAGGATGTACGTTGGTACCAGACTTGTGTGGGAGGATAAGCAGGACTGACTTGACTTATCGGTAGGCCACCACGGGTCATTGTAAAGGCCAGATATGCACAGCCACTTCGAACAGTGCTAAAAATTCGGGGTGAATCTATGGCGCATATCTCAGGGATCGGTCAACGTCGAGAGCTTTATTCTTTGTCAACCTTTTCAAGACGGCGTGTATCGTCTCAAATAAACGACTTCAAGAGCAATCGAGTGTCGAAAATTGCTGATCTCGTGATTTTTCACTTGACGGCGATTGTGTAAATCGTTCGTCATCGCCTACCACTTGATTGGGAAAGTAGGGGCCCCCGAGAGGATAGACTAAAGACGAAGGGCCTCCTCGACTGACGAGGCTTCAAGGCCGAAACACGTGTATCGGACTGTACATGAGCCCATTAACATACCACATGATATGTTGGTTCAAAAAATAATTATGAGATAAACGACTTCTTAAAGACCTTTTTCGCTCGACACAAAATTTTCTACAATACTCTTAGCAGTTATTCGACAGTTTGAGAAACGGCGATTTTAATACTATACTTGCTTTTGTGAAAGACCGTCTCTGTGCGCAGTAGCAGCCAAGAAAATATTACATTTGATCCTTAGGCGTGCATTTTGCTCTGCTGTTTATGAATGGTTTTTCATTAAACATACATTAGTCCATCGGCAACTTGAAAAAGATGACTCTCAAGGACCTTTTTAGTGCGTTGTAGCAAAGACTACGTTTTACTTCATAGCAGTTGACCCGTTGCTTGGACTTCATAGGGGTTCGTCTAGGGTATGTGGAGTAAAAACAAGAGCTAAGACTTGTCCAATAAGACTAAGATTTGTCTGGTATAAGCTCATTCTCTCCAATTCATATGTAGGAGAAATAGACTCAACCAGCATTCGACGTATATTACTAAGAAAAGAGCGATCTTTAAGAAACAGACTAAGTCACAAGCGAATGTTCGAAAGAGGCCCTTGTAAATGCAGGGAAGCGGGGAAATGCAGAAATTCCTGTAGACCACACAGTCGATGTGAAAACGGATCATTCAGAGAGAATCTTAGCGTTTCCATCCCACTTGGATACATATGCAACAATCTCTTATTCCGTTATGACATACGAAATCTCCACCTGTCTTAAACTAACTGATTGTGAAAAGGTGCATTCACACATGATGACCGTCACCAGAAGTGAAATCAACCCTTTACGAACGGCAGCAAATCAGTATCACATGCGGCGCGCCACTTCCATTATTTAATATGGGTTTTTTTCTGTTTCTGAGAAACTCTAGGTTTTTTTATTGCGCTGATGAACCATGGTTTTGTCTACACGCTCATGAACTTTTCGTGCATTTGATCCTATACACGGAGAAAACCCCTAATGGGAACGTAGTTTTATTTTCGCCTCATGGCGCACTATGAAGACTTTTTGGAAATCAAATGTGACTTCGGAATCGTCGAGATTCATGCTATCGAATGAGGTTCAGTACAGCTAATAAACAGCGATTCATGAACAGCCGAGCAAACAAAACAAGCCGAGAGCAGGACATAATCTTATTTTCGCTGCTGCAGCACAACAAGAAGCTCTTTACAGAAAACAAGAACATTGTTGGAATAGCTGAGACTTAAGCTTTCGGATGACTGCTAAATTTCTAAGGGAAAAGACTTGTGCAGCGAAATAAGGCCTCTGAAAAGTTCAAGAGTCGAAAGGCCCCTCATCGTCCCTAAGTGTTAGCCCTTAAGGGACCGTGGACCCACGGCCCCTGCGTCTCTAACCTTCAACGTGTTGCATCTAACAATGGGATCTAAACCTCAGCGTGCCATTGTCAGACGCAGCACGTTGAAGATTAGAGACGCGGAGACTGTGGACTCACGATCCCGCAAAGGTTAAAAGTGTTCACGGTTTTAAGACTTTTGCCAAAGTTCTGAGCAATCTTCTATTGTAACCGATATGCATATAACAAAACCATTACTTTTCATGCATCATTCATTCTTTTACGCTGAAAAAACAACTCACCAAAGATAACCAACACCATCATGACTTACAAAACAACTATGCAGTGATGGTAATAACTATTATCAAAAGGTTTGAGTACATAAATAAACTTCAATCACATAATAGTAGTCTATCACATTTTGCGCTTTCAACCAACCGATCGTGAATTAGATATATTGCACACGAAGGGCCTAGTATACAGTACTTTTTGTGTTAGACCTTTCAAATAATCCTCACCTACCTAAAAACGAGCATCTGAAAAAAATCACAGAATCTAAATACCAATAGAAATGGAACATATTCACTGATATCGGCTCAAAGTAGTTAACTATTTTGTAGAAAACCCGAGAGAAAAAAAAAACTTAGAATCAAAAAGGGTCTGTTACTACAAAGGACGAAAGTTAGAGAGTCGCAAACGTCAGCGATTCTCTGATGATCAAAACAACATTCTAAGCACAAACATATGTTAAGGACAGTTTTACAAGAACTGTGAAGGCAGTTAACCATAGACAATTAGAAGAAACCAAAGCAGTTAGGGAGAAGAGTAGCGGAATTCATGAGAGGGACAGATAAAGGAATTCTTATGTGACGTAATTGAGCTTTATTAACGATGTAAAGAAGTGACTTGACTAACATGAGTGAAACAAGAGAAGAGAATATGACTCAGAAAACATGGGTAAAGCAGATGAACAGCACTATTCGTCTTCCTCGTCAGATACAGGCTGGTTAAGCTCTTTCAACCGATTACGGTATAGGGTTATTTTTTTATGTTGGTCAGCCAATAACATGAGTAAATCTTCCTGTTCTGCTTTCAACTGATCCAACTCCTGAAAATTAGCACCTTAAGTGCAAAACTAGTGGCTGCAAGATGAACAAATGTCAATGCCCTTACTTGTACTTCAATGATCTAATTAAAATTTAATGATACAGTGATTTTGAACAGCATAAATGAGTAGTTTGGTAAATAAACAAAATGAAGACTAGGTTGGGTAACATTGTGCTGAGCAAAAAACGACGGTCTGAATTCTCCAATCATTGTCTGATTACTGAGTAAACTATCAGTACCTACCGATTGTCCGTTTGCTTTGTTTTCTTGCAATTTTTCCCCATTTTTCCTTTGCATTGCTTCCGCAAGCTGTGATTCTGCCGTCTCTGCTCTGCGTTTCCATTCTTCACAATCAGCAACGTATTTAGCAGTCTAGGGATTTGAAGCATTTCAAACTCTCACAATTCATTCCTTAAATGAAACTCACGGATTTTCCATGTTCTTCAAAAGCTTGGTACCCGTACGCAAGTTGTTGTTCGAGTTGTTGCACTTGTTGCTGGAGGTATTGAATGGCAGCCTCTGTTGGATTGGGCAGCTAGAAATACTATCCATTTATACCGATCTTTTTCAGGTTAAAGACCACGACGAGGTCTTTTGTACACCGTTTACACTGAATCGGATATCCGTGTGAAACCTTGTATCATGTCCCATAGGAAGCTAACTAAGCTAAAGATCGTACTTGTGATAATTGGTATTGTTGCCATTGTTCTGCCCATTGCTTATACTTCGCAGCTTCTCCTCGCCATTGTTCGTTGACACTGGAAAACGTGTCACTTGCAGTCAGAGAAGTTTTCTAAATATGGTCCGCTTACCGATACATCTCTTTCATCTGGACCTGTATAGATTCATCATGTAAACTGTGAGCACGAATTTCTTCCAGCTTCTTCTTTAACGACTCTACTTCGCGTTCAAGCTCGGACTTGTCACTCTACAAAAACGAACTACTACATTCAAATAGCCAAAGATCTGAATTACCGATCAACTCACATCTTTCTTCAACTGCTCGATTTGTGCACTGGATCGTTTTGCTTCCTGTTTGAGAATTGCAATCTCTTCATCTTGACGTTTGATAAGGTCCTGCATTGAATCTCATATCAAACATTACAGATATATCAAAAAATCCCGTAGTTCAAATACAGGATTTGAACAATCTATTTTTATACTTGTATCAATCTATGCGCTCATGGGTCACCGAGCCATCCCTTCCTTCGGGGTCGGTAAATTGGTACCAGACTGGTAGCAGACTTGTCTGGGAGGATAAGTAGCACTGACTAGGTTCAGCGGGAGGCCACCGCGAGTCATTGAAAAGGCCACATATGCACTCAATCACCTCAAACGAAGTTAACAATTGACAAATGCATGGCGCATCCTTTGAAGATTGATCAACGCCCAGAGAATTATCCTCTATCCTTTTATATCAGTCTATACGTTTAAAAAAGGAATGCATGTGGCGCAGTGGTTAGAGGTGCCCTGCGTCGCACACGAGGTCAAAGGTTCGATCTCGCGCTCATGGCTCACCAAACCATCCATCCCTCCGGGGTCGGTAAATTGGTACCAGATAGGTCTCGGACTTGTCTGGGAGGATAAGCAGCACTGACTCGGTTCAGCGGGAGGCCACCGCGAGTCATTGTAAAGGCCAGATGTGCATTCAATCACCTCAAACGAAGTTAAAAATTGAAGTCGAATGCATGGCGCATCCTTCAGGGATTGATCAACGCCGGGAGCTTTATACTTTATCCTTTTATATGTTTAAAATGCAATACCACCTCCCCACCTGCTTAGCTGCATGTGCGGTTCGTTTTCATGAAGAATCGTGACAACCTCAGTATCAGTTCCTTGAAGTCTCCAAATGATAGGGTCTTTCCAGGTTGTCGGTGGTTAGTTAGTAGTGCTTTTGGTTTTAAACGAGATTTCTCAACAACTTCATTAGGATGTCACCCAAATGGTAGTCACTGCTAACTTTCAGTTACTTGAATAGGCTTTGGGGATGGAAATGTCAGCCTCCTCAACTCAATTAACCCTACCTTAGGTGAACCTCCAATCAGGTGATTTTTCAGTGAATGTCGAACTTCGCTGATACAGATCAAATTCTAATCGTCCACAGGCAACTATATTTTCCTTATATTACGCTAACACTTGGTTGCACAAGGATTAGTAAGCTTAAAAAACTAATAGCAACTATATATTACACCTCCTTGCAACACAGTTTCTCCCTCTAAGTTTGAAAATCTATTTTCTCCTCAAAAGCGATAACGGACCTTGAACGATTGTATAATACTGTCATTTGATGTGATCCCATTGAATTCTCCAGAGGGACGTAGCATCTTCAGAAGTTGTGCTATAAAGCTCCAATAATAGCTTGAAGTAAAATACGACGACTAATCAGGACGATAAGGAATTAGTGTGGTGTAGAAATTACCTTCTGATGCCTTGAACATCTTGATGAAGTGATATTCCAAGAATAATTCGTTCGGTGTTTTCGTGAGCGGTTGCGGCTTTTGTGCAGCACGAACGAATTGTTCTGTTCGAGAAAGACCTTCTATGGCTCCAATAACAACCTCGCGACCAACTCGTCGATCCACGAGTTGCTCCAGAGACGATCTGAAAGTGCTAGAATTTTTTTACGATGTTTCACTTACAATGAAGCTTGTACAGTAAGATCCAACTTTCAATCACTGATGGCTTTCCCAAAAAATAATTTGTCTTACCGCAATGCGAAACATTTGTGCTACATAACCTACGAGAGTATTTTTTGGCCTTACTACTCTTACAAAATTGTTATAATGATAGGATATATATCCAAAGACGCTTATAGATATGCAAAACTCTGCACCGCAGACGGGAGTTGAACCCACGTTCCACCCATATCGAGAGAGCGTTGTACCATCACACCACCGAAGTCACTGCCCTGCCACCACTCCTCTGAACTCTGGCCTACGTGGTGTGATGATAATAGTACGCGCACCAGGTATAATGAGACGAGGATTTAACTCACGCCTGAGCACAAAGTTTAGCATTTCACTCAGCACCTTTGGATGATCATAGTATGTTGATTTCCAATTTATCGACTGTTTCATAAAATCTCGTTCTAGAACTTCGATATGTTTCGATATACCACTCTGAAGGCTTTTCGACGTATGATATGGTCTGTGGTTTACGTACTTTTCGACGAAACCGCCATCATCAGGGCCACACGCCTCCTATATAGAGGCGGTGGACCGAAGAATGATAAGAACCAGATGAACGAAGTGTTGTCAGAGCCGTATTACGGCCGATCGCTTGTGGCTTTTCGTCAGTTATATAAACCTTGCCATTTTATGGGAGTCTTCCAAAACCTCGTTTTAGAACTTCAATAAATGATCTGTGGCTGTGGATTGTGGCTTACGTAGATCTCGACGGCATATGGGGCGCATCGCTCTCATGATGGCGATGCCGCCGGAACGTACGTAAATCATAGGCCATTTCAAAACTTGAAGAGACTCAAAAGAACTCCATCGAAATACTTAATGGTTTCGTCTGCGCTGTACGTCTCATACAGATCTTGAGCATTTATTTTTGCAATCATGTGAAAAAGATTGTAAGTACTCAGTCTACAAGTGAATCCAGTCGTTATAGAAAGCAGCAAAAAGTGCTTCCAATATTTAAACTCTTTTGGAAAATTAAGCATTTTGCGATAGTATTCTCAGACCTTAGATTAGGATCTTCCGCACTCTGAAGACAAAGCAGCAACAGGAATGCCATAAGACCCTTCAACACCTGCTGTTCACTTTCTGTGCCCTCCCCACATTCGTCCACTAAAATCAATCAAATAATAAACGTCAAAGATTCGACAGCTTTGCTTCAAAAACATACGAATCTGTGTAGTCAGGTAATGGGTATTATCGTCATTCTCAATGAAACTAGCCACGGCTACTGGACAATTGTTCATCCACGTCGAAAGCAACATTAAAACTCCAGCACGCATTTGCACTCGACGGTTACCCATACCGACCTAAAATCAGCGTAAGAATGTAAAAACTCAAAGTAATTCCTTGGAAATTGGGGGTTTTCAAACTCACAAGAAGGTTGGAGACATGCTTCAACAAGGACATCGGAGGCTGACCAATGGTAGTGGACAACTGCACTCGAAGAAGTTGTTCTCTTGAAAAAAAAAACAATGATGGTAAACTGACTGCATAAGGTCGCTTTAAGCAATTACTCATTTTTCCAATAAAAAATATATCTAAGCTCTCAAAGTTGACCAATCCTTAAGGGATGCGTAATGCATTCTACTTCATCCAGCTTTGTATGAGGTGACTGACTGCATATTTGGCTTTTACGATGAGTTGCGGTGCCCTATCGATGTATCAATCAATGATAGTATCCTCCCAGATCAGCTTGATAGCAAGCCACCGAGCCCGGAAAGATGAAACATGGTGAGTCAAAAGTGTGGAGCAAACCTTTGAATCGATTTGCAGACCACGTGTGTCGCAGAGTACCTCTACCGCGCCACACGCGCTCTTATTCATCAATAAAGCTAAAGCATAAAAGTTCTCGGCGTTGATCAATCCCTGAGGGATGCGCCATGCATTCGACTTCAATTTTTAACTTCGTTTTGAGGTGATCAAATGATTGAGGGGCATATCGGGCCTTTATAATGACTCGCGGTGGCCTCCCGCTGTATCGAGTCAGTGCTGCTTATCCTCCCAGACAAGTCTGAGACCTGTCTGGTACTATTTACCGACTCCGGAGAGATGGATGGCTTAGTGAGCCATGAGCGCGAGATCGAACCACTGACGTCGTGTGCGATGCAGAACACCTCTAACCACCGCGCCACACGCTCTCTTATTCCTCGATAGCAAGAAAAAATCGGGAAAATGATGGCCCATTCTTGGCAATGTTATACCTAACTTAGAATATCGAATGCTCTAAAAATAGAAAAACCTGAGGTGTTCAACATCCAGCAGGCAATAAAGAAGAACCACACATCCGAACCAGCACTGCACTGACTCACCAGATGTTATTGCCTAAAATTGAGATTACGTTTCCTCACATTTCAGATCATTTATGGCAGTCAGCATGATATTCAAGTTTAAAAAAATTCAATTGGATGCTGAAAAGAAGGCACTGAGATCTTCACCTGACAAATCAGGGCTCCAGTAGAAATAGCGGTGTCTGGCTGAGATGGTGGAAGTAAAGTCTCAACAACCTGAAAAGAAAACAGAATAGGAGAGATGGAAAAGACTTGAGAACAAAACAGCACACCATACCTTCGTCTTTCCAAATTCATTATCGTGAAGATACGAAAGAAAGCAGTAGAAAACAGCACAACGCATTTTGAATGGCTGTTTCTCGGCCGTCATTGTTATAAGCAGTACAACTAGTGAGGTTCTAAAACAAGACGATCTAAACCCCAAGTGTCTGACATTCCTTGGAATTTGCTTAGAACAATGCATAGCACTGTTTATACCTGGTTTGTTTTTCGTAAGTAATAAGGCTAGTGCTCGCAAAATATTCTTGATTTGTATAGTTCCCACGTATGGCTTCGGCCACTGCGATTACAGTCTCGGTGAGTACCTCCACGGGTAACCCCATCTCGGAAAGCAACACACGACATAATTCGGCAAGCATCTCTAAATTACAGCTGTTGCAGTAATTCCCAGATAGGTATCTATTCGGTCTGTAAGAATATGGAAAAGAACCTGATATCAATGGAAAGAAAATTCAAAAATCATTGAGCCTGCTTTCAAATCTTGGGTAGCCTAAACCTTGAATTTACTTCACCATGCTTTGATTTATTTTGATGATTTTAAGGATACGAAAAATCCATCGATAAAAACGAATAATTTTCTGAAGACTAGGGAAACCTCAGAATTCGAAACACATAGGAAATCTTGGCTTATCATCATAAAGCCATATGTGACTAATTTATAACGTGAATTTTTACTTGAAGTTGTACAAACATCAAATTTTTTTAACACTCAGATATCCAAGGATGCTACGCGATATACAAAAATTTTGTCCTTCACGCGGGAGTTAAACCCAAATTCACCCTTACCGTGGACGCGTGCTATCACTACACTACTCAGGCCACCCTTCTGCAACCACTCTTTCCCCAGTAATACATTTTCGCATTCATATTGAGGTTCTTTTCCAATAGTTACTTACTTAAATGGTGCTCCACTAGTTATGCGGACCCTAGCACATATCTCAAATGTTATGTAGCTGGTCATACATATGACATGCCTTGGTTACCTGACGTAACCTTGCAAGGGCGTTTTCAGGTCTTCGCGATGTCGTTACCAAGGAATAGATTCGGCGATGGATCTCTGGCCAGGCTTCCTACTTGTTGATTTGGAAATGATGTTAGGCCGAAATCAAAGGCGGAAGTAGGGAAGAAAATAAACCGATATCTTATGGATGATGTGAAGACCGAAATCCTCTTTTCCACTAGACGGTACAGAATTGCGATGAAGTTTCCTTTACTGGACAAAAACTCTTCACAAGAGTGTTATCAAAAGCTCAAATCTCAGGGAAACTGCTGTACGAGCTCGTTTTTTAAAAACGCCTTTTTACAGCGCCGTTACATTTAAAATATGATTTTGTTTCACACGCACCGCGCATTTCATTTATTATCACGCTTATTTTTTGCTGAACAAAGCATTTCCGTTAATCTATATGATCGTTGAATAGCGTAAATCCCATAAAACTCAAAAATATACTTGGTTTTGGAACGCTTCCTCAAAGCGCCGCAGTGGGGAAATTCAAGTTGTGTTTCACACGCATTGCGTGTTATCGTGCGCATTTTCGTCGTTTACTTGAAAGTTTTGCTTTCGTTTCATGAAGATTTCTAGATTTTCTTTTTCATTGTCTGCAACTGTAGAAGAAACTATGTTCTACCGCTCAAGGGCTTAGACTTTTCATCTTCATTCTATATTGCCAAATAAACCCGCTATCAAACCTAAGCTTAAACAGCCTAAGTCTAAGCACTAAAAGCATATGAAGTATAGAGGAAATCTTCGAATGTCACAGTCATACGTCTTATTTAGATTTGCCGTCAAAGAGGAGAAAAACCTTGAGGAAAACAAAAATCGCACCACACATGTGCATTGCGCCTGTGCGATCGATTGATCGCGTATCGATTCACGTCACTCATACACTCTAACCGACATGCAATGCGCGTCGAATATGTGAAGATCAATTCTATTTCTTCGCCTACACTGGAGTGTAACAGTCCTTTCAGAAAGTAAGCACAGCGTTTGAATTGTGGTAACTTACGCTACCAAATGATCACTTAGAAAAAAACTCTATCCTGTGATAGATATACGTGTCTAAAACACAAATCTTTCCTTTATGCCACATCGCTAGATAACTTTTCTGAGAAGGAAGCACACTTTGAACTCTTCAAGACTGAAACTATCGAAAGATTACTAGTAGTCTAAGGAAAGAATTTTCTCCAGCAAGATATAAGCGTGATAGCATTAAAAGCGCGGAGCGTGTGGAACATAATTATATTTTGGATGCTAGAGTGCTGTAGAAAAGCCTTTGAAAAAAAAAAACAAGCACATACAACAGTTTCCCGGGATTTAAGCTTTCGAGTGATTACAAGAAGTGCAATGGAAAGTCTTCATCGAGTGGAAAATTCTCCTTCAGATTCCGCGCCGCCTAGCGGAAAACAACCCATATTTTAGTGATATTTCCACAATTAAGAAAGTAACGGTAACTGCGCTCCATCATAGTAGCCTCATTTAGGGACATCACCATCTGCTCTTGAGCAAAAGTTGGCTTCCTCAGCTGCTCCACTGAGCGAGATATGACCCTCAACGGGAGAAAAGGAGGATAAAAATTAATTTTTCAAATACCAGAAAATCAGGATTTTGTCCCCAAAGAATGAAGAAACTTTACACTCGGCAAAAATATATTTAAAATCCAAATAAAGTGAAAGACTGAGCAGCTTTCGAAAAAGCATAAGGCACATACAGCTGATTTTCCTTATAATTTCAATTAAGATGACTAATGCGAAATTCAATCGAGTTCGAAGGAAGAACAGGTCACACCACGATCATTGACAAATCACAAAGAAGACCCACTGTTCTGATGAATAGCTTTCTGAGCAGCATGAGTGTTTGTCACCGCATTGTCAGGGCTCACCAAGCTCCTATAAACTACAGCGATTCGACATGCAATTTGAAGAATAATTCCACATAATTTCGAGATACCTTATGACCTGAAGAAGGAAAATTATATTCGCTGTCCGTTGTTTCACCCACTCGCTGTTATCCGTCTCTTCCTCCGCACCATACAGAATAGCATTCAAGATCATACTCAAACGCGAGATTAAACTGGAAATATCGAGATTAGGAGTGTCTTAAAGAAAATGATAGCATTTATACACTTCTGGACCATCGAAAAAAGTGAAAAAATTCGAAGAAACCTCTTAATCGAGTTACAAAGAAAATTAGTAAGACAGAAAACTTCCCCTAGGGCCCGTACTCCGTGTACCGAACCCTCTGACTCAGACTGAGGCTATAAAACGAAGGCTTACTTGTTCTCTCTAAATAGCTGTTGATTCATCGTATTTTTCCTCAGCAAATTAAGTATTGCAAACAAGCAATCTTCAATAATGATACCTGAAATCAAAAAGAGCGTGGATCATCAGAACGACAACGCACACGGACGATATCAGACAAAATAAAAATTCAAAAATAACACTGGATTTGTAGTCCTTACTATCAAGTGGCTCCGTGTCGATTATATCTAACAAATGGACGAAAGTGTTCTCATAGGCTAACAGTTGTTGTATCTGTAAACGGACAACTTGTTCCTATTGAATCGCCTCAAAACATGTAAACCATAAAACCACGGATACAACTGTCCAGAGGAAATCACCTGAGAATTCGATCTGCTCAATTCACAGAGCATCAGGATAGCCTCATTTCGAACGACCTCTCGCCTATCATGGACGATATCCACTAGATGTGGAACACCAGTGGGTTGAGCCATTACAGCAGCCTGCACTTCCGGGCCACGATGGCGTAAGAGCGACGTCAATAACTGTATTCCTACTCTAGGGAGAACAGATGATGAACTAAGGCTAAAAGAAAAGAGCAAAAGGCCTCACAGAGTGAAATTTGTTTCAGTACACTAACCGTCGTACGGTGACATCATAGTCATCTATAGCGGCCAATAGTGAAGGGATAAAGACCGGCTTTTTCAGCATAACCTGAAAAGGTAAACAGTAGAAGTATCTCCAAACCACCTACGGGACGCGCGAAACGCGGGTTCGACTCCCGCCTAGTCTCAAATGCTTTGCATACCACTCAACATTCCTAGATGCTTCTTTTTAATATAATAAGTGATAAAAAACAGTAAAATAAGGAACTAATGTAGTAAGCGATATCTACAAAAATAGATGAAAGTGTAAAAGAGTGGCTGACCGCAACCGAAACGGCGAAAAAGAAAGGTCTCAATCACCTCGGCAAGACGCTCTCCCAGTTCGTCCTCGTCGATGTTCTCATCGTCACTGCTCAAGACGGCAACGAGAATATCGAGTGTTATAGCAGTGAGTTCCTGATTTGTCCTCTCCTTCTCAAGAACATCCATGTATACGTTCAGCCCCATTGTTCCCACAGCCAAACGTAACTTCTGGAAACGAAAACTACGATTAGCAAAAAGTGCCGTTGTCTCAAGATATCCGTAAAACCCTGAAACCACGCGTTCAGGTCTCCTCACAAGTTTTGGCACTATCAATAAACACCAAACTTATCAACCAGAAGTGATCAAAGTTGCGTAACAACACTATTCAGAATATGCGCTATCAACTTGAACACCTTTCTACCCTCTCCCAGGCAAAAACCACTACCGTTTTGTGCACAATTTTCTGAGCTTTCTTTTAGTACCAAACTTGTCCATATTTGCCGCATCATGGCCGCTCAACGAAGCCTTTATAGCAATTAACTGCTTTACGAGTACGAATTGGGACGCGATGCCTAGACGGCCTTTGAGAACATCTACAGTGAAAGGCTCGAGGATTTGTGTCTAAGCAAACAGCGTTTCGGTCTTCTGCCGAGCTTCGCCATGATGCCACTAGGCCATAATGTGGCAAGCATGGAGAAACTTGATACCAACAGAAAGCTCAGAAAATTCTGCACAAATTTAGTATTGATTTGTTGCCTGAGAGTTGGCAGAAATGTGCTCAGGTTGGTGGTGCATACTTTGAAAAGTGTTGTTAAGCAATTTCAATTACTTCTGTTTTATAAATTATTTATTGCTGCAGTGCTAAGACTTCTAAGGAGGCCTAATATCATCAAATCGTCGGTTTCAACGAGGATCTATCAAGCTATTAAGGACCTAGGCTACGGATTTACACTAGCACGATCAACAAAACAACTACATTAGCAGATAAGTGGAAGAGAAAATTGGCCAGCGCTACGAATATCCTGGTATTTGGTGAGCAGCATATGATGGATATGCAGTAATAATGGGGATACAAAACTGACTGCTATATAACGATGACCCGGCTTTGACACCTCTAAACGAGTGATCGAAGAAAGTGCTGTACCTAATGTCCCGACGACAGCCCAGAAAGAAAATAAAAAGCCTCTATACCCCGATGACTCCAGGCAAACCCCGG
The DNA here is from genome assembly GCA_019055375.1 of Parelaphostrongylus tenuis. Taxonomy (NCBI): domain Eukaryota; kingdom Metazoa; phylum Nematoda; class Chromadorea; order Rhabditida; family Metastrongylidae; genus Parelaphostrongylus; species Parelaphostrongylus tenuis. The sequence goes on along the minus strand of JAHQIW010007448.1, from coordinate 141,033 downwards.
TGAAACACCCCGACCGTCAACCTCTGACAAACACATTTTTCTGTTTTCGAGCGGAAAATCTGCAGCAGATCGCTAAAGTCAAGAAGTCAGGAAATCGTTAAGTAAATTATTTTAAATGATAAATTCACAAAAACTGAGGTACCTTTGCCATGCCTCTGAGTGCTCGAAGTGCATCCCTGCGATCCTCGAGAGCCGTACAAGTCTCGGCCCGTTCAACCATCTTCTCGACGATTTCCGCTCCATCCTCCTCTTCGTTCTCGACTCGACCACCACCAAAAAAGTTTCGAAAATATGCCATATCAGCACCTGTCAATAGGCGGATGAATCCACGGATGAATGGGTTGGGCAGAGGCGGAAAGAAACGATAGCACCGAAAAATGTATTTGCATCAAATTCCGCGATAAGAGAGAAAGTCTGCGTTAAATATAACCCTTATTCTCAAGTGTCACCATCGCTACGATCTACTTCTAGGCTTAATCTTTCTCCCTTTCAAACCAAAAGACCCACCCTCTTCGAATTTCGCTATGAGAAATGAAAACTATCGGTTCTTCCTGGTTATAAGGGAACAAATGAAAAACCGATCTCATTCGCTGGAGAGGTATTTTTCATAGGAGTGTTAGTAATCATTCGAAAGCTGAGACTTCAGGCTACAGCCCTACGTCGTCTGTTTTCGAAAAAGTCTTTTCTTGACATTGCTATAGGAGGAGATTTCTTGCGTTGCAGACGCACATATTTCTCGCCAGACAGAACTCTTTCTTAAGACTATTAGTAATCAATCGATAGCGTAATCGAGTTTGATTCCAACGCTGTGCTTATATTCTGAAAAGGCCGCTTCTCTGAAACGCAGTAGGTAAAACAAGTGGAACTCGCATTAGCGGCCAAGGAGATCCGGCGAGAATTAGGCGCGTCCGTGACATAGTTTTGTGTGGATTTTACAGCTCATAAGAAGGTCCTTTCGAAAACCGGTGACATGGCGCTGTAGCCAGAAATCCAGGCTTTCCAATGGTTACTAACACTCCCACGAAAACTTCTTCTCCAGCGAAAATGAGACCGGTTTTCCATAAGTCCCTCCAAATTAGAAAGAACCAAGCTAATTCCTCTCTGAAAGCTCCGAATCGCCTGGTTTGTCTTCTTTAGAATAAAAAATAAGAGGATGGAATAAAAAAAAATAACAACGAAATGACATCAGCCACCAATTTTGAAGAGGAAATACCAGCTTTGCGCAAGATTTTTTTCAAAAAAGAAGAGCCGGTTCAAGGAAGTTTTACTCCGTGATTTTGAGAATTATCCAGAAAAGACGAGGGATATAAGCAATAAGAACAGTGAAACACGAGGAGTAGGAAGCACGTGAAGGTCAAATAGATCAATGCAATCGATAAAAAACCGAAAATACTTCGAAAGGACGGGTCAAACTTGGGGTCAAATCCCGCCGGCGCCGCCAGTCACCATTGGAATTAGTTGGTTGTCCGGTCCTGACTGCGCCCGCCAAGAGAGCGTAGTGGGGGTGGGGGCACGTCATCGATGGACTCTCACAGAGGGACTCCTACCGTCCCCACTGGCGTCCTTGTTTGTTTGTTTTACTTGTTTACTTGTTTACTTGTTTACTTTCAGTCTTAGATTCTGTCTATCGTCACCTATAGTCGACATGACAACGGGTCTCGTGGCGGGAAAGAATCTCAAATACGTATCGCTTGTCGTCCTTATCGCACAAACGACGGCTCTCGTTCTCGTCTTACGCTATTCAAAAACTCAGGTAATTCGTCTTTGCCGTCGTCGTTGAATTGATCTAACGAGTAATAGCGAACCCTTGGGGTTTTGTAGCCATGCGAAATTCGGAGTCCCGGGCGGAAGCTGAACTGTCGTACGCACGCTTTTCGGGGGCGCGTGCTAACCACTGCGCTACCGCGACTCCCGTTTTCCTATTGCTCCTTCTGTCCATTATTGGTTGTGTCATAGCTATGACTAGCAATAACTGGTTGACTATTTACTTTTTTTTCCTATTTTGCACGATCTATTGTCACAATTTACTCTTCGGATCCCCGAGCACTTTTGCATCCGATTCGTTTTGCAAAAGAATGTTGGACGAGGGGTTGAACCAACTCTTGGCTTATCACCTTGCTCCCTAATACACCGTCTCACTAAACACTGCGCCGCCTCGCCTCCTCGCTAACCTTGAATCGCTGAACGGTATTGATCACTTGTATCAGATCTCTCCCTCTCTCTTCCTCTCTCTCTCTCTCTCTCTCCTCTCTTTCTCTCTCTCTCTCTCTGGTCATCCACTGACTTGAACGAGCTTCCATTCTCCCTTTGGGGACCATGGTCTTTTTGATGCTCACTGTGCGACGTGAAACCTCACCCAAATACTGTAGAGGCGGTGTCACGTCTCGTGGGAAAGCGGGCAGACGGCCAGACAAGCAGATGCCGCCTGCCTGACTGCCGCGCAAGCGACGGCGCTACGCCGCCTCCCTATCACCACTGATTCTCAGAGGGTGATAATTGCTACGTTTACCACAGTAAGTTCTGTTCGCTTGAGCGAAGCAGGGAAGTTCATGAGTATCCGAGAATGTTGGGGGATATACAAAACGTAGAACCGCGGGCGGGAATCGAACCCTGTCACCGTAGGGCTCCGTGGAAACGGTGAGACGCGGGTTCAACTCCAGCCCGAAGTTCTATATTTTGTATATCACTAGACGTTGTCAGAGATATCGCTATAATTTTACTTTGTGGTTAGGTATCGCAAAGTGTAACAACCTGATGTTCAATAAGTGTTCCTATGTTACGTCACATGTAGCAACTGTCTAACACCCAACACCATCACCTAAATCGAAGCAGATAATTCTCGAGCACGGTCCATTTTAAACTGTAACTAAATATCTTATTCTCTTCCTGGAGGCTAAAATGGTTTATAGCTGTCGATGGAAATGAGAAGGATGCCGATGTAGTAAGTTCATAAGGAGAAGGTTCTTTTCTGTTAGACGGAATCAAGCGAAGAAGCGATCCCTTTTGCTTTTTCCATAGGAGTGTTGGTAGTCATTCGAAAGCTTAAATCTCGGGCTACTCATCTATACGCTCTTTTCTCGAAAAAGCCTTTTTACAGTGCAGTATCGAAGGAACAGCATTTATGTTTCACACACGCATATTTCTCGCGGGTCAGATCTCTTTTCTCAGATTAAAAGTAACCGTTCGATAGCGCAAGTTTCGGCGATTCAACCCTGTGCTTCTTTTCTAGAAAAGACCGCTTCACTGCCGGTTAGCAAGGGAAAATAGTGTCGGTTTTCACATATGCTGCGCATCTACTTGTCGGCTAATGTGTGTCTGCTGACCGCGATCGATACGTGATTGATCGATCGCACTGCTGCGACTCACATGTGGAGTGCATATTTTGTTAGTTGATCTAGGCTTCTGCTCCGCTTTCAAAGAAACTCGAGATAAAGCGTATGATTCTGATAGTACAAGATTTCCTCTACACGTCCTATACGCTTTCCGTGCTTCCACAAAAGTAATAGTAGAATTGCGCTGCCGATGTAAAACATAGTTTTTTATTGAACTTCAGATAATTATAAAAAAAGTCTTCTCAAAAAACGACCACGTAGTGGAGTAGCCAGAGTCTTAAGCTTTCGAATGACTACTAGCACTCCCATGAAATCTTCCGGCGAGTGGGCTCGTTTCTTATTTGTCGCCAGATGAGAGAAAAGATACAGAAATTTCTATGAGAGCCGAAGGCAAGGTGGCAAAATTTCAGAAAGTCGATGGACCACGATACATCTCTTCGACGGCAATAGTCTTGTCGGAGATTGTGAAGATGATCATCTGTGTAGCCGTGATCTTCCATACCAATGGTATCACCTGCTTTACTAATTGTCCGTATTTCCACAGGGTACAAAGTATAATGCCGATCAAATCGAGTTCTTCGTCTCTTTAGGCTGGAGATTTTCCTTGTTCCAAAACGAAATTCGTGCTGAGGTTCTCGACAAGCTAGGCGAAACTCTAAAGGTTTGCTTTGTTGTTATTTCTTCAGCCAAAGATATCACCAATTTTGAAGCATTCTGCATTAGGACCGTGTTTTTGATATTCTTGTAAATACAACTTCAACTTTGAGAAGAACTCACAAATGCACTCACTTATGTAAAGTGAAGTGCAAAACTTTCGCGTCAGGCGGGACTCGAACGCGCATCTCAGTCTTTCCGGGAGCGTGCGCTCTACCCCGTTACACTGCTGACTGCCCGTTTTGCTCACCGCTCTTTCTACGCTACAACGCATCTATCTGCAACGAACAGTCGACGACCTGGTCCAGATAGTCGCTGTCGATATTGAACCCGGTCAAAAAAGGAGTTGGTTTCTTTCTGATTATGAACGAACAAATGCAAAACCAGACCTCAGTCGCTGGAGAACTTTCCATACGTGCCTGTGCGTGAGGCGATCACGTAACTGCTGCGCCGATTTTCTCTACGAGTTCATATGTCTCGAAAAAAACGATGATCATCGGGTCTCCAATGTGGCTGCCTCGGCCAGCCGCACGTGAATTGGCCAAGGACGCCCTTGATCGCAGTTGGGAATTCAACTTATTCCGTCTGCTGCGTGTCAGAGAAGCGGTCTCTTCAAATCGCGCCAAATACTTGTGTAAAAGGGCTCTTGTACAGCCTGATACACGTGTTTCGTCCTTACAGGCTCGGTCAGTCGGGCAGAACCCGTCGTCTTTCGATCTTTTATTAGTCAGTTCTCTCGGGAGCCCTACTATACCTAGAGAGAGTTATCGAAAACGAACGTTTTACACTCTATATCAAATGAAATTTTCACCTAACACCGAGTGTTTCACACTCGATTGCTCTTTGGCTGGTTTTTCTATTAAATTATACCATCGTCTTTCTAAACACTCGAGATGAAGGTATAATTTGATAAAAATAATAGCCAAAGAGCAATCGAGTGTGAAAACACTCTGTGCTAGGTGAAAATTTCACTTGACATAGAGTGTAAAACGTTCGTCTTCGATAACTCTCTTTAGGGAGAGTAGAGCTCCTGAGAGAACTGAGTAATATAAAAAAGATCGAAAGACAACGGGTTCTGCCCGACTGACGAGTCTGTAAGGACGGAACACGTGTATCAGGCTGTACAAGAGTCCTTACCAGACCACATGACAAGTTGGCTCAAATAATAATGAATGTCTTTGATAACTCTGTGTAAGGGAGCAGAGCTCCCGAGAGAACTGACTATTAAAAGATCGAAAGCTGACGGGTTCTGCCCTACTGACGAGTCTGTAAGGACGAAACACATGTATCGGGCTGTACAAGAGCCCTTACCAGACCACATGACATGTGGGCTCAAATAATATCGAAGGGATTTATTGAAATTTGAGCGTGGTCTTAATGAAACACTGGAGATGAAGGTATAACCTGTGTCAAAATGATTATCTCAAGTAGTACGACAAACTTTTGCTGCAACCTGTTATTTTCATTGCTTATTCAAACATTTTAAGGTTTCCGTACCGGCTGTTTTATACGTCATTCAGAACAATCTGTTGTTTCTCGCTCTTCACAAACTGGACGCCGCAACGTATCAGGCAAGTCCTTGTCGCCTGCACTAGTCGTTTTTTATTCGTTTTGTGGTTTTTTTTTCCTAATTTGCCGCTCTAAAAGCTATTACAAAGCTCTACATCTCGCGGCGCTGATCAATCCCTGAGGGATAGCGCCACGCATTCGATTCTAGTTCTTCACTTGTGAGGTGATTGAATGCATTTCTGGCTTTCACAATAACTCGCGGTGGTCTACCGCTGAACGCGTCAGTGCTGTATATCCTCCCAGACAAGTCTGAGACCAGTCTGGTACCAGATTACCGACCTTGGAGGGATGGATGGCCTGGTGAGCGAACTCAGCACCTCTAACCACTGCGCCACATACCCTCCGAGCAGTGTGTTATATATTTATGTATCCAAGGATGCTGAGAGTTGTTCAAAACTTTTAACACCGGGCGGCAGTTAAACGCGCACCTCACCTTTACTAAGAGTGCATGCTGCGGCTGATCTGCATTTATAGTGGACACATAACAACAAAACGGTGAGTCGAATCTAGTTGATTATTTAATGATCTAAGGAATATCTGGAGTATTTTTCCTTTCTTTTTTTTTTTTCTTCCCTTACCTCTTTTCCTTCTTTTCTGCTTAGGTTACGGATGTTTGACTAAGTTGATGTAGGTTAGTCAGACTCCTTCAGGTCAGGCTCTGAGGAAGGCAAGACTGTCGAAACGTTAGCCACGCATACGATCTCTATTGTACTATTTGTACAAAATAAACTTGTATTAGAAACCTCGTGTGTGCTGAAGCAAAGGAAAATCACGGAATATTTCTTTGTGTTTTTGACTTTATAGTTGGATCTGTCTATTTCAGGTCACCTACCAGCTCAAAATCTTAACCACTGCCTTCTTTTCTGTGACGATGCTTGGTCGTTCGCTGAATCGTTTGAAATGGATCGCGCTCGTACTGCTCACTGGAGGAGTTGCCCTCGTACAAGTATGATGGCTTTTATTGTTGCACAGCTTTCTTCTAATACATCAGAGACCACCTATAGATCAATTCCCACCGGTCGTTTTCTACGTATGTTTTCAATTTAGATGAAACCAGGTGCACCGGCCAGGAAGGCTTCGCGTGGTGACAGTTCGGACAGTATTGTTGGATTGTTTGCCGTATTGGCAGCATGCGTGTCAAGTGGTTTTGCTGGTGTTTATTTTGAGAAGATATTGAAAACGACTAGTGTTTCTCTGTGGATGCGTAATCTCCAATTAGGTATGTCTTGAAGACAACGATTCTTCTTATTTTACCGCTTTTTGTAGCAGTCTTATGGTATACATGTATATATGCATACATGTGCATATATACGCATATGTGCACATATATGTATATAGGCATGTGTGCACGTATATATGTACACACACTGTATATTTGAGCACGTGTGACACAACAGTTAGAGGTGCTGTAGGTCGCACATGTGGTCAATGGTTCGATCCCGTGTTCATGGCTCCCCAGACCTTCAATCCATCAGGGGTCGATAAATTGGTACCAAACTCGTCGGGGAATATAGCGGCACTGACTTCATAGATCAGTAGCCCACCACGAATAATTGTAAAGGCCAGATATGCATTCAATCACTTCAAACGAGGTTGAAATTGAAGGCGGATCTAGTGGCACATCTGTCACGAGGTTGATCAACCCCGAAGCTTCATATATACTTACATATACATATATACGAGCGCATGTGGCGCAGTGGCTAGAGGTGCTCTGTGTGCAGTGGTCGATGGTGCGATCTCGCCTCATGGTTCACCAAGCCTTCCATTCCTCCGGAGGTGGGTAAATTTGTGTCACGCGCAGACTTGTCTTGGAGGAGAGACAGCATCGCTGACTCGATACAGCAGGTAGGCACCGCGAGTAATCGTAGAGGCCAGATTTGCATTCAGTCACCTCAGACGATGTTGAAAATTGAAGAAGACTGTATGGCGCATTCCTCAAGGATCGTGAATGCCGAGAGCTTTGCCTTTTTATTATTCTTTTGTACGTATATGCATAATTATGTACATAGGTGCATGTGTACACATGTACGCATATATGTATATGTGCATAGAAATGTGTGTACATGTATATATCGTATATATATATGCAGTAATGTTGAGGGTATGTGAAACTTTTGAGCTCGAGCAGGAGTTGAACCAGGGTCTCACAATTACCGGAGGTGCGCGCTAACTACTGCACTACGCGGACTACTGTTCCACCGTAGAGAGTGAGACACGGGTTTGACTTTGCCTGAGGTTCATTGTTTTACACATCACTCAACATTACTGGATGTCTCGGCTACATTCTATCTGTTATACTTCATTATATCTTGGAAATTGTTTTCGCAGTAAAAAAAACCATCTTTCGGAGCTATTCTCCTATTTTTATTCCGGCCATTAATATGCTTTATTCGAATGTATCTATTATTTCAGCTTTTTTCTCAATATTCGGTGGTTTTCTGATGTGCTGGTTGTACGACTGGAATGCGATTCAAGAAGGTGGTTTTCTACAAGGATATAATGGTATAACATGGATTGTAATTATGCTTCAGGTAGGTTGAACTGAGTGTTTCACTATCACAGTAGTTTGAATTGTTTATAGCAACGACAGTATATTTTCAAGGCTTATGGTGGTTTGGTAATCGCATTGGTGGTCAAGTATGCAGACAATATTCTCAAGGGATTCGCCGTTTCGCTTTCAATTATCCTCTCTTCGCTGATTTCGTGGTTCTTCTTGGCTGACTTCGAACCTTCGTTGTGGGTTTTCGATGTTTATTGAAAGGATGGTATCTTGAATGCTTTGTCAGCACCATTTATGAATGCATTTTGTTTTCAGAATGTTCGTGGTAGGTGCCACGATCGTCATTGTGTCCACGTTCATGTATGGATATGAACCAAAGCCGCCGGTGCTGCGTCTGGCTTAGCATATGTAAATACATAGGTGAATGTGTATTTCATATTTAGAGATTTCATTACTATCCGATTTCTCTCTGTAATGAAATCCTTCACTTTCCTTTTGTTCAATTCTAGTCGTAGTTTGTAAGTGAAACTACTGGATAGTTGGAAGTGAGGCGTCTTTCCAGTGTGTATGATAACAGCGTAGTCTATATAGGTTGATATCATATTTTACAGAGTTGAATGTGTTTGATATGTTGTTTTAAAATAAATATCTATGTTCAGGTCGAGTTTCATTCTGAGCAAAACATCATTTCCAACGTTAGAGATCTTTTATAACCTGTCACTTGTCGTCGCGTTGATCGTCGAGTGTCTCGAGCGGGCACCAGCAACACTTCTACTTTTCCCTATCGCATGCAAGAGTAGCCAGTGAGTCCTCCTGGCTCGAGGAATTCGTTGAACATCATATCTTTCTTCCAGGCTTTTCGTGAAGAAATCGGACCATCGGTTCGATGGCCTTTCAGTGAAGCGCTTGACAACCTGAAGAATCCAGTCGGTAACGGGTCTCGTTCATCCGCTGTCGTTGAAGCGTCACGTATCAGCCCACCTTATCTTTGATATCCTAGCATATAGGACGGCATCTTCAATCGATGGCCGCCGATGTAGGCCGGAACTTCGGATTTTCTCTCTTATCTGCGAGAAACGGGATACTTCTAGCGTCGACCTTTCGACTGCGCGTTCAATAACGCCGAGTGATCTTTAATTCTGCATACGTTGCGACCAGGTTTCCGCTGCATACTTCAGTAAAAAGGCAGTGTGTAGAAACATCAAACGATGAAACTAATTTGATCGGACTTTCTGATGATTTTATTTGATTTTTTTATTTCAATATGCGCAGCATACCAATGATCTAGGTGTGATTGTTGTATTTCCGCGCTAGGCCACCGAACCGATGGTTCGATTTCTTCAAGAACAGCCTAGAAGAAAGATATGATGTTCAACGAATTCCTCGAGCCAGGAGGACTCACTGGGCTACTCTTGCATGCGATAGGGAAAAATGGAAGTGTTGTTGTTTGAAGAACAACCAGAGAATAATGGAGCGTTAGTAAAACTCATTTTAATAAGAATATAACATGTTTGAGCCACGTCTAAGTGCTATACAGGCGCCTGTTTTGTCCTACCGGGAGTCATCAGTAGCAGCGTCCCTCGGTTTAGCCGATCTCTTGAGGTTATACTCTTCTATGAAGGACTCTTCACTTTGAAGAAGACAGTATGTAGGAACAACATTAACTAACGAAACTACTTCGATCTGACTCACTCATAATATACGATTTTTTATTTCAATGTGTGCAGGATAGCAATGGGCTGGGGGTGGTTCTCCTTTTTCCACGCTAATTCATGAGCAACCAGCGAGTGATGAAGCGTTAGTAAACGCTTCATTTCGAAGAAGACGTTGTGCAGAGACATCACCTAACGAAACAGTTGCGATCTGACTCACATGATTTTTTACGATTTTTTATGTCAATGTTTGCAGGATACCGATGTTTCAGGTGTCACTCATTTTCCACTTCTTCCGAAGTGTACCTTGGAAGTGGTTTTCTGAGGAAATGCGAGTCAATTTGATCTCTCTAAGCTTCGATGGAAGAGAGACCACCGTACTTTCAGCCAATATTGCGTGATATTGCGCCAAATTACATAAAGAGGACAATGATGAGAGATAGTTGATGAATTGTCGTGAAAAGTGTTGTCACTGCCCTTTGGTGACGATAGGAGATGTTCGAGAAAACGTAAGCCTCAGGTACAACGAATCAATCGCCTTCTACGTACTCTACATGCTCGACTTTGAGAGCTGATTGTAGCAAAGACATATCCGTGACGATCAAGAGAATGTTGTATGAAAGAGGCGCTCTCTTCTCGGCATTATGCAAACTATTGGTCAGAAATATGTGGTTAAAAAGTAGTATTCTCAATGCTTCTCCCTATCCGCACCCATATTTAAAGAATGTTTTCTTCAATCCTCTTTGATGTCTCAGTAACTACTTCACAGCTTGATCTTCGAAAATTTGAAGGGTTAGTTTTATTTTTCAAATGGTTTTCATATTACTCTGTAAAAATAAAAATTAGACTTTAATCTCGCATTCAAGCATCTTTCACTGGACATAGCTTTTCATTCAGACTTTCAATAGCCATTCGATAGCACAAATCTCAGTGATTCTATTGATATACTTGGTTTTGAAATAAACTTTTCAGTTACAGTTAAAAGAATACTAGGTTTCGCACTCGACGTGCATCGCACGCCACATGTGCATGTGCTGCACGATCTATCGGCGGCGCCGAATGTGAAACTCAATAATATTTTGGCTGTAACTGCCCACTGAGAAGTTTTCCCAACAATCAATCATATTATTGGAATTGTTGAGATTTTCACTATCGAATATGTATGAAAGTTTGGGAGAAAACCGTTGTCCAGCGAAAACTACTCAAATGTCAATTTTATTCTTGTTGCTACAGCTCGCTAACAGAATTTCTCCAAAAGACAAGAATACCATCCTCGAAAACTTCCTTGAGATTTAAGCTATCGACTGGTTATTGAATGGCGATCGCTTGATGCTAATGTTGCGAAATCCATTTGCATATCGATACTAGGTATTCGGGCCGCATGTGAAACGGAATTTTGATTTTAGTACTACAGCGCAGAAGGTATTTTTTTTTTGGGAAAACCATAAACACTATTGCCGAGATTTATGCTATCGAATAATTATTGAATTTTTGAGGAAAACCTTTGCCCAGTGAAAAAGTGTTGAGTGTGAAATTGAATTTTTTTACCATCAAATAAAGTGCTAAAATAAACGTTGCAGATTGATGTAAAGGCTCTTCAATAGAAAAGAAATTCACCCTTAAACTTTCCGAAATTTAAGCTATCGACTAAATACAACAATGTCAAAGCGCAAAGAATTTTCTTTTTTTTTTCTAAATATGGGTGCTGATAGAGGAAGCACCGCAATAGCCGCAATGATGAATGCGCGCTCTTCCTACATCTACTCTAGCTACATACTATAATTACCTCTACATAAACATTTATTAGAGGTTAGAAGTTTCCTCATTTCTTACAAAGATGTGGTAATAACGCTGAATATTAAGATTTTCAGACAAGTAGTCGTTATTCATATTTAAGAAAAAACCTTTGTAAAAGTTTTATTTGTAATATTCCATTCTTTATGTAACGATGAGTTACCTCTGACGTATGAACTCTACTTGTAATTGCCAATAAAACGGCTATGACGCCCTAGCAGCGGGTCAACATTTTAAGAGTGAAATTCCGTCTTTTTTCTGCTCCTGCGGCTCTCTGTGGTAACTTTTCAAAAGCCAATTACCTTATCAAAATCTTTGAGATTTGGGTAACCGAATGAGTAATAAACATTGATTAGGAGCCATCGAAGCCCCAACCGAGTACATGAAGCAAATTGAGTTTCAACCATTATTTTATTTTCGCTGCTACAACGTAATAAAGTCCTTTTCAAATATCAGGCATATCTTTGAAATCACAGAGAATCAAACTCTTGCGCACCGAGAGAAACCCTTAATCAATCGTGTAGCCTAGCTGGTACACGTCCTATTCAATCTAAACGAAGCGGATTTAAAAACTATAGTCTCGTCTCGTATTAGACACGATCGTCAGCTTCTGGCAGTTACCTCTATAATCGCTATGCTCGAAAAGAGAGTCGATCCCCCAACAAACGTTGTAAATTTTCGAAAGAAAAAAAACCAGGAAAGATCACTATCCAATCTAGACAATGCAGATTCAGAATTGTAGGTTTTAATAACACTTTGCTCGCGTGTTTGGCACGTTTACCAACTTCTTACGATTGCCTCTATCCACGCTATGCTCAATTAAGAGGGTTCATAGAATAACAGATATCGTCAATTTTCGAAAAGAGAAAGCCAGGAAAAAAATCACTATTCAATCCAAACGAGACAGATGCGGAATTTTACGTTTTACGACGCCATGTTCCCGTATTTAACACGTTCATCATTTTCTTACGGTAACCGCTATCATCGCTATGCTCGAAAAGAGTGTCTATTCTCTAACAAATATCGTCAGTTCTTGAGAGGAAAGATCAGGAAAAAATCTTTATTCAATCTGAGCGAAGCAGATTGAGAATTTTACGCTTTACAACACTATATTCCCGCATTTAACACGTTCAAACGCTTCTCGCGGTTACCTCTATGATCATGCTCAGTTAAGAGAGTACATGAAACAGCAAATATCGTCAATTTTCGAAGAAAAATCAGGGAAGATCCCTACTAAATCCAAACAAAGCCGATTCAGAATTTCATGCATTGTAACACTGTTTACTCGTATTTGACACGTTTATCAGCTTCTCACGGCTAGCGCTGTCATGGTTACACTTGATAAACAGTGCCGATTCCTAACAAATATGGTCAACTTCCGAAAGGAAAAATTCAGGATTTTCACTAATCAATCTAAACGAAGCAGATTGAGAATTTAATGCTTTATAACGTTATGCTCTCGTATTTGAGAGGTTCATCAGTGTCTTACGGCTACCTTATCACCGCTACGCTCAGTTAAGAGCATTCATACAACAACAAATAAGGTCAGTTTTTTGGAAAAAAATCACTATCTTAGTCTAAACGAAGCAGATTCAGAATTTTATGTTTTATAACATTACGTTTTCGTATTTGACGCGTTCTTCAGCTTCTTACGGCTGCATCTATTATCGCTATGCTCCATTAAGAACTATAGTCCAATAACAAATTTCCTTGATTTGTAGAGAAAAAATCAGGAAAAATCACTATCCAATAAAAACGTAACACATTCACAATTTCATGTTTCATAGCACTATATTCTCATATTTGAGACATTCATCAGCTTCTTACCCTTCATTTAAAACAAAATGAGACACTTTTAATGAATATTCCAATGCCCTTCCACACTTATTCCTCGTCTCGGCTAACTTGAAGTTTTCTATTACTATCGTTTTCGCTACGGCAGTTACCGTAGGCGGGAAAACAGACAGTCGTACTGCGCACATGCGAATCTCATGCCTAAGCTCAAATTCTCTATAACAAGTCTCCTCTCAGATGAATGCCACCAACTGTTCACCACATCTACTTTGATCAACACAAGTACTCTTTATCCACACTTCTTAACTGATTTCCCTTACCAATACTCTGCGTCCAACGGTTCTGGAAATACAGGAGCTTCCATTTCTACTAGTCCACCTGATTCAGGTACATTGTTACCGGTACTATGTAGTTTAATAATGGTGAAAAGATAATTTTCGAGCTTATTATGATCATTTCCTCTATAGAAAATTTTGTCAGTTCATCGATCAGTAGCAGAGAACCCGTTTTATATGAAATATGTTTCAGTAGAGATAAGCAATAAGTTGAATGAACGCTTCCTCTTGAACAGTATTCAAAAATTTTGTGATTATGACAAAGTCCAATTTAACAGTGTTAATGATTTGTTAGTGAATCAGAGAAATTTTGCACAAAACTTTTGTGATCCTTTTATTGAGCGGAACTTTCTTCAACTGAGATACATACATAATCCTGACCGTTATCTGTTGACTTCGGCATTCTCCAATTGATCCTTCTGTCTTCTTTTGGTCAAGCATGAAATTTCCATAAGACAATTTACTCAAACAGCTAACGTTTTGGCAAATTGATCCACACACATTATATACGCACATGTATATGTATATATAATATATATATATATATATATATATATAATGCGCGTATGTAACACGTATGTACATATTTGTGATATATATATAAAACTTGTATATACATATTCAAATATATGTATATAAATGAAAGTAAATTCCTAGTTGGACAAATTGATGTCTTGATCGTAAAACTTTATTGGAAGCCAAAATTTAGACGGGAAAAAGGATTTTAATTGTGAGGAATGCGGAAAAGTGTTTAATGCACGGTACAACCTCAGTCGACACATGCATATTCACACTGGAGTACGACCATTCAAGTGTAAGGTTAGAGATTTTTCTACAGTTTAAGTCACTTTTAAGAAGTCAATTCCTGGAGAGGAAAATTATATTTTTCCTAAATCTTGTTCGTTCGACTCGACATAATTACGGAAACAAAGGTCCGAAGTTTAGAAGACATGAATATCTCAGATAAAACTAATAACATAATAATATATCTAACAATATATCCAATACCAACATTTGTTGTAATCATCTAGAAGGAAAGTTGCAACGTATTGAATATTGTAATCTACAAATATGGTGGACCCCTATTGTTTCTTCTCACTTTCCTATTACACCGCTTATTGTAACTGAAAGGCTAATAAAAACTTCGGAAAGCAGTCGAGCCTTGAAAACAAGTAAAGAGTCTTTATCAAATACAACTTCACAGCTTTGATTTCCATGTGGCTTGTGAATTTCCTTCTGACGTTTTTGTTACTAAAAATATATATAGGTAGAGATGCCGATCTTCTCGTGTAATCACTGATAAGGAAATTCAAGAATAGATTTGAGAATAAGAATAGATTAAAATAAGAACAAGACTACACTAGGGAAAAATAAGAATAGATTCTGTTGGATTTTGGATAGAAATCTAGCTTGATAATTGGATATGTGAGAAATATTCTCAGATATGTGGCAAATCATTTCGTCAAGCATCTACACTTTGTCGACATAAAATCATTCACACGGAACTCAAACCACACACGGTGAGATTTTCTCCTTTTCTTATGAAGACAATTATTAGGAGTGAGCTTTTCTATGAAAATCAAAGCCAAGACTAACATCAATCAAAGGAAGCACAAATACAATCGTAATTGAAATTTCAATTGTGTGAGCCTCAAGTAAATTTCTGCTTGATTAGTATGCTCATTGAGAAAGTTTTTTCCCCGTGAATATCCGAGATAACTATAGCATTATGCTCCCTACACATCAGCAAATACTTCTCTAAACCTCTGTGATTTGCAAAAGCCTTCTTTAAAAACGGTAATAGTTTGCTTCATAGCTGAATGATTCACCTGAGTACTCCAAGTTGAGGGGACACTGTCATGGCATTCACACTAATGATGGCACACGCTTGAGAAGGCAAAATCTAGGACAATGTAATTTAATGCTATGTCATTTGAGTCCAAAAGTCCACTTCCAAGATTGCACAAATACCGCCGTACAATTCTGATTTGAATTGCAGTTTGCTCTCTTTGACCACCCTCTGCCTCCTTCCACACTGGGCCCAAGCAGACTCTTACTATCACGGTTATCGTATTCGAAATTCACGACCTATGACTTTTAGTATTGTAAGACTCATCCGTATCTTACCATGAATCAAATCTGAGGACTCAGGGATTTCTCGAAGCTCCTAAACTGACCCAAGTTTTGATTAGAAAAGTGCAGCTACTCATTGAATTAGATCCACAGAAAACATCTCTTTCTCGTTTCTTTTCCATATGAATGGCACACTTATGTCTTCTCATGATTAAAGGTGTTGGCAAATTGCTAAATTCTCGATATTATTACGATGATCATAACTGGTAAGGAAATCTTTCGATTGGTGATCACTAAATATCTCCGAACAGAAGGCAACGACAGAGATCTTCAAATGTTTTCACCTATTCAAAGCTTTCACACTTCACATGTACATAAGCTATATTTCAATAATCATTTATAACAGTGTACGACATGCGGAAAAAGCTTCAATCGATCTTCCACGCTCAACACTCACGTCCGTATCCATTTAGGTTGGTTCAGTGCTTGTAGCTTTGCTATCATTAGTTGTGAAAAGCATGAAAATTACGGCAATACATGCTAGGGGCTGAAGATGCCCACTGAACAGGCGAAAGTTCGGGTGTTCTGAAAAATTACGTCTTAGTACATCATGTAACATGATTACCAGTTGTACAATAAAAATTAGCACTCCGTTATATACGAGTTCAGGTACAAAAGCCGTTCGTTTGTGACGTCTGCGGAAAAAGCATTTCATCAGAACGGTAACTTTAGAAATCATCGATTGACCCACGAAGACGAAAAGAGGTTTCAATGTTATGTTTGCAAAAAGGCATGTATGGTGTACTTGGTGTACATCGCTTATTGTCCCTCTTTTTTTTCTGTCAGTCAAATACATTACAATGTCGATTTGTATCTAAGAGGTTTCTAGAAGCAAAAAATTCGATACGTGTGAGGTTCCTGCAAGAGTTTGAAAAATTTTGAATCTTAGAGTTATTCTTAATACCACTTGATATTTCAATGCACTATCGCATTGAGAACAATTCAGAGTCACTATTTACATATTTTCAGGGATTCCATCAACCATACAATCTCGCCTTCCATATGCATACCCACATGAAAGAGAAACCATTCAAATGTACAAACATGTGATAAAGGATTCTGTCGCAATTTCGATCTGAAAAAGCATACAAGGAGAATGCATTCGGTTCCTTGAGAATAAACACTATCTATCTGCGAGTTTACAACGTGTGATATAACTAAGTACAGTTCTCTGAAACAGATAACGGCGTATGACATCAGTAAAAGAGACTGCATTTTTTACACGATCTACCGACCGAAATTTCACGGCTGTTGCTCACGACACATTACAAGGTATATATGCATGGCGCCAGTCTAGTTTGCTTTTGTAGTACCGGAAAAACCGGCAGTAAACGGTTTAATATCTGTGGAATCAATGAGGCCTATGTAGTTAATGTGAATTTCCTACTGAAAGAGTGCGAAGGGCGCGAGAAAAGTAGTAATTGTTTCGAACCTTTACTAGGGCACCAAAACTTTCCTCTTTGCGGGCTCAGAAAATCAGTGTGACGCTGTCTTAAAAGAGCTCCGTGCAATCTAGGAAAAATGGTGATTGCGGTGTACACTCGAAAATACCCTGGCACAGCTATGAAGATTTTAGGAAGAATTAACTTGATCAACATTCAAGAAAATTTATGAGAACTGAAGCACTTGAATAGTAGTGGAAACCATATACAGATCGGAGGTTTCGTGAATGATGTGACGAGGAAACGATGACAATGAAAGAGCTTCTGAAATCATATGAGATTATGTTGCTCCATCTATTTTTGAAAAATTGAAATAGAGAGCAACTAGGTGATTCGCGGAATTCATAAATTCGAAATTTATTAATCCGAGAAACTCGTAAGACTGTAGCCATAAAGACAGTAAACAACTCATAAAAATACCCTATTCGAAACTCGGTCACATCGAGTTCGCAATACCACCTGGTGGTTCAGAATAGTCGATTGCCACTCAAATTTTAGGTGAGCGAAGTTGCTCGAAAGCCATTTTCAATAATTTTGAGTACAGAATAGCCAAATACAACATCATTATTCTGCGAATTTTGATTTTTTTTTGCACGATCTCCTCATCACGCACTTTGCCGATTCCACCACTTCAAAGCATCTCCATGTGGACTTGCAGTAGAGCGTGGGAAAGGGGGACCAAACCATGTTCCTTGATAGCGTGCATCACTATCCGCTGCGCCATCCTAGCTCATAATCAGTTGTTAAACCACTGAAAACCGTGCGCACTGAAATACATATTTTCATTCGTGCTCTGCGTAATCATGTGGAAATCAATGGGCATGATCGCGAAAGGGTTATAGACAGGAGATTAAACATTTGTCATTGATCAATCTCTGAGAGATGTGTTACGAATAATTAGAGATACCTGCTTAATGCTCATCCGGCCAGTACAGTGACTATCGGTGGTCTATTGACGTACCACCTCAGCGCCATTATTCCCTTAGACAAATCCAATAACAACTTGCCAACCATAGAGAGATGGAATGTTTAGTGAACCCGAGACGCGACATCGAACCACTATCTACGTCTATTATACATGGTACCGCTAACCACTGCACTAAGCGTGCTCAGTGTTCGTTCACGTCTATTAATTCTTTATTGCTCTAAACGTGGCAAAGTGAAATTTCTGGGTGTCGAGCTTTAAGCTGCAACAGGAGATTTATTTCTCTGTAGACAATCTAAAAATTTCAAAACTATCACTTAGAATTTATTACTACAAAAATCATCTTACCGCTCCTATATTACTGTTAGATGTTGTAATTATAAGTCCTTTTCCGTATTGGGCAGGTGTTTGGGAAGGTGAAGATTTTGCTGAGTGAAAACTTTCTATCAAACTTTTGGTAATCTCTCAAATGTTTAAATCTCGGAGAATTCGAAAAATTAGTGGTTTTCAAGGAAGCCCTCTTACAGAGCCCTGGCACTGAGAACAAAATTATGTTTCACACGCGTCACGCATTCGCGCTTATATTAAGCTGAGGATGAAGTTCTTCAACACCCGTTGAAAATTCTAAGTTGATATACAAATCATCTAAAAACAACAATCACTGTTCTTCAAAATGGAGACTATCATTATCCACAATTTTCTGCTAACGATCTGCAAGCTTTCGAATCTGTTCAAAAAGACATATCTTGGACTTTGAATCAGAAAAACTCCTGGCATGCCTCTTCACCATGATCAAATGCCTCGAATAGGCGTCCACACAGGAAATGTTCCATTGAGTGCAACTGGACCATAATCGGATGACGCAATCTAGACAGGGTGCGGCAAGACGACTCCTTCCATTTCATCAAACTTTACCTTAGTCTTCTTTGCGGTGTGCGATTTGCCAACCCGACCAAAATATCTCCATCCTACAACAATATCACCATTGAAGTAAGAAAAGGGGTTCGAAAAGGCGATACAATTTCGCCAAAACTATTCACTGCCACTACAAAACGTCATGCGAACATTAGAATGGGACGATATGGGAGTGAAAATTGACGGTCGACAATTAAACCATCTTCGCTTTGCTGACGATATCGTTCTCATAACACCAAACATCAGCCAAGCGGAACGAGTTGGCCGATTTCGACAACACTTGTGGAAGGATTGTTCCTTAACTAAATCTAACGAAAACGATGTTCATGAGGAACGAATGGGTTTCGAATGCCCCATTCACGCTCAACGGAACGACAATCTCCGAATGCTCCAGTTACGTCTATCTAGGTCGTGAAATTAACATGATGAACGACCCAGCTCCAGAGTTGAGCAGGAGGAAACGAGCGGCTTGGAGAGCGCTTAAGAGCATCGAGATGTAGTGAAGAGGACAAAGAACATCCGACTCCGTGCCCACCTTTTCGACTCGACAATTATCCCTGCCCTAACACATGCAGCAGAAACCTGGTCGCTACGTAAGCAGGATGAGAAATCACTCGGTGTTTCTGAACGCGCAGTCGAAAGGTCGGTGCTGGTCCCGTATCTCGCAAATGAGAGAAAGGATTCGAAGTTCCGACCTACGTCAACGATCGAAAATCAGAGGACGCCGTTCTACACACCAGGATATCGAAAATAAGGTGGGCCGGACACGTTATGCGCTTCAACGACAACCGATGGACGAAGCCGTTACCAACTGGGTTCCTCGGGACGTCAAGCGCAGTACAGGAAGACCACCGACCCGTTGGCCCGAGTTCTCACGAAAGCTATAGAAGAAAGATATGATGCTCAGCGAGTCCCTAGAGCGAGGAGGACCTACTGGACTACTCTTGCACGCGATAGGGAAAAATGGAAGTGTTGCTGGTATCCGCTCGACTCACTCGACGATCAACGGGACGACAGGTGATAGAGATGAGCAAAAGTTTTGGGAGTTTTTTGGAAGTTCCGCTCTTATGCGCAATCTAACAACAAAAGCTCAATAATCATTCTTCAAAATATAGAGCATAATTTTCCACGACTTTCTGCCATCACTCTACAAAATCCTGGATCTGCTCGAAGTGCCATTTCGGCTCCTTTGAATCAAAAAACTGCTTCTTTAACTTCACTAAATGATTTGATCAGATGACCATTGAAAAAACTGCTGTATTGATGGAAAGAGACCGTAATCGGATGAGCAACTCTAGGAAAGGTGCGGAAGAACGTCGACACCGTTTAACTCTTTGAACTTGTCCTTAATATTCTTGGCCGTAGGCGGCCGACCATAACGAAGCAGGTCTGAAGATCAAGTTCGGCTTTCTTGATTCACTCAAACCCATCTCATCTGCCCACAGTCGATTTTGTCGCCGTGCAGCACCTTTATCCTCATTGATCTTACTGACACTTTAAGAATCGTTAAACCTTTTCTCCAGTGATGGAGGATCAACACAAACAAATCATACTGTTCAATGGGCATTTCGGAGCTGAAATTAATGAACTAGATGAATTTACACGAAATCATCATCACTATCATTATCATTATCATTATCACAATATCATTATCGTTATCACAATAACTATCATTATCACTATTCTTACAATCATTGTCATTATCATCACCACAATCATTATCATTATCGTTATCATTGTCATAGCCATTATCACCAACATTATCAATATCAAACAGGCAATTCATTTCACCGCCTCTCGCGGTAGTCTGGTGTAACAATATACACAATGATGTAGAGAGGTGTGCAAAAACGCTTTGATAGACGAGTTGTAGCGTAGAAAAAGAGTGGTGTCAAGGACGGTCGTTTGTAGTGCAACGGTTCGGTACGCGTCGCGGATAGGGTGAGATCTAGGTTCGAATCCCTATTGACTGTAAAAGTTTTGCACACCACTATACATCATTGGGTATAGCATCAATTTCGTTATCATAATCATCATCACTATCATTATCATTGTCACAATCATTATCGCTATGATCATCGTTGCTGCTATCATTATCATTACTAATATCGTTATCAGAATCATTATCACTGTCATTATTATTACCGTTATTATTCAGCAATGTAGTTTTCTCGTTGAAATATAAGAAACATAAATGGAATATGGAAGACATGAATGTTCTCTACAATTCATCAATGAATCGTGAATTTCGTCGAGGACTGGATGACTCTTGGTAGAAAATTAATAGGTTATAAAAAGAGTTCTGGCGTACTGTCTGAGAAAATGAAATTACGCATGTACTTTGGGCGAATTTGCGCTCATCAGAAAGCTCGTTTTCTTGCTCTTCAAACGATTTATCATTTGCCTACACACCTTTCAGAATGGGAGTGTCCAAGAAAGAAATTCGTTCGCTGCTCCACTTCCATCACAGATTGGATGTCAACGCCTTCGAGGCTGGTCGAAAAATCTGTAAAGCCTGTCAGCTGTATCACCGTCGTCCCGTTGATCGTCGAGTGACTCGAGCGGGTACCAGCAACAGTTTCATTTTTCCCTATAAAATGTAAGAGCAGCCCAGTGGGTCCTACTCGCTCTAGGGAATCGCTGATCATCATATCTTTCTTCTAAGCCTTTCGTGAAGAAATCGCACCAACGTGTCGGTAGTTTTTAGAGCGCTTGATATCCCAAGGAATCCAGTCGGTAACGGCTGTCGTCCATCGGTTGTCGTTGAAGCGCATCACGTCTCCGGCCCACCTTATTTTCGATATCCTGGCGTGTAGAACGGTCGTCTTTGATCTTCGATCTTCGACGTAGGTCGGGACTTCGGATCCTTTCTCTCATTTGCGAGATACGGGATACTCCTAGCATCGACCTTCTGACTGCGCGTTCAATAACGCCAACTGATCTTTCGTCCTGCTTGCGTAGCAAACAGGTTTGTTCTGCGTACGTTAGGGCGCGGATAATCGTCGAGTCGAAAAGATGGGCACGGAGTCGGATGTTCTTAGTCCTCTTCACTACATCTGCGATGCTCTTAGACGTTCCCCAAGCCGCTCGTTTCCTTCTGCTCAACTCTGGAGCTAGGTCGTTCATCATGTTGATTTCACGACCTAGATAGACGTAACTGGAGCATTCGGAGAATGTCGTTCCGTTGAGCGTGAGTGGGGATTCAAAACCCATCCGTTCCTCATGAACATCGTTTCTGTTAGATTTAGTTGAAGACCAGTCTTTCCACAGACGCTATCGAAATTCGGTCAACATTCGTTCCTCTTGGCTGATGTTTGGTGTTATGAGAACGATATCGTCAGTAAAGCGACGATGGTTTATTTGTCGACCGTCACTTTCCACTCCCATATCGTCCCATTCTAATATTCGCATGACGTTTTGGAGGATGGCAGTGAATATTTTGGCGGAATTGTATCGCCTTATCCAACACTCTTCTTACGTCGATGGTGATATTCTTGTAGAATGGAGATATTTTGCTCACTTCCTAAGACCGACTGTTGATTAACCTCGGCAATGATTGAGACATTTCGTGTCTTCAGCACACATGAGGTTTATTTTGTACAAAGTAGTACACAGAGATCGTATCCGTGGCTAAGGTTTCAGCGGTCTTGCCTTCGTCAGAGCCGTTCTGTTGTTTTGGTATCCAATATATATACACCAGTCGCACTGAGTCTTACATGTACGATATGTCACGCCCTAGCCACGGATACCATCTCTGTTGTACTACTTTGTGCAAATAAACTTGTATTAAAAACCCCGTGTTTGCTGAAGAAAAGAAAATCACGGGATATTTTGGTCGTGAAATCTTTATAAAGCTCACGATGAACGTGGAGTTGAACTTAGAAAGCTCACGACTGTTAAACCTATGGTGACGAAATTTGCGATGTTTGTATAACTCAGCTTTGGTTCAAGACCTTCATGGAAAGGAAGACTGATTGACTGAGAAGCCAAGAGTGGGATGTCCACTAGAAGTCGATCGCCAAGCACTCGTCAATCGTATTGAACAGGATCCATCGATAATTTCCGGTTGCAAACGCGACAAAGAATCAGTTGGAAGGTTTCGGATGGAAAGTTTTGGAGCATGTGCCGTACAGCCTGGAATTCGCGCCGAGTAACCGTCACTTGTTCTGCTTGATGGAGCTTTCTTAACAGAGGCAAAAATTTCGAAAATGTTCTCGAAATTCGGCAAAATCTTCGGATTTTCTTCAAATTGGAAGATTGCAAGTCTTACCGTCACGGAATCTTTATGCTAGCGGATAGGAGGAGGCTGAATTGTCTTGATGGAAGAAGACCACTTCGACTATTAATTTACCTTTTGCTTGAGATCAATTGATGTACAATCAAATTTCTTCTTTTCAAATTTGAAAATACTACAGATTTTTTCTATCATCTATTAAAACACATCTAAATGAGAATCCTTAGGCATTTGTAGAGGATTTGTCTATGAGATAAAAAACACAGGAAGTTCATTTGCATTTTTCTTTCACTTTGGACACCTTATTGGGCCGTCTTCACAATCTTTTATTGAACTGTGCGGAACCCAGTACTTCCAGCATTCAATTCGTTTTGTCGTTTTCTTTTCTAACGTCGTAGAAGACTGGTGAGCACGCCTGCTTACAATCTCGAGGACAGCCTGGCCGTCGCTTTCTATAGGGTCGTCGTTGTTGACTCCCGGAGAGTGTTGGTGGGCAGGGTAAGGTCCTACGCGCGCTGCTACTACCATCAAAACCGCTCGGCCACGGCGTTCACCACGGCCATTTTTTCATTTATAGAATATTCTCAGTCCTTATTAAGGCGAAGAATCTCGACTTCAAACCCCTGCCTACCCTTTCCGGGACTCACGTGTTATCCAATAGACCATCGAGGCCTCTGATCCGCCTTGATCTCAGCCATGTTTCAACCAGTATCGGTGTGAAGATAAGACAACTAACGGCGAGGAAATACTATATCTGGAAAAAGAAATCCCATTCTTATCCATGCAAGGGATATCTTACACCAGTTATGGGAATGAGAGGTGTCAGTGAAGGGCGGTCCTGGCACGACGACTGCCGCCTAATGTACCGTAACTTTCAGCCTTTCAAATTTGCAGTTGTCACTTTTGTAACCTGCGAGGGTTCTCTCTTTACCGCTTTAGTAGTACTGTTTTGATGTTAGAACTGTATAGCAAAACTCTGGGCCTCAGACGGGTATCGAACCCGCGACCCACGCGCTCCTTTCCTTTCTCTTTATATTCCTGCTCCCAGAAAGGCCGAGACGTGGGGTCGACTCCCGCCCGAGGTTCGAAGCCTTCCATATTACTCTAAATTCTTGGATGTATTGCTGTTTTTGTGTTCTAATGAAAGGGAGGGTAGTTTCGAACCTGTTGACCTACCGCAACCACCGGAGGGGGGGGGGGGGGCGGGGGAGGGCTTGTACCAACAACTACTAGTTCCCTGTTAATGCGGAAAAGTTGTGGTGATCACTCTCTTCCACGAAGTCAGGTTCATAAAGAGGTTTGCTTCCGTCTTGTTTGAATAATTTTATTACAATTCTATATCTTTCATAAGGTTTTTTAAGGTTAGAATCGCTTGTTGTGACTTGAAAGGGCGCATGGCGCAGTGGTTAGAAATGCTCTGCGCCGAATACAAGGTCAGTGGTTCAATCTCTCACTCATGGCTCACCAGGCCTTCCATCCCTCCAGGGTTGGAAAAGTGGTACCGGACTTGTCTGGGAGAATAAGCAGCACTGACTCGTCGCAAGTTAGGCCAACGCTAGTCATTGTAAAAGTTACACACTCTGTGATACTACGGATGGAGTCGAATGCGTCACACATCCCATGAAAGGATTGGTCAGCTCGAGAGCTCTATCTTCTGTCTTTTAGTGAGGTTTTTATCTTCGCGCTGACTTATACAAGCCCTGCTCTTTGCTGTGGCGTTGAATACTTGTTATTGTTATTTTTTGCAGTAAGGGCTAATTTTCCTGTCAACTGAAAGAGTTTCAGGGTTATGAGCGTGATAATCCTGCAGAGAGGACCACGCCGTACCGTTTAGAGCCATGAATGATGTCCGTACGACAATTTACTGCTATGAAATTCTTTTTATTTAACCGCTCTAGCGGTGGTATGATGTTACAAATGTATACCCACTGAAGTAGAGTGATGTGCAAAACTTTCTCGTCAGTCGGGACTAGAACCCGCACCTCATTCATTCCGGGAATGCGTGCTCTGCGGCTGACAGATAAATGCGATGTAGCGTAGAAAGAGCGATGTGCTAAATGGGCGTCCAGTACTGTAACGGATAGAGCACGCATTCCCGGAAAGAATGAGGTGCGGGTTCTAGTCCCGTATGACGCGAAAGTTTTGCACATCACTCTACGTCAATATGTATTTACTGCTTAGTTTTTGAGTTGAAGAGATATACATCGATGTGCCTCCAAAGTGACTGCGTCGATTCCTTTATGAAATGTTTGCAGTGGAAAGGGAGCTGTCGCTATAGTTCTCTCTTACGATGAACAATGGCGCCGTTTTTCTCTTGTTGTCGATTTGACGATTTCGGGCAGAGGAAGATGATTCTTGCTGGAGATTCTCAGTGGTTGAGGCGGGTTCTCGTTGCCTGGAGTCCCGAGGTCAGCCTAGCCAGGGCCTCTCACAGGTCGTACTGCCCTAGGCATTCGCTGGCCCTTGCTGGTACGGTTTACTCTTAGCTGGGCTTTCCAAGTGGAAATGTCAGACACCTCAGCTTGAACGGCTGGAGCAGAGGGAGTGGGGGTTAGACCCTTCTTGCTGTGCGTCGCAGTACGACACCCAGGAACGCCTCCCAGCCACGATTAAAGCGGCAAACCATCTGGGAACATCGCTAATTTCATTCACCAAAAACACGTTATTATGACATTTTGAACCCCATCCTTTACACTCTTTTTATTTTGTTTTTTTTTTTTTTTTTTGGCCCGTCTTCACAATGTCTTTCTTTTTTTTCGTGTACGCATCCCAGTACCTCTGGCATTCAATTCGATTTTCGTCTTCTTCTTGAACGGCGTAGAATACTGGATGAGCGAACTTCCTTGCAATCTCGAGGATAGCCTTGCTTTGGCGTTCCATAGGACGTTGTTGTTATCTGCCGGAGAGAAGCGGAGGGTGGAACTCGGCTCTACCCGCGCCGTAGCCATCGCCACAACCACTCGACCACGGCGCCCCTTTACACTTCAGAGGAAGATTATAGGGATGAAAATAAATATGTTGCAATGCTAGCCAACTAAATATGTCACGTAATTTTTCTTCCAGAAATGCTCAATTCTAAGAATGCTGAGCACTAGGCAAAAATTCAACCCAAGCGGGAGTCGAACCTGCGTTTTACCTTCATCGGAGTGTCGGGGAACTTCACTTTTCTTAGTGCTACACATCGCCAATACGCTGTTCTGATTTTCTTTTGTTTTTTTTTGTTCTCGTTTTCTTTCTTGCAGACTGTTTTCTCATTGTGACTGTTCCACAGGTTCAGAGCACAAGTTTCAGTTCAACAGTATGATAATTGTTTAGTTCATCTCTTCCTTACAAATCTACTCTGGATATGTCTATGTTGTCTATCGGCGTTTCTCGTCAATCTCTAATCTTCGAATGGTGCCTGTATTAGACGGCGACAGTAAAAAACCAATCTCATTCGCTGGACAGGAACTTTTTGTAAGAGTTTCAGTGATCATTCGAAAGCTTAAATCTCTAGCTGGCGCGGTGCATGGTCGGTTTTTGGAACACTCATAATTTTACTTACCTCGATTATATATCGCTGGACAGAAATTTTTGCTTAGAGTTCCAGTACTCGTGATAGCACAAGTTTCCATTAACTCAGGAATGTGTTTGCTTTCCGGAAAAATTCTTCTGATAGCGCTGTAGGAGAAAGGAAAGATTTGTCCTTTAAACCTCGCCGAACTGAGCTCTTTCTTTAGGCTATTAGTATTCATTAATTAGCGCAAGTTTCAATGATTCCAACGCTATATTTAGTCTCTGAAAATAGGATGAATAAGATCGAGTTTTACATCTCCGACGAGCTTGTTTATAAGTCAGTCCATGGGGTCGGAGGCAAGGCCAATTGGTCGATGCATTAGCCGTTGGATATGCGGGATGCAATCCGTTATTCAGTTGGGAGTTTTTTCTCCCCTTTGAAAGAAAGTGCAGATAAAACGACTGACTAAGACACTGAGATAGTTTCTACACACGTTGAAAAGCTTTTCGTGCTTTCAGCGAATTACACGCGGGTAAAAATGAAGGCGAACGGCCGATGTGAAACATAATTTTATTTTGGATTTTACAGCGTTATAAAAGGATGTTTGAAGAACCGACCATGTGAGGCTCTAGCAAGAGATTTAAGCTTTCAAGCGATCACTAACATTCCTATGAAAAGTTGCTGTCTAGCGAATGAGATCGGTTTTTCATTTGTTGCCGTTTAACACATAAGTACCTGTCAAATTTCCAACTCTACATGTTTCCAGGTGGTATTTCATCGAAATGGCCAAGTCAAAGAATCATACGAATCACAATCAGAGTAGGTTTCATGTGTGTTTGTGTTCCACGATTATTAATTCTTTTTGATTCTGTACTTTAGACTCTAATATGACTTTTTTTTTCTCAGTGCTTTATATTTCAGATCGAAAAGCTCACCGTAACGGTATAAAGAAGCCGAAGAAGCAGAGATTTATGTCGATGAAGGGAGTCGATCCGAAATTTCTCAAGAATCTTCGTTCGCAAAGAAACACAATAAACGGCATGTTAAGAAGCAAAAGGAGTCGACTGCTTAAGACTGTTTACGAGTTGTTGTTTGTTATAAACTTTTATTATTCTTATTGTTGTTGTGGTGGTGAAGTGTTCGGTTACTTCTGTACTGACGGGGCAATAAACCCGGTTTGTGCTACAATCTCGTTGGTCTCATCCTTTGTTTATTAGGTCATTCTGTAAGTTTTGTCACTACCGCAATGATTACTAAGTTTATTAACCAGAGGTAATTAAAATTCTGACCAGGCTGTCGACGTTGATAAATCCCTAAGGGATGCGCCATGCATTTTTGCCCAATTTATAACTTCGTTTGAGGTGACTGACTGCATATCTAACCTTTACAGTGACTCACGGAGGCCTCTCGCTGTATTGGTCAGTGCTGTTCATCCTCCCAGACAAGTCTGCGACCAGTCCCGTACCAATTTACCGACCCGGGGGATGGTCGGCTTAGTGAGATATGAGCGTGAGATCGAACCATTGATCCTGTGTGCGACGCAGAGTATCTCTAACTACTACGGAGCATGCGCTCTGTCATTAAAAGTGCATGATTTCGGTATCGCTCAGTTACGCTTTTTCTTGCGGTCATTTTGATATACAACTTGTCTATACTTGGTTTGAGATGGGGCTGCTTGGGAACAAGTTGTGGTTGCTGCTCATGCACGAATGGCGCTTAGGAGAAAAGGCTAATGAAGTGGCACGCAAGATTAGTAGAGCTTCTTGTGAACGGCTCGAGCGCAACATCCTCCAGACATTTCCTGTCCAGCTTTCATCTTCGTGAACCACCTCCTAGCCGGGTGCTCCAGACTGGTCTCTCCAGCTTTCACCTTCGTGAACCATCTCGCCGTCCTTTCTGTAAGCGTATCATCTCTCTCCAATCTCTTTTAAAGGAGTTTTGGGCGTCGCTTCACTAGCATTTCTCCTGTGGGCCATTCGTGCATAAGTGGCAGGCTTATATGTTCTGTAGACAGCTCCATCTTAAAGCGAGTATAGACAAGTTATATATCAAAATGTTCGCAGGAAAATGCGCAATTGTACGATGCCCAAATTATGGGATCTACATCACGTCTGGTTAGTAAATTTGCTGTTTATTGATTTCGTGCCAAAACTTGAAAAATGCCCTAATATTACGACTAACACCTTTCAAAAACACAGTGAAGCGGAAGTGCTTATACTTCTCTTCGGTGTGTTATATTTGACGGTTGAAACCATTCGAACTCTATGCGAGAGGACGTCTTACTGCGTAAACTACTCGCCGACGGCGAAGGTACGGGTGAAGAGCGTCGCTTCCAATTGCTAAATGGATGTCTTCGTCTGCTACGTAATGCCAGTACTATTAGCAAAGCCGAAGCTGTGAAGGCTTTACGTTTGGTGAGTTCTGTTCACACTGATTCATTTGAATTTTTGTTCAATTCAGTTCTAAATGTTTCTGGTAAACAGTGTTATAAACATCTGACTCTGGCATACCTATGTGAAGCCACGGAAGCTCTGTCAGGTGCTTATGCTACTCTAAGGCGAGGAGGTTCCAGGTTACCAATTTCTATGATATCAATCTACTTGACGAATGCATGTGGCGCAGTGATAAGAGGTGCTCTGCGTCGCACACAAGGTCGGTGGTTCAACGTCGCATCCATGGCTTAGCAAACCATCCATCTCTATGGGCTCGATAAATTGGTACCAGACTGGCCTCGGACCTGTTTGGGAGGATACACCACTGACTTGACAGTGCAAGAGGCCATCGCGAGTAACATTAAAGGCCAGATGTGCATTCAATCACCTCAAATCATACGAATTACACGAAGTCAAGAATTGAAGGCGAATGCGAGAAGTATTCTCCAGGGATTAGCCAACGCCGAGGGCTTTATCCTTTTTAGCTTCATCCAACCTAATCTGTGACTTGTTAGTTGAAGTTCAGTCCCCATGGGAATGTGCATATCTTTAGTGGTAAATTATTATCTCACTCACTTCAGTGTGCAAATTTTCAAGGAAAAGAAAAGAATTTTAAGTTGCTCATGGGATTTTCATTGGTCTGATAGGATGTTTCAAGCCTTGCAAAGGTCTGGTTATGGCATTTTTTGTAGTAGACGTACGATTCAGCGTTTTCGCTCGCCTTATCAGCACCACATACCTTTCGGTTTATCACTACAAGTAATAATAGCGGCGCCGAAGATGTATCACTCCTCGTCAGGTGAAAAGATCACCTGATGTTGCTGTCTAGAGTGACATCAAGTAGATGGTGCATGACTGGTGAGGGAGGTCTCAACACAGTCTTGGAAGGTATTGTTATATGATTTGTTCATAAGCCGTTAAACCATCGACTCGAAATTACTTTAGAGCGTAGCATTATGTGATCATTTCACTTGACAAAAAGTGATACTTCTTTGGAGCCGCTATAATTAGTTTTAGTGATGAACCGAAAGGTATGTGGTACACATGAGGCGTGCGGGAACGCCGAAACGTACGTCTACCTCTAGGAAGGCCATATACCGAACCTCTGAAAGGCTTAAAACATTTAATCAGACTGTATCGAATTTCAAAGCGAGATCGCTACATAGCGAGTGGAAGATTTTCATTGAATTTTTCTTCTGAAGTGTTTCCTCACTATTAGCTTATTGAGATATTTGGAAAAGTAATGGTCATTAAGTGTGATGCACAAATTAATGTCAAGTGAAGTAAGACGTTTGACTTATGTTACAAGTATAAGTTACTAATAGCGAAGTACGATGCAGTTTGTCTCATAACGCACATATCTCCAATCCTTTTCGTTGGCGATACTGACAAATGACCGCTTGTAAGGTGTGTTTGGATATTGACGAACATTTGAAATCTGGATATAATGACAATAGGTCAGATCCCCAAAGCTCAAATCTATCCTTAAAAAGAAATGGGTAAGGGTGATGCACTGCTCAGATTTTCTACCGACATTGAAAGGTGTTATGCTCCTAAGAATATTGTTCAGATTGATTCCCTAGAACTATCGATGAGAAAGCAACGCGAGATTGCGGAGATGACCAAACGACAAACGAAAGAGTATGAGAAGATGGCCGAAAGAGTCGATAAAGAGGTAACAGGTTTGATATCTCTTTCATGAACAGAACATTTGTTCTGATAGTTGAACACTGTTCTTGTTCGTAAGACGGAAAGAAAATGAAAAAACAATCCATTTCGCTAAAAAAGAGGAACTTTTCATGAGAGCGTCAGTCATCCGAAAGCTTAAATCTCGGGCTACGGTGCTACGTGCTTCTTTTTTTTTTTTTTTTGAAGGCCATTTTATAGCTTTACAGCATTCAAGATTATGTGTCACACCTGCCGTCACCTCGCAGTGTCATCACGCATATAATTCGCTAAAAGCACGAAAAGCATATGAGCGAGGGAGGTATGGGGGAGAGAAGTAAGACACCGGAGAGAAGGACAAGCACTTCCGGTTCACCATGCTATCAGAAAGTGTCACTCGTAATATCAGACCGTTCCATAAGTCCTGGTACTGCAATAAATAGCTAATTTACTAGCTAAAAGTAGCTGGAATTGAATGATTTTGGTATCGTTCAACTGCGCATTTTTCCTGCGAACATTTTGGTGTATAGCTTCTCTAACTATATAGGGAGGTTTTCGAGCATCAGAGTTATATGTTTTATCAGCAGTTTCTTTAGGAGCGGGAAAAAAATCCTAAATCAGTGAAAGAAATCGCACTCCAGTTGTGAGTCACGACGGTGAAATCGATTGGTCGCCTATCGATTTACGGCCAGCATATATTCAGCACGCACCACTAGACGACAAGCAAATGCGCAGCGTACGTGAAACTCAGTCTTATCTTCCTTGCTACACTGCAGCGAATGGTCTTTTCAATCGATGGGCACAACGTTGGAATCGTTGAAATTTGCGCTATCGAATGGTACGATAATTCAAGGAAAATGTTCTCTACTGCCGAGAAATGCGCGTATGTAGAACACAAAAAACTTATCTTTTTGCTGCAGTGCTGTAAGAAACCTTTTGAGAAGCAAAGCAAATTTTTTGAGTTTTCGAGATTCGAGCTATCAAGCGGCTACTAGCAGTCTATAGAAAGAGTTTTCTGGAGCGAAATGTAAACGTGAGAATGACAAAAGGGGAGAGCGCGTGTGAATTTGATTTCATTGTGAATGCTACAGCGATATGGAAAGGCTTTTCCAGAAAACGAGTACATAGTGCAGTAGCTTCAGATTTGAGCTTTCAAATGGATTACTAACGCTGTGAAGTTCTTATCCAGCGAAAGGGACCTTTTCTCCATTCTTCCGTCTAATAGAAAGAACCTTGTTATCGGCTCACAATAACCGTGTAAATAGTGGGCTAAAAAATATATGTTAAAGGAAAGCTTGTAAGTCAGAATAAGACAAATCCAGTAGAGGTTTATATACTATTCGAAGATTGTTCAGTATTCAATGTTTTGTATTATGCACTGTTAAAGATAGCAATCAGTCGTGAGAAAATGACGCAAGCAAAAGCAGATCTCGCCGCAGCTCGTCTTGTGCGGAAGAATCGAAAAGAGTATGCTCTCCTTGTTGGCATGATAGAAGACCTTCCATCGCGAGCCGAAACAACGAGGTATTGCAGTTGTTGTTCCATCTAGAAACCATAATTCTATAGTTAGCTATGAGTTTGAAGTGTTGAAGTCACAAAAACTTATATCTGAGTTCACTGGATGTTATTCTAAAATGTCGTCAGTTGAACTTAATTGTGTTTAGAAAATTGGACGATATGCAGGAAGAACTCACACATCAGCAAGAGCGTCAGCAACAATTGGAGGCCAGGGTACGTATTGCAAAATTCCACTTTCTGACCGTTCACATAGAGTCGTTTGGCGCAGAGTGGTTAGAAGGGCCTTCTGACACACACGTGGTCCATGACGTGGCCTTGCGCCCAAAGCTCACCAAGCCTTTCGACCTTGCGGGATTGATAGTTGATGCTAAACTTGTCTGGGAGGAAGCCAGCACTGATCTATACCTCGACAGGTTGCTCCGTAGTAAGTGTAAAGACCAGATATGCATCCAATCAATTCGTGTGAAATCGAGAGTTCATGGTTCACCGCTCGAGAATCATATCAACCCCAACAGCTTTACCGTTTTATTTTATCCTTTAGTTGAACCTATAACCATGGTAAAAGCGTATGAAGGTGTAAGGTATACAGGTATTCTTTTTTCGTCGTTATGATTCAAAAAGAGTCGAAGAACTTCGAGTTTCGACCACCTGATCCCAAGGAATAAGCAGAACGTATATTCGAACGGTGGACCAAGGTTTCAGAGGATTTCTCTTTTTTGTTGCGCACGTTATTTTTTGAGACTTTGTAATTATGCGAAATGCCTCGATAAATTCACGCGCTAAATGAGTCAGAGGTGGGGGGGGGGCTCTCTGGCCGAGTGGTTGTGATGCTGTCGCTGCACGCGTGGGGCCGAAACCCACCCCTGAACACTGCGCAGTCAACAACGACGCCCTATAGTAACACCACAGCCAAGACATCTTAGAGATTGCCAGGAAACGTGCTCAACTAATGTTCTACGACGTTCAAGAAGAAGAAGACATAACGAATTGAATGCTAGAATATGGGATCCTCGCGGTAAAAAATAACAAT
Source organism: Parelaphostrongylus tenuis (assembly GCA_019055375.1). NCBI lineage: Eukaryota > Metazoa > Nematoda > Chromadorea > Rhabditida > Metastrongylidae > Parelaphostrongylus > Parelaphostrongylus tenuis. The sequence continues at coordinate 107,613 of JAHQIW010007448.1, read as the reverse complement.
GATACAGATGGCAATGAAAAAGTGTCAAAGCGTCGAGATGGATCAAATTCCTCTGTGGGGACACTGAGTTTTGTGTTGAAATCCTCTGTGTTGTGTTATACATCGTTGGTTACACAAGTGGTTTAGAGCCGACTGACGACGTTAGATGATGATTGATGGTAGTTCAGTGACCGTTACCTATTTCTCTGTACTAGCCTTTTATAGCTCTTCATGATTCCTTTTAAGATGGAGAACAATCTAAACAGGAATCTTACTCAACTAGTCTTGTCGCTCGGGGTCGTGGCCTTTGTGTTTGTCGCGGCGAGGATACTGCCTTGTTACCATTGGGAGTGATCATTTTGCTACTCCCACTTTAGTAATCTTGACTTCCCCTTTTCCTCCGCACACAGTGGCTATTGAATAAATTTTTCCACTTAAAAGGCGCTCCTACTATGTGAACGGTAAAAAGAGAGGTAATGAATATGTATTTCGCCAAAAAGTTCATCCTCTGGGGAATCAAATTGTGTTGTGATAACACCGTGTCTGCTCATGAGGGAGAGACAAATTCACTGTTTATTATTGAAGTTTGTAGCAAGTCACCCTTGGTAACAATGAAGTATTTTCAGTTATCAGAACGTAGAAATCACCTTCATGCTCTGAATATCATTCTTGCCAATTTCCAGAAATTGCTCGCAGGTACTTCCTCGATGTATTCTTCACTGTCAGGTCGTTCCATAAGTTTTGGTACTAGAGCAATAAACACCAAAATTATCAACCGGAAGTGAAAAAAATTGCACGATTTTGACATTGTTTGATTGCGTATTTCTCTGCGATTATTTTGTTATAGAACTTGCCTATACTTGCTACAACATGGAGATGCAATGGGAACAAATTTGCTTGTTACTCATGCACGGATGGCGCGTAGGGGAGAATGCTATTGAAGCGGAGCGCAAGATCGATGGAGCTTCCTGTGGACGGCTGAAACGTGTCTGATCCTCCAGGCTGTTTTCTCCAGCTTTGAACTTCGCGGACCACTTCCTAGTCGTTTTTTCTGTAACCGTTTTTATCGCTCCAATCTCCATTGATATTGCGCGCCGCTTCACTAGCATTTTCCCCTACGCGCCATTCGTGCATGAGTAGCAAAACGATTTTTCCCAAGTCAGCTCCATCTTGAAGCAAGTATAGGCATATTGTGTACCAAAATGTTCGCAAGAGAATGCGCATTTGAACGATACTAAATCATGCAGTTTTAGTTACTTCTGGTTAGTAAATTTGGTGTTTATTGCTTCAGTGCCAAAACTTGTGGAACGGCCTAATATTTCCAAATGTTATCACTTACAAGCTAGAATGTCATCGTAGACGGCCTTTGTTTAGATGAGAATAATGAGGTGTCGAATGATACTTCTAATGAACTGGGAGAGAAGAAAGAGGATGGAGATAACGACGATCGATCCCATAAGGAGCTGTCCAGTGACACGACAGATATGTGATAGACGGAATGGTCACTTTGTTGTAATTATAGTTATTAATTATTATGATAGCCCATGTTTAAGCTTTGGAAATCGATAAGATCTCCACTACTGTGATCGAACAATGTGTTCTTTTTTGAGAAACTGAGTCCACTTTGTGGTAAATACATAAATTCAGCCTCAGCGGTCAAGTACTTGTGTTAATTGGTTCGTTTTGAGTCTGTGTCTGCTTGTAGTATCGTTCATAAGTACTATAATTTGGAAAAGAAATCTCATCGTTATGAAAACTATTCAGTGAGCCAACTATTAGTGAGGGCGCTTCTTGTCAATTTGCCAACAAGTGTTGTTTGCCATATTGGGCTATTCTGGCGCAAGCTCATTTACCAAAAATCTTCATTAGCTTTGAAATCACTATTCTTGTGAGGTCAATGATGAGTTGAGTAACGGCAGTGTACAGTAAGTAATCGAGAGAGTTTCAAGATTTCAATCTGATAACATATTTTGAGTGTTTCATGAGATCTGTCATGGCATTTATAGAGTGCTGGACACGTTTTCCGGCCTATCAACCTCATAAGTATCACGGTGCCTTTCTTTTGAACCAATTCTTTGTAGAGGGACATACCCCCTACTTATAAAGCAATCGATGACGAAGATAGACACTGCGCGCGCAAAGTGAAATATCACTTCACACTGCAGAGATAACAAATCACTACACGTCCAGTGAAAGATCACGCGACACTGTAGTTATTGCTCATGGCTCGTAATTCCTTTATATGTAGGAGGTATGTCCCTCTATAAGGGATTGGCTTGAACAAAAGGCACCGTGCTACTGATGAGGATGAAAGGCCGAAAACAGATCTATAGCACATGATAAGTGCCATAACAGACCTCATGAAAGGCTCAAAATATGTTATCAAGTCGTTGTTTTGGGCGATGTCTCAAATAACAATCGCATATAAAGTTGTGAGATGTTGATTGGTAGAAAGGCCACTGCGGAAAATATTTTTCTTAGAAATAAGCACAAATATAGAAAAGAATTTGTTTGCCCAAGGAAATTCGTGCATGCAACCCTAAATATCGTATCACGTCAATGATTTACAGAAGAAACTGCACGAGCAGTAAATGTTTTGAACTTTAGATTTTAAATCTTAAAAAATTATAGTCTTTTTGTGGTGGGCGGGTTTTTTCTCCACAAATGCGTTCTATTTTGTACCGTATTCCATAATGTTAACTTCAAGTCACTGAATAATCTATGTTTAACATGTTGACAGTGACGGTCAAATCGGTCAGAATTCTTTTTACTTGGAAAAAGTGCTGTGCAAAACGAGCGTCGGTGGTGCAACGGTTAGCATACGCTCCCGGAAAGAGTGAGATTTGGGTTCGAATCCCGGCTGACACAAATGTTTTTGCATTCCACATTATTGGGTAGACGTTGAAATCTTGAACGGCACGCGACGGGCGCGGCGGCTACAATGACGTTGTGTTAGTTTACTAATGAAATGTGGATTTTTATCGTTACTAAGGGGAATTTTGTCGCCACTACATCATGAAATACAGTAGAAGAGACATCGGTAAAGCTATCTGCAGCAGAAGCAATGACGATGCTTTTCTACCAAAAGCTCGAAGCTTGAGGAAAAAAGGCAGAGACTCACTGGAACGAACTATGCTTGCAAATGTTAGCTTTTTAGAAGTCGTTTCAGAAAGTGAACTAAGTTGGAGAATCGACATTTCTTAAGCGATCGAATCATTACAGGAACATTGATAAAGAAGAAAGAAAACGAAGTTACACAACAGCCGGAAGTATGTTCCTTCTCACAACAGTGTGCTTCTCCCGTTGAAACATAGATGACTCTTCGACATGTAGAAATTGTCTCAACTGTCAAACTTTTTACAGAAATCTCTTCTGCTATATTTCATGACTTAACCACGATAATACCTCCTCAATACCTCAGATTACCAAGCAAATTCCCATATTTCCATTACAACGCATGATAATAAAGACACCCACCGAGCCGCCGCACACGCGGCGTACGGAATGAGCTAATAACGCACAGATCGTTGTCAATGTGTAACAGCAAGGTTCAATTGAAATATAACCATAAGAGTGCTTGGATACAGACAGAACTAGTAACCTGATGTATGTAAGGTGGGCTGGAACCACGACTACCTCTTTTATAAAAGACGCGCGTAGGCAATGCACCATCAAGACTATTGTTCTGCATCTCTCTTAGCCCTGTGTTAAACTGTAATTGGTAATTGTAAGGAGTCATCCTTATTCCTTCGAGGACCAGCGTTGGTAGACAGACGACGTCGCGCCGTTTCTTGCGCTGTAGTCAGTTGGGCGGCATCTGCATGTTTGGCTGTCTTCCCGCTTTCTCACGAGACGCGACTCCGCCGTTACAGCAGCCGAATGAGCATCAAAAAGACTCTCATGGTGATGGTCCCTAAAGGGCTAAATGGGGACCGATTTGGGAACCACAAATTTCCGTTTGCAGTTCAGTTTAATTCGTGGTCGAAATTACAAAATGAGCTCCAATTTACTGCCTAATTCATCTTCAACGGGAGTATACAATGTCGTATAAACAGCATCATGGGGAGCGTGTAGCCTAGTGGTTAGAGGTGCCCTGCAGTGAAGATGTGGTTCTTCGTTGTGTCAGCGCTATTCGTTCATAATGCTTTGCATCCCTTTCGTGTTGGCAGATTGACTATACTTGATATGGAAGGATAGCAACAGCAGGTTGATTCGTTGAAAGGCAGCTATAAGTCATTGCTTACGAAATAAAATGTTTTCGCTTTGAATGACATCGCTCCATGTAGACAGTAGGATGCAATACTATGAAGATGAAAGTCGTGGAAGCACATGCGTTGTTGGTAATCTTACTTGGATTGTTAGACGGCCAGTCTTAAACTGATAGTTCGAGCCCCAGCAGAGAGAAAGTATACTAGTTCAGCTGTCTTGTTCTTGGAATCCGAGGTAAGCTTAGCCGTGGCTTACTCAGTCGTCACCACATTAGAGCAGTCACCGGCCCTTGTGGATCAGAGGGAGATTACCATCGCGATCAAAAGCTACCAAAGTGGCGGTCATTCCTTGTACAGCTTACTCTTAGCTGCGCTTTCCGGATGGAAACGTCGGACTCTTCCTCAGCTTGGAGTGGCTCTGCTGTGTGGTTGAGTCCCGGCGGAATTTCGCAGTTCAACACGCAGGAACATCTCCCAGCCACGATGAGATGGTAAACCATTTTAGAGGGTCTGAGTAATCAGCCTGAAGATATTCTACATCGATTGTTGCTCTCCAGATAATCTTCGATGATGGGTGATCACTCGTGACACCGATGGGTTTTCAAAAAATGACTGAGAAAAAGTCAGAGCAAGGGCCTTGATTGATGTAAAGAAAATACTCAAGCTCCCGTGAGAATGAATTGTTTGGGGCCCTTCTGAGGTCCACAGTTTTGCGAATTTATCTGCGAAATTTTTATAGCTTATCATGCCATGGAAAAATGCAGGTACTGATCAAAACGTATTATTGGGAACCTGAGATATTTGGAAACATTGTTCTTCGGGTTTGATAGAAAGTTTTGAGCACGCTGAAAATAATTACTAAGCCGATTGCCGCTCTAATACATTGGGGTCCACACGAGTCAGCGATCACTTCGCTAGTCCTTTTCGTAGTCTCCCTAGAATGTGCATGGGAACTACTCACCACGAAACAATGCAGTAGATCCGCTGTGTGTTCCATGTATAAAAAGCGTTATAAGTACTCTTAATTTTGTATTTTGTACTACGTGCCAGCGTTGTGTTTGGATTAATGGAACGTCTTTGCTATGGGACTTGATAGTTTTTTTTAAATGTTTCGTGTTTGTAAAGTTTCTTACTGGACTCGATCAATAAGTTACCGTTCCCACTATGAGAAAACGCGAGACTAATTGCTAGATGTTCATTCCACACTGCTAACGTCTCGACGGTTTAGTCTTCTTCAGAACGTCGAAGGATCATATTGATACAAATCTACACTTTGCAAATAATTTTATAACGTAAGCGGAAAGAAGAATAAGCCTAGATTTCAATACGAAATTCCCGTAGAGCTACTGCATAAAAGTACGATTGTATGCTTCGACATATTGTGGCCAGCTAGCGGTAGATTTCGAAAAACGACTTACCTTCAAACCCCAAGAGACGATGCGTAACAGCTGAGTTTTATTGTTTGAAGGCCTATTTCGCTAGACAAGACTATCCTCTTAGACGCTTGGTAATCATTCAAAAATTAAATCTCTACGAGTTCAAAATATACTTGAAATTGAAAAAGCTATTTTATTACGTCGCGGCGGGAAAATAGAAATTATATTCCACACTCACTTTGATTTAATCGCTCGGCTGGGGCTTATATATGGTTCTTCGCCAAACTCTTACTAGTCATTCGATAGCCCAAATCTTAAGCATTTCAGTCCTGTAATTGGTTTTTTCGAAGGTTATCATAAAAAGCTGTAAGAGCGAGAAAAGGATTCGTTTTACAAAGTTTTTATCATATGGAAAAGTTATATATGCACGAATAACATATGACTATGTAGAGAAAATCAGGTAGTATCAGAATAACACAAAAGATCCAAGGCTTTACTTTCCAAATGGAGGATAAATCCTATTTGAATAACAAAAATCCGCCACCTTTGCAAGTTGAGCTGTACGATTCATCAACTGGCTTTCTCAAAAGGTTATCCTCGGCATCACCAATCAAGAATAGTTTCGTTTATACATCAGATAAAGCCGCGAGATCGATAAACAATGTTTGTTCGGCTGATTTTTCGAGGTCTTCGTCTTCTTAAGCGCCGAAGAAACTTTGTTTTTCAAATTTGAAGGAAATAACTAAATTATAAAAGAGCTGCTCTAAAATTTCATACAAAATAACGGTCTGTTCTGGAAAATTTGTTATACCTATTTTTTCGTTACTTTTGAATTCTTTCGTCTTTTATCACTTTGGTTAGGTACTTTTTTAAGAAAAAACTCATTACCGAAAAGCGCGCGTATTTGTCCTTTTTTTTTTGCAAAAAATTCAGCCGCTTATATTTGTAGAATTTTGAAGAAGTACCGGTAGAGTTTTACTGATATACAGCATAAATCCATTTGTTATTCACAGTGGAGTAGAAAGTCGTTATCGTTTAAATCTGTAATTGTTGCCCAAATTAGCATTTGGGACTTACTTTCCAAAGCTTATATCACACTTATCTTATCGGTCATCGAATAAATTATGCTGACACCAGTAGGACATATGATTGCTACTTCCGCGACTGATAGCGAGTTTTACTTGCACGAGAAAGAGCTGTACTACTATTGTTACGTGATGTCTTCATAGCTTGTTCTTTTTATTTCTACAGTCCCAAGCTAAGAAAAAGCAACCATGACCGGCTAATTATAGACCGATTTGCCCTCTCCCCACCCTCCCGCCCCCAATGGACTTCTGCCCGAGTCTGCTGGGCGAGCTTTTTGATGAACCGAAATACAGGACACATATTATGTTAGATATAAAACAATCCTGCCCAGTAGACGCAGAGAGAGTGTTTTCCAGCATTTGATTTAGAAAGTACTTGTTCGCTGTCTGCCGTATTCTTCAAGTGGCGAAATACGGCATGTCCCCGTGACTACTCGGCCGCGATATGCTCGACGTCATCGGCGTGTATCCTAGTGGATTGTTGTTCCATTATTATTTGTTAGTTTATGTTCAAATCACTTTTTCTTCAGACTAGAATTTGAGACAGATGTTAGGGTTTCAAATGAGTGTTGTGTGAAAAGGCACACTGTCGACATTTGCTTGAGCAAATTGTTGGACCACGTTCATGGACATCTACAGCAAACATTGCGCAATTCGTCAATGACGGTGATAAGCGGCGTCCATTCGAATTTCCATCAAAGGCTTATTTCAAAATGCCTAACCACTGCGTTAGAGACAACTCTTCGAAGCAGTGCAATGTGGTATCTGGGAATGAAGCGCATCATGTCAACAGGCTTTGTATCCCTGACATCCTCAGCACTGACGGAGATATCTCGTAGCACAGCACATTCACATGAATCCGGCTAGCGACTGACTACTAGAAATCCAGGAAAAACCTGTGTACCAAAATAAAACGTCGGAAAGAGACATGAAAATTACGATTCACGCTGTACTCTCCAGATCCAGCTCTGGACGTCCTCTGCCCCACCTCCCTCTCTCCCCTTCCCTCCCCTCCTTCCATCCCTCCTTCACCTCCACCCTCATCCAATCCCTCAGGACCTACACAGGTACAGCCGCAGAACACCGCTGACCTGCCGCCGCCATCGGCCAGTGCTGGCGTAGGGCGGCCAGGGTGGCTGGGCTGGATGGATGCACATGGATGCAACATTTCGTCGCTGCACGGCCGCCACGGTTGACGCACAGCCGTGAAGCCGCTGTAGTTCGCCGCGGGTAGCGCGTCTGCGTCTCTCACTCCGTCAACGTTCCCTCCATGTCATTGTCTACACGCTCTCGTCACGCCACACTCCCTCCGCCTTTCACTTCTCTTACACGGCGTTAGCGCCGATTATCGATCGTCTAGACCATATCACGCCCAACTTCTCCCACCCTCTCTCGCTTCGAGAACTCCGTTCATTTACTCTCATTCTGAGTTCACATCACCTTGTTGTTAGTAGTTGGTCCTGATGTCGCTCGTCGTCGTGTGTCCGTCGATGTCGTGGTCTTGACGCGGCTCGCCAAATAACCCGGCGACGACGCCGTCTCCGTTGCTTGTCGGCTGTCGCGACGTCGTCGTAATCCCGTCGCCTCCCTTGTCGTCGTCGTCGTCGTCGTCATCGTCGTGTTGCGGCTGCAATGGCTGCAACGGCAGCAACGCGGCAACGGCAGCGTGTGGATGGCTCTTCGTGCCCGGCGCGTACCACATTAGAATTTCTGCTGATTTCACATGTCGCGTCATAAACATCGCGTTGCATGCGCGTCGGCTATTTCGATTATGTCACCAATTCTGCGCTGATTATGAGATCTTCAAGGATTTCGCTTTTTGTAGCTCATCCACCTTCTAATTCTGCAAATCCAAGCATGCTGAGTGGATATGCAAAACTCCTGACCCTAGGCGGGAGTTGAACCTGCGTCCCACTATTCTCGGGGACGCGCACTACCACGACTCCATGGAGGCCATCGCTCTGCTAGCACTCGTCCGATCGATCGAGCAATTGCCACCTGGGTTCAGAGTTTGGCATATCATTCGGCATCCTTTGATTGTGAGATCGTCTTCCCAGTGACAGTTCTGTTTGTAATTCCGTTATTTATTTGAATTCAATCAATTATCAATGGTCATTCAGGTGTAATATCAGTGAATATGCGGACGTTATACTCACTTTTGAAGGATACAACTCTGAGCTTGTTGATCAGTCCGCTTGGAGGTGCGCTATGCATTCGATTCTATTCGTGACATCGTTGAGGTGGTGGCTAAGCGCATATCTGGCCTGCGCAATCCGACTCGAGGTGAACCTAACGATGGATCAAGCCGGTGCCGTCATCCATTCTGACAGCCTGGTACCAATCTGGCAAAGCCGGAAGAATGAACGCCATGATGAGTTTCAGGACCGAGGACAGAATCAGTGACTATGAGTGTGGGGGTAACGCGCCACGAACCGCTGCGTCACAGGCGTCTCTTTGTCCACTTTCCACTGTTTTTTCGCTATTCGTTGTTATGAGTTTTGGAGGAAAAAACCAGCCGGCGTACCTTGGATCGCATGAAATGGAGTGTTGAGGTGCCTCTACTGCTGTGCAGTAAATTATGCAAAAGCTAGTTGGGTTTCTGTCGACTGAGCATAGCATGCATTTGATTGCATACATGGCTTACAGTGTACTCCTCAACGCTACAACGTTGATGCTGTCTTTCCCGACAGGGCTACTACTACTACTACTACTACTACTACTACTGCTACTACAACTACTACTACTATTACTGATTGCTAACCCTGGCTGTAGTGATAGAAGTCTAGTGAATCCAGGGCGCGAGATCGAGCCAGAGATCGACTGATGTGTAATACACGGCACCTCTAACTGTTGCGCTACACGAGTCGCCATTCTTTCAATCACCATGTCGTCCCGTTGATTGTCGAGTGACTCGAGCTGACACCAACAACACTTCCACCTTCCCTCATCGCGTGCAAGAGTAGCCCGGTGGGGTCCTAGTCGCTCTAGGGATTCTTTTACTTTCATGATCACGGGGAAAGCGGGCAAATGCCCCTATATGAGGCCCGACACCAAGGCAAGTATCCCTATCTTTTGTTTTCGCGATATGTGGAGATAATGTGTCTAATAGGTTACCAGTTATCGTAGGAAGCTTGAGAGCGAAATTCTGCGCCTCGACTGGGAGTTTTCCGTCCTCCGGGGCCAAAGTTGTATGATGGGGTGTGCAGTATGGCTGATGCGTTCGGAATGTGGTTGTGATACATGTTTTTGTGTCGTCGTGCGACGTATCGATCGGACGCCAGTGTGTTGGTCGGTTCGGTCGGTCGGTCGGGCGCTTGGTTGGTTGGGCGGTTGGGCTCCCATCCCGGCTCGGCTTGGCTGGCTGCGTTCGCTGTTCGGGTGCGGGTATTCCCGTCGGTGTGCGATTTGCGTGATACGCGCGGCGGACGGCGGCCGATGTTGCAATTAGCCCCGTGCACCTCGTCATCGTCTCTCATTTCCAGATCACCACGACATAGAAATCGATCGCGGCCGTCGCCTGCGATCTACCCATGATCTCCCATTGCATGTCTCTCGCTCTTGAATGCGCGACCTGCGCTTGCCGCTATTTGTCTCAGGTCCCGTCGCGGACCTAAACTGCATTGTATCAAAATGCTGCATAATAGCTTCTGTCTTCCTTTTTGTTTTCTATTCTTATTTAGCTCACCAATGGTCTCAACAGTTCTAATAATTATTGCTTATTTTTGAAGATGTGAAAAATCTGAACCTCGAGCAGGAAATGAACGCCAGTGTGTCTCTTCAGGGACGTGTGCCATAACCATTGCGCTGCCGAGGTTCCTGTTGTGCCACGCCTCATATTTTGTCGTAGGGGCTTGAGGGCTTGAAGAGTTACGGGTATAATATGATTCGAGAGCAGATCTTATTCTTTCGTTCTGTAGGTATCATCAGAGTCTGTACTATTATCTTCTCTCCCTCCCTCTCTCTTTCTCTCTCTCTCTCCTGTCCTCTCTCTCTCTCTCTCTAGTGCATCATGCAAATTCGCTGCTGTCAGCGGCATATGTAGGTATTTGGTTGCATTTGTCGAGTTTGCTCATCAGAGCGATCAAAATGATATGGAAATTAGTAATTGGTCAAAATACCGATCAATGAACGTTTCTGAAGAAGATTTTTTGCAAGTCATCATGTTTATGGAATGGCGTTTCTAGTCCGAGAGTAGCCCGCCTAAGTTGATTTGTTTTTGACTAGTTATTGAATAAGAAGTATTCCTGAGTGTCTCCAAAAGGATTCGTAAGCCACTGAAGTTCGAACGGGCTATACATCAAATTTTCGCGATTAAATTCTACTCTACACAGTTAAATAAATTGAATTGTGATACATATATGAACGTTCTCGAGAATTGTTCAGAAGACGGCATGTTTTTTTATCTGTTCATTCATCTGAATCGCTTTAGAAAACCAGTATTTTGATTTGAATGGATGGAGGAAAACTCTGGATTCTTAAGATTGCCGCCGAACTCTCAAGTTGCCTGGACGATCCATAGATACACTTAGTATATAGTTTTTGAGCTTCCCAAATGGTTTACCACCTCATCTTTGTGTGTAGGTGTTCTTGGGTGTTGGACTTCAAAGTGCAGGGGGTTTCAACCCTTCCAGGAGGGCCAGCCAAGCAGGCAAGGAGTCGATTTTTCATCCGAGAAAGCCTAACAAGGATAAACCGTACCAGGAGTGACCGTTGTCCTGGTAGCTACCAATGGCAAAGTGGTGTTCTCCCGTTGCTTCATAAGGGCCGGCGACTGCTCCAATCTGGTGACGACCTTAGGGAGCCTCGGCTAGACTTGCTTGAAGACTCGAGAGAAACAAAGTAGTTGAACCAGGACAGTTTGGCGTTACTATCAGTGAAGACGGGTCATTCACAGTTGTTTAAGGGGAACCATCCATCTCAATAGAAATGAATTCAAGCGTCGCTGGCTAATGTCGTATAGTGGAGATATAGTCTTTTGAATGGAAAGGTGTTTTTCTTTGAACACTTTTCATGGGCATGTGCGCCACTGTCAAGTTAACTTTTATTGAGAGGGTTGGAAACATTCATTATCTTCATGTTAGTAGTCTTTACTGGTGCTTGGGACCTTTCTACAAACCTAAACGATCATAATGAGTACAGTCTGTGAATTACGTGATGCTCCTGGAGCTCACCAGATGTGAATTCTTTTTCTTCTGTCTTTATTATAGCTTTCAACTGTTCGCATTTATACTGAGATATCAGCGGGTGTCACTGGTTGTTTCTCTCTACGGACGATAATTTCTTGACTCATTAGAGTTAATCAGTTCACTACACTATAGATGCATGACAGTGTCCTTTCAATCTGAAATATGTTTGCAATCAAAACTCCTAAAAGCCTTGTAACAAAATATAGGTTTTGTAGAATTTCTGATGAAAGAGCTTTCGCAACAGCACACAAACGAAATTCATAAATATCAGTTCGTCATGCTCGCCGGTTGAAATATCTGCCTTGTAGGAATAAAATGAGAGAAAGAAACCTCACCATTTAGTTTCTTGGATGCTCCGTGTTTTCACGAGTTGTGCGGACCGTAGCACATCATCCATTTGTTTCTTCTAGCGGTTTTCGTCCATGGTGTTGGTCTGGTTGGAGCATGGCGGCTGATGAGAGTCTCATGCCGTGATCCATAAATTTCGGTAGCTGGGAGAACAGCTGTTTGATTCCTTTTTATTCGACTGTTTTAAGACCTCGCTTAAAATTTAGATTCTTACCCTCTACAGGGATTGAGTGGACCGAAAGGTAGCGTGCTACTGATGAGGCCAAAAGGCCAAAATGTACTTCTAGCATCATATAAGTACCATAAGCAGACTTCACAAAAGGCTCAGAATATGCAGTCAGCTGATCTATTTTACTTGTGAACCGTCCACCCATCGCGCAGGTGGTCGCTCCCGAGGACGGGCGTACTCTGCTGGGTTTCATTCTACACTTTTTTTTTCGTCCATGTGTTGTCTCTTTTCTTCCTCTGTGACTGGCCCATATGCGCTCCGTTATCGATTTATATTCATCTGGATCACGAAGATGGGACAGAACTCGAAGAACTGAGTTGGGATGTCGTGAGTGCCGATAAATCTTGGAAGACATCGTCCAAGCGCTCTGCGAGTTGTTCGCACTATTCTCGACGTGATCGAAGTAGCAGCCTACGTCTCTGCTGCATAGCAGCGGAATGTTGGGAAGAGTGTTGAGTGGAAAAGGTGTGCACGCAGTTTGAGGTTTGTTTTATGAAAGTCGATGGCTTTCCTGAGAGGCTCGAAGTGGCTCATACTGCTCTGCAAGGCTCTAGAAAATCAGATAATGAGCTCGAAAGAACGGCGAAGATTTCATCTTACTAGCAAAGGTTTCTGAATCCGAATAGCTCTAGCAGGTTACTAAGTTTACTATGAGTTGGGACTTGCTGTTTTCAACTCGAGGTGGCCATCTTTTTCTCATCTTATGATTATGTACAACTCAAGTCGTCGCGTATGTGCCAAGTGGTTTGAGTTGCGCAGTCAGTTTATCTCTACACTAGTCACTATAGATTGTTACGCTTGTTTTGACTCGACCTCATGTATTGTTTGGATTCCAGAGTCTTTCCGTTCAGGTGTTTTCAGTTACAAATGCTACTGCTGGGATATCCCAGTTCCTATCATGGATGTTAAAGCGCGCCTAGCGCAGTGGCTAAAGGTGTTCTGCGACACATATGTGGTCGACCAATCGATGTAGGATCCCGCACTTAAGAAACACTTATTCTTCCATTATATATGTATTATGCCATGGTCGATGAAATACGTACCGTACTTGGCTGAGAGGATAGCAGCACTGATTTGATACATCGGTAGGCCATCTCGGGTCATTGTGAAGGCCTGAATATGCTTTGAATCATCTCAAACGATGCTAAGAAGAATGCATGGCGCATACTTCAGGGAATGACTAATGCCGAGAGATAACTCCTGTGGAGCTCTTCTTGTGAATTTCATTGAGCTTTGGTCGATTCAGTTCTTCCTGAAATGCTAGGATTGCGTGCTGGGACGCACCCAGATCATCATCATAGGCATTCGTCAGCTTTTGTGAATTGCAGGGACCGAGGAGATTCCCCATAAGTCAAGTACCATCGTCCCGAGCGAGAAGAATAAGGCCTCTTGCTGGATTTACGATCGTAGAACTGTTGAACGATATTTCTACTCTACATCATCCTAGAGCGCATGTGGCGCAATGGTTAGAGGTGCCCTGCGTCGCACACGAGGTCAGTGGTTCGATCTCGCGTTCATGGCTCACCAAGCCATCCATCCGTCCGGAGTCGGTAAATTGGTACCAGACTGGTCTTAGACCTGTAAATTGGTACCAGACAGGTCTTAAGACCAGTCTGGTACCAATTTACCTGGATAGGCAGCATTGACTCGGTTCAGCGGTAGGGCACCGCGAGTAAGGCCAGATATGCATTCAATCACCTCAAACGAACTTAGAAATTGAAGACGATTGCATGGCGCATCCTTGAGGGATTGATCAACTCCGAGAGCTTTATCCTTCAGCTTTTTTTAAATCATCCTCGTCCGTACATATTTCAACTATATCAAATAGTCACACAATTCTCTCTCGCATTTTATAGATTCATGTACATTAGCATTTCCCTGAGATGAAAAGTAGGGAGGGTAAGCAGTACTAAAGACTTTAATTAGATCTAAGACATACTGACAGTGGATAAGTAAGAATTTGGTAACACTAACAGATGTCTCCAGAGTAGTCAGGAGATTTGTCATAAGAAGGCATCATCAAAGCCATTTTCTTTCACTTTTTCATGTTCTAAAAGCTGCTGACTTTTTCTTATATGTGTCCTGCTTTGATAAGTCTGTTTTCGCTAACTTTATATTATTAGGTCGTCCATAAGTTTTGGCACTGGAGTAATAAGCACCAAGTATATTAACCAGAAATAATTAAAATTGTATGGTTTTGGTGTCGTTCTAATGCTCATTTTCTCGCAGACATTTTGGTATACAACTTGCCTATACTTGTTTCAAGATGAAGCTGTCTTGGGAACAAATTCGCTTGATATTCATGCATGAATGATGCGTAGGAGAAAATGCTAGTGATGCTGCGGCACACAAAAACAATGGGGTTTCGTGTGGACGGCCCGAGCGCCACTGATCCTCCAGACTCGTGTCTTCAGCTTTGAACCTCGCTAATAACTAACCAACTGCCCTTTCTCTGAGCTTATCGTAGCCCCAAACTCCATTGATCTTGTGCGCTGCTTCATTAACATTCTCTCTTAGGCGGTATCCGTGAAATGAGTAGCAAGCGGATTTGTACCCAAGATAGTTTCATCTTAGAGCAGGTACTGGCAAGTTGTATGCCAAAATGTCTGCAAGAAAATGCTCATTTGAACGGTGCCAAAATCGCAATTCTAATTACTTCTGGTCAGTAAATTTTATGTTTATTGCTCTGGTGCCAAAACTTATGGAGTGGTCTAATATATTTAATGAGGGTACACCTGCTTATTAATCATCATGGTGTCAGAGAATCAAACAGTGACGTCATTAGATTTGTAAACGTACGGTGTGTATGTGAAAACATTGTCATAACAGAATTTCACATTCAGAATCTTCATAGTGATTAAAATAGCGTTCTATGGCAATGTGGAAATTTTCGCATCGTGCAAGTTTTTTTTTTGATCTTGGTAATGAATCATTTGTATCTTGTGATTGTGTACATCTAGGCGACGAGGCGTCGTTTCTATGGGAACGTGAGGTAAATAAGAGCGACTGTGACTTGCTGGAAGAACCATCTCAGGTTAGGACGTCGAGAAAAAGCCAAGTGAATTCGAACGATTACAAAATGGCGTATGAAATAGGTGGAATGTTCGCACAACAACCACATCATCCTCACAGTATCTGGTCGTCGGGTACGGTTCAAGCGTACGGAGGATCTGCTGGTTCGTTTTCTTACTTTGGATAGACGTTTATTCGAAGACGAATAACTTGAAGACATGCGAGCGCTGCAGACTCTTCGCAAAAGTTCCTTATTCCAGGTCTAATACCAACTGTGAATACCCTTATGAGTGCAAATGCGTCGTATGTAGCAAATCATCACCAGCAATTAGATCTACACTCTTCAAAAGCCGAATCCATCCAGGGTTATGGACAGCTGACTTGGCTATCCGGTAAAGCCGGTCTGATAACTTGCAAGAATAAAATGGTCATATCATTCCAGATCAAAGACTTTTGTGATCAGGTTCGTCTTTGGGTGGTTTTTCACTGGTTTTTCTTGATGTGAGGTGATTGTTTCAGATGCTTACGGATCTCACTTCAGTACTTCGTGTCGGTTTCACTTTGTCATTTCAAGCATCATTGAATGAAACAAACGAATATACGGCAACTCTAGTTTATCCACTATATGGACAAGTTAGTTTATGAATGTCTTTCCGATTGAAAAGTTTGGAAAGGTGGGATTGTTTGTACTTTTCTTTTCTAACGAGACAAGTGTTGTAGGAAGCGGAACAAGTGTTTTTGAATGCACCAGAAGTCGACTTGGAAAAGGCATGTCCAACACCACCCAGTTCGAAAGATGCCTATTCACCAATCATTGAGGCCAGAGCGGTCCCTACTCTGCTAGCCATTTTCCAACGTCACGCGCTTACACAAATTCAGCTTAGCAGGTGGGTTGAGATCCGTTTGAGTTCTGACTTCCTTTGTATCCCAGTATGAATGAACCTGCGAAATACAGAAGAACCATGTCTTTGTTGTAGTACTCGGGTAATTTTTGCCGAGTCTTTCATGATTTTCATGGAAGGACATAAGGTTCAACGGCTTAAGTATCAAAGCACTTCTGCAGCTTGCACTCTCAAATGTCAAATTGTGCGGACGATGAGCTGTTTCGTTATGTCGGTACATCTTCACTGAAACGCCGCCAGTTCGTCGAGCGTCGCACTCATTTGTTCCGTCTGACACCTGAAGATAATATTGCACTTCAGGTATTCATTGTGATAATACTACAGATTCGCTTCAATAAAGGACAATTCATGATAGATTTAAGTACTGTTCTAGTCATAGGCGCGCCACTTGACGGTTTCGGTAAACGTATTTTTCGCCTTTGTAAAACGTTTTTGTAGTTTATCGATAGCTCAAATTAAGTGAATTTACATGGCATGTTTAGTCTCTCAAATAGACCTATTTTGGCGCCGTACCAGTCAAAAAGATTTTTTTCTCATTCGAAGATTTTTTACTGGATAAAGTTTTGCTGTAATGAACTTTCAATCGTCGTGTAGAGAAAATCTTCTCGATTATGATGGTATATTTGGCTTTAGGAAAAGGACTTCTTCGAGATCTGTAACGACCGGAAAGAATATTGGGTTTCACACTCAGTGAGCACTTCTAGTCGGCTAGGGTGTGTGTACAGCTGTTATACTAATTCGCTGCATTAATGACAAGTGTGCGCGCCCTAAACTATTACAGCTCCCTAAGGTTTTTTCGAAAAACCGAATACAACACTCGAATCAGCAGAATCCAGACTATCGAATGGTTTTTAAAAGTCTGAGGAAAATGCTCTCCTAGACGAAAGACGCATTGGAAACGCTTCAAGCGTGAAACGTACTTTTATTTTGGCTGTTACAGCTAACTGAAAGGTTTCCTTTAGAACCTAAGTACATCGCTGGAATTGTCTAGATTTGATCTATTGACTAGGCTATGAAGCAGCTTGGAAAAATTGAGAAACACCCTTGTTTCTGAAGGGGTACGGAAAACAGCGATATTCCAAATGTATGAAACCCACTCTTTTTGTGCGAATCGCAGAGCTCTAAGAAGCTCTTTATACGCAGCAAACACATTTTTTTTAATCAGGAAGATTTGCTCTGTCTAATGTTCAAAATTTTGTTAAAAAAAAACTTTTATCAGGCAAGAAATCTACAAATGTGGAACGAAATCTCATTTTGAATGATACGGCGTTAAAAACAAGCAAAATGAGAAATAAAATTTATCTGAAATTCACTTGATTTAAGCTATCAGATAATCATGCGTTCGTCAGATAACAGCAAAGAATACGCTTTTACCGAAGGCCTCAAGTGACACCGCCATAATAAACTTACCTAGAACTATTAGATAGCATTTGGCTTTTTAGAGCCCGGCTGTTTACCTTTGTGTGCTTCGCCTCGCGTCCTATCTTCTACGTCGTGGTGGTGCAACTGCCATACAAAGCCTTTATGATTATTTTATTGGTCCTGATATGGCGCCTGAAATACGAGATCAGATTGGCGAAAGTTTGTTGACACAGTTGAAGAACAGTCATCAACATTTACATTTGAATCTAGCTTATCTTCAGCTTTAACAATGATCCTGACCGATGCTAAATATGGTATTTTCTAGGTCGTCAAGAGTTCCTTAATTTGGTTGTTGGCCATCCATGGATTTTTGCTTTGTTCCCTAATCGCACATATGTATCTGTACGCCGAAACTTGCCTCACTACGACTACCCAGGTTTTATTAAACAGGTGAGGATAGTTTTAGTTTTCCATTGGCAACTATATCTACTGAAGCCTCGTTTGACGTGGCTGAATATATATCTGGATTTCACAATGACTCGCGAGGGCCTACGCAAGTAACAATTCGGTGCTGCTGTGCTCTCCGGCGAGTCTTATGCCAAGTTTAGTGAGAGTAAGTGCGACAGAGTGCTCAGAGGTGCTCTGTGACACACACGTGGTCGATCAACCGATGATATTTAGCTCATCAAGTCTTCCACCCTCCTGGGTCAATGAATTGGTAGCAGACTTGTCTTTGACCAGAGGAGAGCAACGATAACTTTATACATCGATAGGGCATCGCGAGTTATTGTAAGAACCTGTTATGTATTCAATCACCTCTGATTCTCGATGGAGGCGAATGCGAGGCGCCTCTCAGGAGTTGATTAACGCCGAGAGCTTTAACCTTCAACTCTATCCACTTTTGTTGTTACATCGTCGTAATAATGGAATTATTGTTTTATAGCATTTTCCCGACCTGGACGTGCTGCGTCCATCATCTGCGCGAGGATACGGACCTCGTCCAATCGCACGTTCTATGTCTGCTCATCAGCCTCTGGTGCAAGCACTCTCGAACAATCGTAGCGCTGTTGGCGGGTCGTTAGTTCAAGCCGGTAGCCGTCCTGTATCTCTCTGGGACAGTAGAAACAACATTTCACAGGTTCTTCGGTTGAATCTGGTTCATAGTTCTCCTTGAATTTATTTTTACTTTTATTTACAGACCATCAGTACTATGCATAGTCCAGTTGAACAACAGTGGAGTCCGGCCGACACCAGGTTCTCACCAGTTTGGCCAGCCCGTGCTTCATCGATGGGTGATCGTTGTGGTATTCTCGCACCTGCTCCACCCACTAACAGTAGTGTAGTCACGGGTGTTATCGGGTCTCTATCAAGCAACAGTGGAGCAATTGGGAGAGTAAGGTGAGAGATCAGTGCGCATTATAGATAACATCTATGAAAAGTGTGAGTGGACTTGTTCATGCCTAGAAAGAGAGAAAATAATCAAAATTTATATTGAAGGGTACTAAAATGCTTAGGATGAACACTCAGTACTTGATGTTTTGTTCTCATGCATCGCTACATAATTAGTTACTCGCTGAAATGCATGAGTAGCCGTCTTTACGAAGACTTGTGTGAAGCCTAGATTAATTGTACTCTGACTGATAATTTGTTGGTCCGTGTAATTGCTCCAGTGATTTCATGTTGAACCAGGCTTTTTATTTCATTCTGTTCACCTTCTTTAAACGGCGTGCCCCCTCACTGTGTCACGGAGAGTTCGTGGATGTCAAGTTAATTTTTTGTGTAATGACTAGGACACACCGCCGTCCACGGCGCCATCTCTTGTGAACTGTTCGTAATGCCGAGTGATTAATGACGTACGCCATCGGGAAGAAATTTACCGGTCCGATCTCCTTCCACCATCTTTCACAGCAGATACCTTGGTGCTAGTTTTTGTGCTCTACTTATTTTTTTCGGTCAAATAGCTTCAGTTTAATGAAAGTCGTTTAATAGCAAAAAATCTACAGATTTGAGCGCTGTGCTTGCATCCTGAAAAGACCGTTTCTCTGCAGCGCAGCAGGGAAAATAAGATTGATTCACATGATTGAGCAAGTGTTCTTCGGCCATTTCATTGGCGGTTTGATGCAGGGACGGGTTGACGATCGATCGATGGGGCCTAAGTGAGGTGTACTTGATTAGAAATTGTGTCTCCGCATTGGAAGAAACTCCTGATTAAACGTCTGACTCTGATAATAGAAGATTTTCTCTACACGTTCATGTGCCTCTCGTGCTTTCAGCAATGTAATATTTGAATTGCGCTGCTGATATTTAACATAACTGTGTATGAATTTTTCAGCGTTATGAAGGACCTTTTCAAAAACCAGCCACGTATCGCGCGTGCTAGCTCGAGAATTAAGCTTTCGAATGATCACTAACACTTAATGAAAATTTTTCGTCCAGCGTAGGGATTGGCTTGAAAATCTGTGCTGTCAAACGGAAAAGAACCCATTTTCTAGATAAAAACTTGGTAAGGAACCGAATGTTTTTCATGGTGTAGAAGATGATGGTCATCTTCAAGCAAACGTTTATGAGTGTACAAAATCTTTTTTTTCCAAGGATACTGAGTGATATGCAAAGCTTACGACCCAAGCGGAAGTTTAACTTACATTTCATCCATACACGGAGTGTGTCTTACCCATTACACCACAGAGACTGTTGCTCTGCTAACACTTTTCCTTCAATATAAGCTATCGATGTTGTCAGCATCCGCTCACAGTATGGGTGAAACGTTGGTTCAGCTCTCGTTTAGGGTCAAAGTTTTGCATATCACTCGGGATCTTTGGATATATATATATATATATATATTATATATATATATATATATATCCGTGAAAAAGCAGTGAAATGATTACATCTTGTAAGTTGTTTAATTTTTCATTTCTAATTTACTAAGCCTAATATCCAATGACCAGCTATTCAATTTGAGCCTACTGAGTGCTGTATTTGTCTCTTCTGTTGAGCATACCGACTACGAGATGTTGTAATGTTGTTCATTTAGGTGCTTGTTAATGCAGCAGTACAAACAGAAATAACTCGTTCCGATTCGGGTACGTGCACTTGTGGATGTACTTGCGGTGGACGAGGAGGCCTCTCACGAGCGAGCGGCGGCTCGGCCAGTCCGCCAAGTCTGGATAGCATCAGTCCATCGCTACATGACCGTGTCTCTCCACCTATGAACTCTACTGGAGCCTCCTCGAATGGCAGGGAGGCGGCGGCGGGTGTAATCGAGCCTCCAACTATGCGCTCGTACGATCTGTTTGGCACCACTGAACTATTCGCCGCTCGCCTCGGCTCATTGCGTATTAATTAGCTAATGCAGCAGTAGTTTGTAGAGCGTACCTCGTCGTAATTTGCAGACGATTCATGCCTTTCCACGTATGTGTACTCCTCTATATATTAGATGATATATACGCATACATTGATACATTTATATTGCTACTTATATATTTCTGTACGTCTCACGTGTTATTTCATATGTCTATTCATTCGTATCAGTTGTTCAGCTTTCTCGAATGCTTTTTCATCACATGCCTTTGTGCAGTTTCATTTGGCGGGTAGCATGCGAGCTTCTAACATGGTCTGCAAGGCGCTCGCGACTGCGTAGAACCTCCTTTCTTATCAAACTACTTTTCACTTCTCACCATCTAAGCCGTTTCTTGTTAGATGTTCTGTTTGTAATGGCTTTACTTTTTTTCCCTTTTCCTTAATGAGAAATTTGCTATGCGTTTTGCATAGGCAAACTAATCATCGCACCTCTTTTCCTCAAATATTCGCGCCTCTAGTCGCGTTCTTTTGCCATGCCCTACGGGCACACTTTTTTCTGATATCACTTATGTATATTTGCTCATAATTTTGCCGTCTTCATCGGTGTACCGTTGTGCTTTAGTCGTATCTCATCATGGTTCTCGAAGTATACAATCCAGTTCAAACAATATGGCAGTTCTTTGGCAGAAGTCGCGTTCTTTCTTTTCAAAACTTTTCTAACTGTTTGTACTTTGAGCTTAACGTAATGGATCTTTTGCTGATCATAAGAAGCTGCCGTTTTGTCTGAGTTTGGGTTCGGCTATGGTAGGCTTGCCTTTGTTAGAGGATTACTTTGTGTAGCGTTACTAGTTTAATCAAAGTATCGTCGTTCAGTAGTCATAATGTAATCGTCGTGTATTGAATGAGGCTCAACTTTATCCTGCGTTCATCGCGTCGCTGTTCTCCCGTCCGATTGCGATGAATCTCGGGATCATTTTGTCAACATTTAGTATTTCATGATTACGTTGTTCGTGATTCTAATCAGTTCTCAGTTCCGTGTGCGTTCATCTATGACCGATACGTTGTAGTCTTCTTAGAGGTGTTCTTTTTCTCTTTCTTTCTTTTGCAACAAACTAACCATTCATAGTCTTGTCTATCATTCATTGACTTAGTTACGTTGATTCTTATTTTCTCTTCATTTTTGACTTGTGTTGTATTTATATTTCATTTAACTCATTTTCGGTTGCAATCGTCAGTGATTCAAGCATCAGGTACCTTAACCATATTCGTGTATTAACCAGCGCGTGTTCGTAGCTGTACTTCGTCGCGCTTGGGTTTGCGTTCATAATTCTTTACGAAGTCATAACCTCACTTGCTGTCCTTTTGTTTTTGCGCTTCTTCTTTCTGTGTTTTGAGACTTATGAGACGTATGACGGAGCACGAGTTACAGCTGCCAAGCGGGTTGGTCTTTCGTGATTGCTGGTCACACAGGGGAAATGCCCTACTGTGATGATATTTGTAGTTAGATTGTCTTTCTATTGTCTCTACTACGCGTTCAATATGTTGATCTGGACATAATAGCTATTACCGTGTTGATGCCCTTCCTAAAATGGGTAAATTTCTCTCTTATCGGCTCTGCCTTTATGTATCACTTGTCACTATTGGGTGTATACGATCGAATCTGGGGCTTAGAAGCAAAGCTTCATACTGTGAGTTAACCGGCTTAGGTGTACTTCTTTTGAAGTTCCAACGTCGATCATGTATAACCGTTTTCGTTTATGGTAGAACGAAGCTATGTGAATTCATATTTTTGTTGTGGCAGTGACTCCACATTATGATGAAATGTATCGTGTAAAAGGTTCGAATAAAAATGGCCCTGCCATGTTCATATAGTGTACTACAATGGACCCTGAATAAGTAGTACCGACACGGACTGCAGTAATCTATAAATGGTGTTGCGGTATAGAGGTTTCAACAAGAAAAACTAAAGCATTAAGTTATTTGCCTTAAGAGTCATTTTTGAGCATTCGCCCATTGCGTCTTAGGGCCAGTACGACCACACCATGTGGAAGTATTTACTGATAGGGTTGCAAGTGTTTGAAACTGAAATAGTGCACAAGGGCCTGAGATATGCTAATACCTTAGTCCGTAATGCATTGCACTACACATTAGTGTACGATGGTATAATTATGACCGTGCAATATCATTTTTGAAGTGCTTTAAGTCTTTCCTATGTTTTTCTACACCAGGTGACCAAAGCAATGGAAGGATGATATCAGAAAACCGGTTCGCTGTGCTAAAACTGTCCATTAATTACTAGGTCAGTATAATCTAATAACATATTTTGGGTTTTTCATGAGGTCTGTTAGAGCACTTAAACAGTGGAAGACACGTTGTTTCGGTAGCACAACCACGTTAGTTGCGTACCTTTCGATTACTACTTTCGGTAAGTCCTGATTTTTCAGTGCGATGTTGTGACCTGTTTGGAAGTTATGGGCCAAACGAGTTGTCAGCAGAAATTTCGTGTACCTTCGCGACATAATGCGATGGACTTGTAATGCTCTATCATGAATTGTAACTTCGTATAATAGTGATAACAATCAGTTTGTGAACTATCATTTTGTTGCCTCTGTGTTGTGAAATGGTAGCATCATTTCAATGTGTCTGGCTGTTACGACATAGTATTGAGTGATGACAGTTCAATATTCCTTACCGGCTGCCACAGCTACAGGTAATACCAGTCATTTTCCTTCCGTCAGATCATTTTCTAGCCCCACCAGCGTTTTATATTCTGGTGATGGACTGTTGGGGGTAAGTAGTGTGGTGGCTAGTGATGCGGTGTATCAGGAAGCAAGGTGATAGAGCGGTGGTCGTTCCTCTCCCCAGTACTCTTTAACAATCAGTCAAGGATTGTCTTAGGAATTTCCTTAGCTTGGTGTCCTCCAAAAATTGCAAATTGAATCAGCTCGATCGCCATTCTACGACATATATGGAGAAGAAATCCGCAAGCCTCAGCCTGAAGGAAATCGAATGTAGTAAATGGTGGGAACTCCACAAAAGTAAATTGTATTGACGGGTCGTGAAAAAAATGTAAATGAGCAGTTGATGACACTGTTAGAATTACAGTTTCCCTTTTTGTTGAATGTCACTTGATATGAATCGTTACATGTCATCGTTAAGAGGATAAGAAGGGTCTCCTCTTTCAAGACGGACCCAATAGATGTTCTCGAGATCGACATCCTTGCCCTTGGCATCGATCAAAGTAATCATCACTGAGTAGAATGCATGTGAATATGATTTGTACAGGCTTAGAAGAAGGAGAAACTGTCAAAATATCGGTCAGTATTGGAATTGATGTCTGTTATCACAGCCTCAAGTGTGTCATCAATAGAAGAGTTGTGTCAATTTTTAGTGGTCCTTATTTGGAAGGCAGAGACATGGACACAATAGTTGCCAAACCCTAAACTCTCCGAACCGCAAAGTTTGTTTAACAATATTTCTGAAAAGAAATCTCTTACAGGACTTTCCTTTCTTCGCCTTCTCCTTTACTGGCGTGGATCTGTGTGGAAACTTGTTGTGATTGAGTTAGTTTTATGGACAGCGGGGTGCATTTCACTTGCGTTCATTTATTTGTATTTTGTCAAGGTGAATCTTTTGAGTGCATTTAATATATGGAGTTTATAAAAGGCGAGCATGAATAAGCATAAGCGTCGGTGGTGCAATGCTTCAGCACACGCTCCCAGAAGGAGTGAGATCTGGGTTCCAAACTAGGATGACGCAAATCTTTTTGCGCACCACTCTACATTACTGGGTTCATTGTAACATCATACCACCGCAATACGCGGTCAGATAATAGAATTCTGATCAAGTAACCATACTTTTTCTGCTTTAACGTTTGTTGATTTGTCGTGTTTGCAATCATTATTGTATAGGACGGTGTGAACGACCAATCGTATTGCAGTGTGTTGAGAAGATTAAACTCATTGCCCCTCAAGGTGATTGATAGGGAATTTTTACCATTTGTAAAAAGCGGAGCACTTGTTTATTTTTCTTTTATTTATTGTATAATTTGAAGAGTTCATTGTCTGTGCTACTCGGTTTCACAGCACAAACATGTATGAGGCGATGGATGGCCGTCTATAATTTGCTTGTTTGGCCTGAAAATTTCGCTTTGATGTTCAATTCGTGGTTTCGTGATGAAGCGGTAAGTGTCAGTTCTATCTCTTTGCTCTCAGAAAGATCACTGCAAGAGAATTGGGATTATATACGCTTAGTGAACTAATCGCATTTCCATCACAATGTGACTTTTTGTCGATAATAGAACATGCTAGCATTTGTACGTGTAAGAGAACATTCAAAAAGTCCATGCCCCATGAAGCGTAAAGTGTTCGGCTTTGATCAATCTCTGAGAGTTGTATAGTGCATTGAGTAGCGAAGATTAGCAGAGGTAGGCGTACCGGATAAGCCTGGCTCTTCCAGCTGTGTCTGCTTAGATGCAAGTTCATTTTCATATTGATATCTATGACATAGATATTTTGTAGTACAGTCTTCCAGATTCAAAATACCGATTTTCTATAAACCTCGTCATTGCTAATCAAAATATGTAACTTTGAATAACTTCCCGTGTTTAGCCGATGCGAAGTTTGTAGTAGTAGTAGTGTAATAGTTGTAGTGATAATTATATTTGTTGTTGATCGATGGCTGATGTTTCGACAATTGCCTCCCCTCAGAGTCAGGACGATACGTCCTATTCCATTCAGCACCGACCAGTACTACTAGTGCAACAAAAACTAGTACTAACCTCGCGCGCCTAAACAAGAGAAATTCTTCAACTTTAATGGGTTATCATCTTTTACACAACAAAATACGCGAATGTGCAACAATGTACAAGTATACTATGGCGTGAATCATTTCGCACTCTTACTGTTGCAATTTTTGCATCTACGTTATGTTCTGCTTTGATTTATACTTTGAATGAACTTTAGTATCTTAGCAGTTTCATAGCCCACAAATTCAACTCATTTAGATATTTACTTTTCGAAACCAATCTCACGCACTTAGCTTTCTATTGAATTATACTTTCAGGTGTACGTCACATGGGCTTACATCTAATCTATTCTGTCCGACATGATCAATATAGTATCCGTTTTTACGTTAGTTATGTCCCACTGAAATCAAGAGCCTTTTTAACCTTTTTAATACTTTTTCTGGTTTGTAAACCAAGGACAGAGCGGCAATTTCAAGAAATAGTTCGCCCGCGTGAAAGGTGATTAGTGGCTGCTAAATCAGTAGTGATTTTGATGAGACGTTGTGACTGTATGGGACGAAATGGGTTGATCGAATGTGACGAAAATGCTACCGAATCTTTGTAATGAGAACGTCCATCTGTTCATTGGCATTCCAATAAGTGCTCGACATGTGGAGGAAGTGGCAAGGTGACTGAGTACTTCAGTCTTTCCGACGTCCTTGATTGATGATGTCAATCTCGATGACCTCGAAAGCATCGCATTGTGTTATGATAAGGTTTCTTTGAATCGATAATGTGTCGCAACCGTTATTGCATGAGGAATTCTACTTTTTGATTTTATGACGAAGCCATAAAAGCTATTCACTCTAGACAATTCTAAGGGATATTGAATAGGCATTTCGTCGTTACATCAGGAAGGGTGGCAGGAGAAACCAGTAGCAGTTTTGATTTCCAAATAACTACAACAATGTGAATTCCGACTCACCACAATATTAATACTAGATGATCTGTGGTCAGGAATCATCTAATCTGCAGTACATTTTACATTCGTTGTTTTTCTTCGTCTTTAGTCGTGGCATTCATATAATTCACAAACAAGCTCATGGGTCGTCAAGAAAACTGCAACTTATAGAACATAAGCTTCACACGATCCAATTTCACGTATTAGCGAGGATCCCAACGCTTCTTTCATTCGGTTCGTTGTTTTGCATCTATTATCCAATAAGGTCCGTGTTTTGCGTCTAGGTTTAGCTGCTACTTGGTGATTTGGCTTTGTCATTAGTATTGGTGAATGCTCGTTGAGCGGAAACCCGGAACATTTCTACTAGATCATTACCACAGTGTTTGCTACAAGCCATCGCAGGCCTTTGTGAGACAGAAGGTATTTTCCTCCTAGAAATTTGCTACCTTGCAGGCATTGAAGGCTTGGTTGGCCCAATGCGGAATGGAATATGTAAATATACGCGCGTGATTGGAAAGCACTTCCTATACATGGCCTTCCAACATCATGTGTTGTTTGACAACCTTCTTTCGAATTTTTCGCAGTTGGACTTGAAGACATTTTGAAGTGCTTAGATAGGTGTGTCGAAAATGCGTCGTTGGTAAAAGTCAGAAGTAGATGGACTTTTGAAAATGAGATTGACGGCGCTACAAATATTTCACACTGAGGTTTGGTCTCCAAAATCACTGAAAGAATCGTGAGCTGCTATGGTGTTCACCTGAGTGACGCGAATAATAAAGGTTCTTAATGGTCAGAAACAGATTTTCTGATGCAAACAATATGAGTACTATAACCTTACAGAACTGGCAGTTACTTTTAGCTTGCTCCCGCTACGGCGAGAGCTGTACGACATTCTGTCTATCGCTATCTGTTACTTGCTTATATTCTTCTTCTTCGTGATGTCTCAATATCCGTAAAGAAGCAATTTCCAACTTACAAACATCTTATTGATGGTAAACTGCTTACAAAGTAAGTTGACGTATAATTCACAATATTGCATCGTACTATATACGGAGTCTATAAGGGTATAGGGGAGGGGGCCTTGCCGAGTGGTTGTGGTGCTCATGGGGCGCACACGGGTCAAATCATGCTCCCCAACACTCTCGGGTAGTCAACACCGAACGCCCTATGAAACGCCACAGCGAGGCTATCCTCGAGATCGCAAGGATACGTGTTTAATCTGTGTTCTACGACGTTCAAGAAGAAGACAAAAAAAAACGAATTGAATGCTAGAAGTACTAGGATCCGCGCAATGAAAAAAGAACATTCTGAAGACGGACCAATAAAGTGCCAAAAGAATATTTGTAGACATAGCTCTAAAAACTTCGACTTTTGCACCTGGAAAAACCAGCTAAGAGTAGACCGCACTAGGAACGATCGCCATTTAAGTAGCTACCACTCGCAAAGTGATAATCTCCTTCTGATCCACAAGGATCAGCGACTGAGCTAATGTGATGACAATCTGAAGAAGTCCCGGATAGGCTTACTTAGGGACTTTAGGGAACAAAAAAGTAAGCCACACAGCTATCCTGTGCTGGGGTTCGCATTATCAGTGAAGACGGGTTGTCCAAGTTTCCATGTAATCAAGATCTAAAAACTTGAACCTTCGTACTGAACTAAATCAGCATTCAAATAATGGTCTAGATTAACCCTTGTATTGATTATCAGTTACCTTTTGCATTATAAACTGTACTATTTTTATCTTAACATGTTGACATGGATTTACATTGTTTCAGTATCTATTTATTACGTGATCCGACATTAGATGTATCACTGCGTGGATACTAACTAACCCTTCCTTGATTATCACTTGATGAAATTTCGTTCTCATCAAAAACGTCACGCTGAATGCTGGCCAAGTCGATTTCATCTGGAATCCTTTGGCATTCGGCACTACGAGAGGCTTGGCGATCATCGAGCACCACTGAACCAAAATTGGCATGAGTTGAGTCGCCTTGGTAATTAACGAGAAAGCTACCATTACGCTACCCATGTTCGAATTTATTCAGCATCTTTATGATTTTGACTAGCTTCACAAATTGAAATATACTCACCGTACACCTGCATCAGTGAACTACATGTAGTACACGTTTAGAGGTGACCTTCGATACAAAAGTAGCGTACCGCAAGGGTCTTCAAACATTTCGTGTTGTTCCAAGTGCTGCTCGAGAATTTCATCTTCTTCGAATCGTCAAATTCTGCCTAAGTCGAATCACCTTGCAATCTCAAGAATAGCTGAGCAAAAGCATTACCATGTAATTGCAGGAGAGTGTTGGGAAGAGGCTCGAACCAGCACCTTGCTCCCTGATGACTTACATTACTACCCACTACCCTTTTCCCATATTACATCAATATTTGGTTGTTGTCTATACAAGGTTATCATGTCTTTGTGTCTGGTTATCAAATTTCATCATCCTAACATCTGTCATGAATGATGTTCGTATGACTGCAGATTAATTGAAACGCGAAACAGATAAACTTCGAATTATACTTTTGAGCCACCAGTCATTTTATAGAGAAAGCAAAATTATCATCCGGATCACCATTTCGCCAACAAAATCAAACAGACATTTTCTAGCACTCTTATATGAGCGTGACATGAATATACTCCTTTAATAACTAAATTTCAGAGAAGAACTTGAGATCATGGAATCGGCGAACATTAATCCCAGCTACTGTCGCTATTGGATTCCAATTCTTTGGATTGCTCTTCTTCTAAAAAGTCATTACAAATCTAGGTACACCTGTTTTTTTCCACGCTCATCAAGAATGCGTATGCAAAATTTTTCAAACGATGATTCAATCTTCCATAGTATTTCACCATATAAATCTACATCTGAAGCGATCCATAAGTTTGTCAGCCGAGACATCAAAATACACTAACGAGACAAAAACGAGGGTATACGTCTCACTATGTTGATGAAAGTGATATAGCTATTTTCTATGGCTTAGCATTAAAATTATTCTACGCTTTTAGTAGAAGCAGAAGCACTACGAGGGAACGAAGTGTGATGGATGAACAACACTATGGACATTGTGTGAAACAAGTGGGTACTCATGTAAACACTTTATACATTTTTCTATCAGCGACGATTTATATAGCTGACTCGCATTCGCGGAATGTTGGGTGATATTCTTTGCTATGACTGGATACCAATCCCATTGGCGACTACTCAGGTAAATCACAGCTCTTGTTTCTGATTTTGACTCTGCGGATGGCAGTTGGTCGATTTTCGCAGGTGGCCCGCTTTTTCGTTATTTGAAAGATCTTCGTTTCTTCAATTTGATGGAAGTTTTAGGTTTTCTTTTGATTACTCTAAAGATACATTATTTACTTTTCACGGTCCTATACTCTTTGTGCATTTATAACTCTCATGAACAAAGAAACCAAGTGTGAAAAGTAGTTTTCTTTTCGCTATTAAAACTTGTTTGAAGAGCTCTAAAAGCATATATAGCTTGGAATTTCCGAGATCTGTGCTAGCTAGGGAATGTTGGTACAGTCTAATTAAGTTCTATCCATAGCTCTAGCTGAATAATCAAAGCACTCCGAGTGTAAATCATAATTTTGCCCTTGTGGAAAGTTGTGGTCAATCTTGACTGTGCCTTGGCCTCTCATCATTTGTTATTCAAAGAATACAATTCAAAAAATACTAGAAATTGATGGGTCCACAACACTGCACTAGCGTCCATAATCTTATTTTCGTTGCTACAGCACACTAAAAAAGCCTCTTTTAGAAAACAAGTATAATTTTAAGATTACCGAGATCTAGTCACTGAAATAAGTTTTGAAATTATGGAAAAAAGCTCTCGGCGAAAATGACTTCTGTAATGTTTAAGGTAAAAATGATCCTCATCGTTCGTAAAAGGCTAAAGAAGACGTCCAAATCACAATCGCACAATCACTTGCAATAGAGATCGTAGCTTAAGTGGACGGTATAGCCATGGTTCCAAGAAATCGATCTAGTATCCTCATTAACGTGTGCTTATGACATGGTTAGAGGTGGCATACATTGCTCATTACATCAACCTGTAGTTTGATCCTACCTCGCAGGAACACGAAGCCTTTCAACCACCACAGGTCGGCAATTTATTACTAGAGGATGTGTGAGACCCCTTCGGTAGAGGGCCATGTGGAGGTGATTCTAATATGTGGCTCGAGTCAATTTAGGAAGAGCGTACGTTCATCATTGCGTTTGATACTGTACTTCCCCTATCAGCACCCATATTCAAAGGAAAAAATGTTTTTTTTTGCTATTTCTAGGCATTTTGTGGTTATTCGATAACTGAAATCTCGAAAATTTGATTGTTTAAACACTCGAGCATCTCTTAATGAGTAAAGTTTCTCCTCGAAAAGCTGAGCATTTCTGATAGTGCATATCACGGCAAATTTGATTGTGTTTTTGCTTTTTCAAGAAATCTCTTTATTTTGGTGTAACACTAGAATTAAGATTCCATTTCACTTTCGTCGAGCATATCTTGCACTGATATGTGGATGCATTTCGCAACATTGGCATCAAACCATCGCCTTCCAAGAAGTCGATAGCTTGAATCTCGAGGATTTCAACAGTGTGCTTGCCTTTTGAAAAAAGGTTATTAGTGAACCGCAGCAACAAGAATAAAACTGTGTTGCCCATTTGAGTACTTTTCACTGGACTCTGCTTTTCTTTCAGATTTCATACTCATTCATAGCGCAAATCTTAGCGATTTCAATAATATGTTTAACTTTGAAAAAGATTTCTTAATGCGTTGTTACAGCTGAAAGAATATCGTTTTGCACACGGCGAGCATGCACGCCACGTGTAAATTGTGTTGAGCAATCGACACGGCGTTGAGTGGGAAAACTCAATATTCTTTTAACTCGAACAAGATAATAAAGCGACCTTTTCAAGAACTAAACTTATCATTGAGATTGCTGAGAGTTGTGCTATTGAATGGTTATTGGAATTCTGAATGAATACCTCTGTACAAAGAGAGATGCTTGAGTGTAAAAGAAAATTTTTTTCACCTTTAAAGTACAATATAAAAACCATCTGAAATATAAGACACACTCTCCAAGTTCTCCATATTCAAGCTGTCGAAAAGTTACTGAAATTTCGAAAGGAACAAAAAGTACCTTTATTCGAATTGGGATGCGGATATGGGAAAAGTATCGAGAATACTTCTCTGGAGACACATATTTCTGACCAAAAGTTCACCTAAATCCGATGTTTTAAGCCTTTTAATCAGACATGGTTGTCCCTTCTCGTTCAAAACCTTTCCTCTATCCATGAGTACTCAACCTTTTCTCGCATACGTCAACTCTGAATGATTGGAGATATACGAATGATTGACATAAACTTAGTTTTAGTGAGAGTTTTTGATGAACAGGTATCGAATACAGCATGAATAGTCATCTTTGAAAAATTACTACCTGTTATCCAATTCTCATCTATTATGACTTTTGGGTCTTGTGTAAAACTAGGAAAGAACAAAACTGAATATTTTCCTTGTGATTCCCTTGTATAATACATTACAACTGATTGAATGCCAACTTTAGTACGATTGCGTAGTGAGCCGGCGTTTTTCTCTACTGAAGACATTTATCACTAAACCAAAGGCATATGAGCGAGTAGAAAAAATCAAAATAACGTGAAAAGTTAATCTGATAAGGATATGACATATTTTGAGCCATTGTTTCACCTCAAGGGATTGACGGAACCGAGGGAGGGTGCTACTGATGAGTCCCAATAGGACGAAATAGGCGCCTATATAGCACTAGACCTATGGCTCAAAATATGTCATATCCTTATCAGATTAAATCATTTTGAGCGAGTCTGTAAAAAAGCAGTCGATAGCAGAAGTAACGTGAAAATTCTTAAAATTTTTGCCAAACGAATAAAAAACCTCAATCAAACAATGAAAATTGCGCAGTTCGCTCTGCGCGCATCGGTTCATAGCCGGCCGTTAGGGGTTAACGAAGTTTGTAATAAACAGTCGTTAGAATCGTTAGAAAAAGTGACGTATTCGTCCTTATGGTTCATTTTTGGATTGTGAAGGTGAGAATGTCTGAACATCACAAATGATTTGGCACCTTGTCTCAGACTGATTTTCTGATTTGAGGCAAATCCATTGCTCATAGTGAATGACAACACACCGATAACCTTTCCTATAAACGTAGATAAACGGTCGAGTTTGTATAATAGGCAAACATTTAAACTGACTTTAGTTTCGGATTTTCACTAGATATAGGAAATTTTAAGTGAATTAATAGAGATTATGGTGTTTTACGCCTAGGCCGTGAGGAAGACGAAGTCGCCAAAACGTAAACCATCGTACTGATTATCAACTTCGCGCAAGTTTGTAGAAAAAAGCCGTTTTCAGGACGAAGCATTTTTGTTTTAGACTACCACATTTGCCGTCTACTGCTACCTTGTTGTGGATGGTGTGCTTCAACATTTTCCTATATGTTTGTAAGTAATTTATTTGATATTGATAGAATATTTAG
The DNA here is from genome assembly GCA_019055375.1 of Parelaphostrongylus tenuis. NCBI lineage: Eukaryota > Metazoa > Nematoda > Chromadorea > Rhabditida > Metastrongylidae > Parelaphostrongylus > Parelaphostrongylus tenuis. The sequence continues at coordinate 74,416 of JAHQIW010007448.1, read as the reverse complement.
TAATGAATTCTTTTCAGATATAACGACTTGAACATGACTGCTCTGTCAACCCGTTTCGCCTTTAGTTTACTCTTGAATACTGTATACTTAGGCTGGCTCAAATCTAGCCAAGTTATTCTGAATCCTTTCGGTGTAGATGACGACGATTTTGAGGTAAAATAAACAAGTTAACAAATCGATAGTTCTGAGATGTTAGAAATATCTAGATAGTAGAGTTTAGAAATATTAGATAGTCGAGTTTATAGTCGACGCAAGCACGCAAATTCAGCCATATCTGAGTCCTACTGTGAATCTAGTAACGTTGTCTTCGTTATATGAGATATCTTATGTACAGGATCTTTCTCAGCTAGTCGTTTCATCTCCTTTTATTTCACAACGTACGGCACGAACAGTACAGTGTACGAAGCTACGGTAAAAAATGGCTCCACCGAAACCATTTCTTAAAGTCTCTTGAGCACTTCCTAAGCTTTTCGCACTTTGTGAGCCGAGCATTAAAACGATAGCCTTACGAAATTAGTTTGCCGCTTTCTGGTTCCAATGCGACTTTGTGATTGGTCCGGATGTTATCAGTTGAACAACAATCCATGTCATTCCCTTTATAAGTGTAAACAACCAAATTGCACTGAAATCTGAACACAAACTTAACCTTAATCTGGTTAACTTTAAGGCTAATTCACTCATCGATATGTATCAACGCTCACTGGCAGCGATCCTAACACGTCCTGAAAGCACACTCCCTATCGAGAGAATACATCATCGTCTACCACATACTGTAGGCAGCGCATTGGTCGGGTAAGGACATGAAATATTGCATTCTGTAATCTCGAAGCTGTCCATTCTTATTCACTATAGTATCTTTGTATCCAATGTGGCCTCAAAATGAATGATATCCACAGACTTTTTATTTAGCCTTTTACAGACTCTCTAATTGGCCTTTCAGGTTTTAAATAATTAATCGAATAAAACACTATGTTCATATGACAACAGCCTCAAAAAATCGACTGAAAGATGATGTAACACGTGACAGTTCACTTGACAGGCACTATGGCATGTTCACCTTCTGATACTCTTAGCACGGAGCGTGCACTAGTGATGAAATGGGCGAAACGTCGAAACGTGCACACATCGTTAAGAGGCAATACCTCGTAAAAGGCTAAACAAAAAGTCTGTATAATCTGGATACTGAACTTTTCGAGATTTCAAATTATCAGTCGAATGAAACGCTATGAAATGATATCGTTACAGCGGAGGTAGTGATACGTCACTGATCGGTTCCATGGCTAACAAGGCTATGCCAAGTGTCGGACAAGAAATCATCCTATAAAATCTGAGACATAAGAAGCCGTGTTCTTTTTGTTGTGATATAGAACTACAGATCTATTATATCTGATAAAAAACCACGCCTTTCATTACGTTCTTTCTGTGTCGTTGTCAACTCGTTCGGGCTTTGTTTCATGATGTTGCTAGCAGAATTACAATAAAGAAAGAATAAATTTATTAATTAGTGATCATGTACATGGAGAATGAACCACCCTTTCGATTAGTAATGCTAGATGGGAAGTTTCATTATTTTCATAAAAGCTAATGTTCTGCTGATGTGAAATGTGGCAAAGTTAACATGAAAAGCTCAATTTTTTTTTACAAATCACGGACGTACTATCAACAGAAGGAGCACTTCACTTAGCACAGAAAAGTTAAACATATCAAAATGCCTGTCTATCCAATATATATTGCCCTTAAAACAGGATATCAAATGCTTTGTGAAATGTGAAGGCTACCTATAGAACAGAGACAGCTATCGGCAATTAGAGACCGACGAGAGAATTTCGTGTCCCTAAAGCACCTATACGACACTTAGTTCCTTTGCGCTGTAAATATAAGTCACTTCATATCCACCCATCTATTCTTTCTAAACCATGTACCAACCAGATGTTTCTTCCTTATTATTCAGGGAAAGCCTGTGATTTGACGTAAATAATCGCTCTGTCTCCGAAAGAAAAAGAAGCATTACTGAGTGTCGCGATGGTTCTACTGGTCCACTCCTGGTATGACCATACGGGTCAGATACGTTGTTATTGAATATATGAAACAAAACCTCTAAGTGACAAAAAAGGGCCTAAAGAATGACCTATATTTTATCCTAACCAATCTATTTCGCCATAAAATCAACTTACGTCGGACTCGGAGTTTCAAAGGAAAACATATTCACAGTATAGTAGATGTAAAACGATTCTGAAATAACGACTGAGGAAAAATGTCTAAATTGTACCCGTAAGATATCATAGAGCAACGAATGAGAAGAGGAATGATAAGGAGTATATAAACGCTAAAATAAGCTAACAGCACGGAAAGAAGTGCCTATTGGTAGGCTTAACCAGACAATGAGTAGCGCCACTGAGCAATTTGTAGAGGTATCAAAGCCACCGCATCGTCTGTGTCAAGATCTTCGAACGGGATGAATTGAAAATTCTTTAAAAAAGGAATCAAAGTTCCGCATGTGAACTTAGACTATAAGACTAACGCAAAAATGATCATACTGAAACAAAAGTTCATGTAATAGTCGTACAAACCTGTCTGATAAGTGGCCTGCCGTCGGAGTGTTTGAGTACTGGCGATTCTAGTGCCTTTACATTAGCAAAATCACGATCCTAAGGGAAGAATGGTTGAAAACTTGATTAAAAAAGTAGTATTTTTCACTGGTTGTTCTTCACCAAACTTCTAGACAGATTACGCTCTATTATTAAGCAAGCATCACCTTCCCAATACCCACTGCTACAATACTCATAGGATGAGGAGAACAGTCTACAATCGCGTCGATAGTCCGACGTGGATTGGTAAGACCACCATCGGTTAGAATTAGTAGCACAAAGTACAAGCCAAGATGGCGTCTCGATTCGGCCTTAGCAAATCTGGAAATAAACGCAGCGGTTATGGTCTGGTTTTGCGTTAAACCACGTTACCCTCTACCATCACAGACAATAATATGAGTTTGAAAAAAACAATATCTCAAAAGTCACTGCTTTTCTTGATGAGGAAACACGAGGTTATTATAAACATTTTAATGGGCGTCAGTAGTGTAACGGATAGAGAACGCATTCCCGGAAAGAATGAGGTGCGGGTTCTAGTCCCGCCTGGTGCGGAAGTTTTGCACATTGCTCTACATCACTGGGTATATATTTGAAACATCATACCACCGCTGAAGCAAGCAAATAAAAACGAAGATTATTTGATCTTTAATACCCAATATTTGTCAGCGTGACTGGATTCAGTGTCGAGATCGACAGCCCGGGCCAGGCCGTTGACGGTTGGCGGCTGGCAGATAGGTGCGCTGAAGCGTAGAAAAGAGCGATGTGTAAAATGGGCGTCAGTAGTGTAAGGATAGAGCACGCATTCCCGGAAAGAATGAGGTGCGGGTTCTAGTCCCGCCTGGCGCGAAAGTTTTGCACATTGCTCTACATCACTGGGTATAAACATTTTATTTGAACACCTATTATTCCGACAATTTCGCCTTTCTCAGTCTGCAAAGGTCAAATTGACTTCAATCTACTCAGCCAAATATCTCATACCCAACAAAAATCAAATGTCTTAGAGATATGTATCTGGTAGGGTGCAATTTGGCCCTTCCAGGCTTTGAGAAGGTGAAACCGTCAAAACATCCGCTGCTGAGATGGGATTATAATAACAACCTAATGTTTTGTTCATCAAGAACTATGAATTATTGAACGATGCCGATGTTGATAAATAGTCACTCTCAAAAAATAACCCCAAGCTCTATAAAAATTGTTTCGATTATTTTGTAGTAAAACTCACTTTGACACATGGTAAATCACCTCAGAAAAGTCGGTTGGCGCAAACGGCTGCACGACCAACCTTGCGTGACGATAAGCTTCCAGTAAACCCGATAAACCATCTACCTGTGAATCCGAATGAGATCCGCTCTGAAGAATATGAGCAGCTTGCTGTAACGCTCGACAAAAGCGATTAGCTAAATGTTGAAATAAACCGTTCCGAAGTTCATTCAGGAATCTCTGATGTCAAAACTCATAAAAAAATCCTGCACAGATACAGTGAAAGTTAGTATAAAGAACAAGAATTCAACCTCAAAAGAAATAAACTCGGGAATGGTAGTACTCACCAAAGCAAAGCACTGCGATAGTTCACAATGTGGTTCCGTTTTTGCCCCAAAACCAATTGCACCTAAAAAACGACATTAACAACAATAAATATTTAGCGTCAATGAGGGCTGGATAGTAGAGTGCTCAATGGCGCAGTGTACCAGAAAACTAGGTAATAAGCGATGTGTTGGTTCGATCCTCTCCCCAACACTCTCTTTCAATTAATCAAGCATACATCAAGGAACGCCTAAGCTCGGCTGCTTTCGATACCGCAAGGAGAACGGTTTGGAGCAGTATTCCCGAAGTAGGCGAAATCCTCAAGGAACAACCAAAGCGACGCGTGAGTTGTTTGAAGACCGCTATGGACGATGAGTGCGACAATACGAGTCAAATGCGAGAAGTGCTGGGACCCACACGGCAGCTCATGACGACAGGTTGCGTAAAATTTGAAAAAATATTAAGACATACATTTAGCTACAACTGGTCGGAAACACAGACCTACTCGTGTGTGAGCCATATAATTGAGGAACAGTGGAGTGAGCCTCGTCATTGCAGATACGTAGGGACTTTGTGTATGTGGATGAATGTAATGGAGCGAATCAGGCTGATTCGGATTGCCATTAGAAGCTGTGAGATCTACCGCAGTTGTGAGGTGAAGATGAATTCTAAAAAGAACTAGCAAACCGGGGCTCTATACACATCTTTCAGAAAACAAAAACATCTGAATCCCGAGCAAAGTTATCTCTCAATATGACCGTTCAGATAGGTATATCGCAACTAACCGTTACAAGATCTATTTCCTTGCAATTACTAAAAAAATGTGAGACCTATACAGCTATCTTTAAAGTAGAAATGTGCGAATTCAGTTATGAGTAACTCGAGCTATCATCAATGAAATCCTGTCTTTTCTCTAGATCCTAGCTAGCTAAAGGCATTGACGCCCGCATGACATAAACACCATGTAGCCCATATAAAATCGGCTATTTTTTTTCCAACTGTCTTTGGAGTGAAAGCTGTTAAGAGGTGTGCGTCAAGTCGTGAAGTCTGGATGACCAAATGGAGCTCGTCAGACTCTTCCACAGCATAGATTTGAGCCTTATTTGTTCAATGGGAACCGAGCTGTTCCAGATATACCTTGCATATCCAACAATATTTAGTGATATGCAAAACTCTTAAGCCCCTCCGCTCTCACCCTTCCCAGGGCGCGTGCTAGCCACTGCACTACCACGGCTCATATTCTTTTATCATTATTCCTGCGTACCTCACAGTCATTTCATTTGGTGGCAGTCCCTCGGACAGGGTTGTTGAACACCTGAGAGTCATGTAAAGGCGTGAATAGGTGACAATTACTATGATTCTTACGGTTAAAGATATTGACGGTTTCTGGAGCAGTTCACTTATATACTTGTATCACACAAAACCTCGCCTGTGTTAAAGTCGAATAAAAGGGAACAGAAATTGACTAACCCGCTCTGAACTGCAGTGAAAAACGACTCTCCATGGACTAATTCCAAACTTTCAAGATCGACACTCATTTTCTCATGGATACGCTTTCCTTCAAAGTTCATTAGCTAAAAGAAAATATTTCGCTATGTACAGGAAAGATGTAATTGACTGTAGTATAATGCGAAGATCTCACCATATAGGAGTTTAGTGGTCCTACACCCCTTTCCAGCTGCGTCATAGAAGTACTACAGAAGCCTGGAAGTAAGGAGTAGAGCAAAAAAATCACGGTAATTATTACATTGATCGAAAATCTCACCTATCAAAGTATCCGTGTTGTTTGCAATTTTATTATAACAGTGAATCTGAAGTACTGCTTGCTGGTAGTATTGTATGATGTATAGTGGGACTGCGAACTCGTTCCATCGCGGATTTTTCTCCTTCACCACTTCACTTTTGTACAAAAGAACTTCTCTTCTCTCTGTTTTTAGAATTAGCATCATATAAGCAGCCATTGGCACACTCTCGCGCACTTGCAGACAATTCCCAGAGAATCGCAGCTTTACGTAATGAGAATAGAAGTCAGGAATGATGATCTGGAGATCAATAGCCGCTGAGGGCGACAGAGGAAGTGAGATTTCGCCTCCCTTAGCGATGATTGACGACAGATCAGTGAAAACATCACCAATGCGATGAACTAAGGTGCCGGTGTTGCGTTTAACATAGAAGCTGAAAATGATTCAAAAACTCAGGTAAGAGGTCTTAGCACACCATGCGAATATTTGGAAGAAACTCACACGGAAATCTTCAACCGATCGGACTTGTCAAATCGATATTGCAGTGGCGATCGAGATTTGAAGGTGATGTTCGTCTGGTCGTAAACGGTCTCAGTCTGCGCTATCTGGTTTGAAAAAATTGAAATACAACTTCGAGATAAGAAAACACTTGAAAGAAGAACTACGGCAATGGACCAACATTTCGGAAGACCCTTCAACTTCCTTTTTATACTGCTTAGATTTCAATTTATTTTTTAGTTTTGAGTAAAGAATTCACATAGATTATAAACGTCGAAAAGCTGTCCGCTTAATTGAGCTTGATGTCGATATGGGCTTATCAGAGCAGACCCGTTGAAGGCTGGCTACCAACAACTACGAAAGGTTACACTGAAGAGTGGTACTGAAGCGCTGGCCTCGCTGGAGTAGCAGTTAGCACGCGTCAACCCGACATGGGTGAAACGCGGGTTTCACAACCGCCTGGGGTCGAATGGCTTACATATCACTCAACAATTTTAAATTTATCTCATAAATATTATTTGAGCCAACATGTCATGTGGTATGTTCTTAGATTTATATCTATAATTCTGATACTTGGACGGTGGTCCTCGCTGATGGTGCGGGCCCCAGCACAGGGAAACTGTGCTGGTTTAGCTGTTTTGTTCCCTGGAGTTCCAAGGTGAGCCTACCCGGGGCTTCCTCAGGTCGTCAAAACATTAGAGCAGTCGCGGGCCCTTGTATATCAGAGGGAGATTACCACCTTGCGACTGATAGCTGCCAGGTAGGCGATCATTCCTGGTACGGCTTGCTCTTAGCTGGGTTTCCGAGTGTAAACGATGACTGCTTCTCATCCTAAGTGGGACTGCTGCAAGGTTGAACCACCCGCTGCTGTACTTAGCAGCTTGACACGTAGAAACACCTCCTAGCCACGATGAGGCGATAATCCATCTGGGTTTATGACACTCCGGATAATTTTCAATAGAAACGTCTCCTAATAATATGATTCCTCCTCCTCCCCTCTCCCATTTTATTTCCCATGCATTTATTCTGGACACACATATGTACTGCGTTGTCACTTAAATTCATCCGCATTTCGACTTGTTAATTGCTAACCGCTTGAATAAATGAACCAATCGATGATATAGTCGCCATCACCATCAATGAGATGCAACCATTGGGCGAAGACTGAACACCTTCCTCCCAGAGATAATGAAGCTGGCGATCGTACAAGCCGGTGGGGCCATTACGAGGTGATTGTAGACTTCATAAAATTTTCCCGCAGATGCTGCTTCAGGACACGAAAGAGATGTCAATCGCATGGAGCAAATTCAAGGCTATAATGTGGATCGGTGGTAATGTGATCTATCTCAGCTTCTCCAAAATGTGGCGAGTAGACTTCACAATGTGAGGTGGTCGGTCAGTGTATGAGGTGTCCATCGACAAATCATTTTGAGGTAAATCATTCATTTCACCGAAACAGCGAACGAGGTGCTACAGCCGTATTTAAGTGCCTGGCTGAAGCTACAAGAACATCCTCCAACAGACCACAGTCTTTGGCAATAACCCAACTCGAAATGAGGAAAAAAAACCGGATAAAACAAAAGTGCGAAAGAAATTATGGGACAATAGAGCAACTATGAAGTGACCGACCTCGATAAAGGTTTTTTCCGTTTCGAGAAATTTCTGGATGCTCGCTCTGACGCCATTTGCAGCTTCCAAAGGTGAGATGTTCCTTAAAACGTTGGTTAGTTGAAAGTTTTGCGGAAAGAAACAGCAATAACCCTACCAAAAAAACTTTAAAATGACCCATAAGATTGACCCATAAATTGACTGTTTTCAAAGTCTCGCAATAAACATTCAAAATAATTCCAAAAGAAGTATGTATAAAGCCTAAACGAGGTTGGTACGCCCGGTATTTCGGAGGTTTCGTCCTCCTCGTCAGTGGCCCCAGCCCCGCATTAAGCCCTACGTTGTAGCAAAGGGGGAGGAGGCCGTAACCTCCGAAACACCGGTGTATGGCCCAGGCGTACCAACCTCGTTTAGCTTTGGACATTCTTCCTTTAAAATTATTTTAAATTGACCTGTATTAAGGTGAAATAGATAAAACGTTTATTGTTTTGGAATCAGCTAAGCCTAAGCTCATCAGTATTGTCCACTTTCCCAAAAGAAGTTATCCACTTTCCCAGAAAGCTTTCTCCAGGCAACTCAGGAGTGATGAGTAATGAATTTCCACTACTAATCATTATAGCAGCTGTAACTTGTTATTCGTCTCAAAACATAAAAATTAAAATACCTTCTAGTCGACTTTTTTGAATGAGATCTCGCTTATTCAATATAGTCAGATAGAATGTTTTCAGCCTTTCATGAGGTCTGATGAGGCATCTCTAGTGGTGCGTGTACGTTTCGGCTCTCGCAAGCCTCATCAGTAGCACATGCTACTGCACTCACCGCTACTATTATAGGGGATCGACGCCGAAGAACCATCACACCACATAAAATGAAATGATCGCTTGATGTTGCGTTATTTCCGAGTGCTATGCAATCGACAATCAATCTGAGGTGAGCCGAATGGCTTGTGTTACTGACGAGGCTTGCGAGAAAGCCGAAATGTACGCCTACCACTAGAGATGCCGTACCAGACCTCATGAAAGGCTTAGAACATTCTATCAAACTATGAAGATAACATGCCTTGCAATCATACTTGAGCCCACGTATGTCGGTGGTCTCTCGATGAGGGCTGACTTATAGAGCCCGATACACGTGTTTCGATCTTGCGATCTCGTCAGTCGCTGAGTTACCCTTCCTCGCCTTTTGCAAATCTCTGTGGGTGCTCCAGACCCCACACCAAGAGTTAGCGACGACGAACGCTTTACACTCTATGTCCAGTGAAAAACTCATCAAACACAGAGTGTTGTACACTCGATTGCTCGTGGCTAGTATATTCAATATATCATAACTTTCGTTTCGAGTGTTTTCTTAAGACCACAGCTCAAATTTCAATATGCCTGGCAATTATTTTTTGAGTCACGCATGTCAGCGTACAACACACTGTGTTCGGTGATCAATTCACTGGACATAGAGTGGGAAACGTGTGTCGTCGCTAACTCTTAGTGTGGGGACTGGAGCTCCCACAGAGGTTAACAAAAGACGGAAAGGGTAACTGCTCGGCTGACGAGATCGCAAGATCGAAACACGTGTATCGGGCTGTATAAGTCAGCCATGTTTGACACACCACTGACATGCGTGGCTCAAATATGATTGCAAGGCATATTGAAATTTGAGCTGTGGTCTTAAGAAAACACTCGAAACGAAAGTGATGAAGATAACAATAAACTGAATGAGATAAAGAATATAAATATAGAATTGAAGACACAATAAAAATAGTATAAGAAAAGAATAAAAAGAACTTCAACATTAAGACTAAGAGTGGGCAAGCGACTCGACATCAGCACTGAAGCCGAATACATTTATTTATATCAGCTTCGTTCTAGTGGCCTAAACATCGAAGAAAAATTAACAGAATAAAGGATATAAATTGAGACTTCCCCTGAATTTAGCACTTTTTCGCAGTGTTATGATGTTCCCATCGCACCTAGGAGAACTGAGCGCTAAGCAAAAACTCGATCTCACTTTACACGAGAGCTGAACCAGCGCTTCACACATAGCTGCGGCACGTGTTACCCACTACACCACCAAGGCCATCGCTTCGCCACCAACCTTGAACAGATTTGGTCGGGTATGAGTGGAACGCGGGTTCAACCTTCGTGTAAGGTTAGGTCGAGTTTTTGCTTACCACTGAATTCTCTTGCGGATAAACTAAGAATAGCCAAAAATCGTCTTTTAACCCAGAAAAACCGCTACTAATTAGATGGCTGACACTCCTGCCCTATGGAAGACTGTGCGGCGGTGGGAGGCTTGTCTCCAATGAATAATTGGAAGACTTCAAACAACAACAAAACGGTTCGACTCCTCTAGTCGCTGAGAAAAGCACCGATAGACAAACACTTTTTACTTACTCTGAGACGACCAGTCACCAGTTAATTCTGAAAATTCACCATACCTGACTCGAAGTGAAAGCTCCAGTCGAAACGTCGCCATCGCAGCAGCAAGCGGATTGGCGGGGGCGGGTGGGCTAACGTGAGAAGTGGTGGTGGTTGGTGTACGAGAGGTCGGACGGACGGCCACCTGCATCTTAGTCATTTGGGGAGCAATATCGATCGATTTATTTAGTAACAAGATGGTTATATCGATTTTTGGCTCTTTTTTGTGCTCTACGTGGTCATTTTTCAAAATAGCTTTCTTATACCGCTGTAGCAGAAAGAAACCACTTGTGTTTTGAACGCCCATAATTCTCGAAGGACAGAACTCTTTCCTCAAATTATAAGTAACCATTCGATAGCATAAGTTTCCACGATTCCAACGCTGTGCTCATTTTCAGGAAAGACCGTTTTACTGCAGTGTAACATAGAAAATGAGGTCGAATTTCACATACGCCGCGCATTTGCTTGTCGGTCAGTTGTGCTGTATTGGGTATCTGCTGGATGTGGATCGATACGGTAGTCCCGCGGTTGATTAATCGATCTCACTAGCGCGTTACACATGTAGAGTGCGAATTTTATTACTTAATTTGGTATTTTTTCTTCGCTTTCAAATGTACTCCACATTAAACCGTGTTACTTTGATACCTCAAGATCTTCTCTAATCATTCATATACTTTTTATGCTTCCACTGAAGTAATATTACGAGCACACAACCGTTGTAAAATGAAATCTTATCTCGAATGCTACAGCCTCATAAAATGGTCTTTTCAAGAAAGGAGCACGTAGCGCAGTAGCCAGAGATTTAGGCTTTCAAATGATCACTACCTCTCCTAGGAATAGTTCTTGTCCAGCGAGAAGGGTCGCTTCTTCATTTGGCTTCGAAAAACATAAAAGAACCAATAAAAATGACGGTTATACAGTGATCATCTAGATTAACAAAGAGAAATGACCGGCATTACGTTAGTCGTCGAAACTACCAAGCAATCTCTCTCAGTCGGTTCAATCTAGAACTGACTGTTCAGAACCCTTCACCGACTGCGCAAGCAGTTCGCGTACACGGACCCCATCGGCTTGCTTCCTATTGGAGTGCAATCGCATTGCGCATTGAATTCAAGACGTACGGTCGGAAACGTCCAACATTGCCCATACTGAAGTCAATGTGCCAATCAACTGGCCGCTATTGTGGCCTGGGAGTTCTCTTTCTCTTTCGTCTTCCTTTTCACGATTCGAATATTGTTCGATTACCTCAGAAAATCCGTTTACCGCGCCTTTTTCTGTCCCATGGAAAAATACCCAACTGGAACGGGTACATATGGTTATCAATGATCCACTCGACGGTCGTAAAAGGGTTAAAAAGGATCATTTCCGTTATCGGGCATGTATTTTTTAGAGGAGAGTTTATGGCTGGACAAAGACTTTCCGTTAGTCTATCATTCAAAAGCTTAGACCTTAGAAAATTCAGAATCGATAATCAGTCAGAATTCTTTTAATTTGACCGCCACTTGCGTTGGTATGATATTACAGTATACCCGATAATGTGGAGTGCTGTGCAAAAACATTTGCGTCAACCGGGATTCGAACCCAGATCTCTTTCCGGGAGCGTATGCTAACCGTTGCACCACCGACGCTCATTTTGCACAGCGTTCTACAAAATTCAGAATTGCACTTTTTTAGAGGGGCCCTTTTAGAGAGCTGTAGCGTTCAAAAATAAAATTGAGTTGCACACGCACCGAGCGTTAATGCGCTTTTATCTCACCCGACAGAGCTCTTCCCCCGGACTATTAGTGACCATTCGATAGCGTAAGTCTCGGTGATTCCAACAGCGTGCTTGTGCAGGCGCAATTTCACGTGTGGAGTGCGATTTTTGCTATCGAATTTAGGGTTTTTCTCCGCTCTGATAAGAAAATTCGATAAAATAATGGATTGTGATGCTTGAGGATTTCCTCTACATGTTCATATGCCTTCTTTTGCCTAGGCTTGAGCTACTTAGGCATAGGCTTAAGCTCAGGTTTACTAGCGGGTTTATTCGGCAACATGTAATGAAAATGAAAAGCCTAAACACTAGATCGACAGAGCAAAGTTTCTTCTACAAATTTAATACGGAAAATCTAGAAGCATTTAGAAACTAGAGAAAAAATACCCAAATAAATATCAAAAACCCTCACGATAGCGCGCGATGTGTGCGAAATACGACTTTGTTTTGAGTGCTATAGCGTTGTAAAAAGGTCTTTTCGATAGGAGTTTGTATTTCTAAATTCAGTGAGATTTGAGCTTTCGAATTCACTGTTACATTAGTGCGAGGACTTTGTCCAACGGAATTCCCCCAAAAAAATCCTTGCCGGATAACGGAAATGATCTCTCACGTAACCTCTTATTCAGAAAAATCAACTCAGTAATTACTTTAAAGATTGACGGGACCGTGACTCTACACAAGGGTCAAATCCTGATTTGGGATACAAGCAAGGATTATAAGGGTTTCGCGGATGGCCAAGATTTTTTCTGGAAGAAAAACGTATGGCGCGAACAGCAGCTATGATGCTAAACCTCCATGACATTGACTTATCATATCGCGAAATTTAGCAAATAAATAATGAAGAATGAATCCTAGACGGGATTGAAACACGCAACCCCCCCCCCCCCCTCCTCCCCCTCCCTCGAAATTCGAATTGAAAACCCTCAAGGACCTCACGTCGACAGCAGGGACAGGGAGAGTGTGCGAACATTATCGCGCTCTATTTATAACCATTTGGCCAACGGCCATCTCAGCTGACCTCGATGAATCGTCTAGGAATTACTCTGTAGCGGTTCGTGATCTCAGTTACTCTCGTGATCTCCGTGACGTCACAAGCCATGAACCGATTCGCAAGCAGCAGAATCTTAACGGTACGCGGATATTCAATCTTTAGAGACCATCCTCCTCTTATACGTGGCCAATTTTTATACCATGTCAGGGCTTCTTTCCGTCGCAGATGATTTATCGCCTCATCGTGGCGGCGAGGTATTGACGGAGTGTCGGACCGCGATGTGTACCAAGGGTTCAACCCTCCAGCAGGTCCACCGATTTTGGGAAGGAGCCCGCTTTTTCTGACCCGAGAGCCTAGCCAAGAGTAAGAGCCGCACCAGGAGTGATCGCCGTCTCGGTAGCCACCGGCCTCAAGTTGCAGCCTCCCTCTGATCCGCAAGGGCTTGCGATTACTCTGATGTGGTGACGACTAAGTCCACCTCCGAAGTCGAGGGAAGACAGCGGCTAAACCAGCTCAGTTTTCCTGCGCTGAAGCTCGCACTATCAGGAAAATGCGCCATCCCAGTACGCAAGTATTTTAACAATAGCTTCTTCTATGGCTTGACTGCTACCACGAAATCAACATGGAGATTTATTCGGCCGACTTTTCGACGCGTCCTCGTCTTCTTCGATTCCAGTCGATTGTCTATAGTCGTTCCGTCCTCGTTATGGATCTTCGCCTTCGTTGTCGTTCGGGTCGAATCTTCGTCGGTGCAGTACAGCTCTCATCGAATCGGGAGGAACCCGAATGAGATCCGATTTGAATGACAACGGAGGCGAAAACCACGACGACGACGAACGGCCGTGCTCAGTCGAACTCTTTGAATCGCCTCTGAAGAAGACGTGGGAACGTTAGCAGAATGACTTCTCGTATCACCCTCATATTATTAGATATGCCATCTTCTTATGCCTTTATTTCGAGTGCTTTATTGAGACCACGCTCAAATTTCAACAGATGTTCATTATCATTTGAGCCAATTCGTCATGTGGTATGGTAAGGGCTCTTGTACAGCCCGATGCACTTAAACACAGTGGTCTTAATAAAGCACTCGAAATAAAGGTATAATATGATAAAAAATAAAAATACCAGCCAACGAGCAATCGAGTGCGAAAACACTCTGTGTTAGGTGAAAATTTTGCTTGACATAGAGTGTAGAACGTTCGTCTTCGATGACTCTCTATAAGGGAGTAGAGCTCCCCAGAGAACTGGCTATAAAAATATCGAAAGACAACGGGTTCTGCCCGGCTGACGAGTATGTTCATCCTCCGTTTATGTTGACTCTTTCAGGACGGCGTGTGTTGTTCTCAGTCCGTACAGCCCTTTTGATTCGCTCTTTAGAACCGCCTGTTTGAAATTCTTTAAATGCTCTTGGCAATTTCTCCTCTCCCTATATATGAACCGAGGAATAATACGGCGATATCTTCAAGAAATCAGTTCTTTAAGCTAAAGTGATCACTGACTGCTAATAGATTGTGTGGGAAGCGCCGTGGCTGAGTGCTTGTGATGCTCGTAGCCAGTCTTTCTGCAGCCCCTATCATCTCCCAAGGCTTTATTTATCTTGTGCGCTGCTTCACTAGCATCTTTCCTTACGAGCAATTCGTGCATGAGTAGCAAACGAGTTCGTTCCCAAGAGAGCTCTATCTTGAAGCAGGTTTGGGCAAGTTGTATACCAAAATGCTCAGAAGAAAATGCGTAACCGAGCTGTATCGAAAATCATTCAATTTCATTGCAAAATTATTATAAACTCCAGACGGCGTAGTCTTTTTACAGAATCTGTTGCGTCAATCCTGAATTTGATGCGATGCTATCAGCAGCCGGCTTTGATCGCCTAGTCTTGTATGAATCAAAGAAGTTGCCTTTTCGGTTCAATCCGTCCAAAGAGCGACACGTCTCTCTTCTCATGTTGAAGCCTGATCATTAGTATACGTCTTGCTATTCTTATATACAGTTTTCATAGTCACACAGACACTTAATGAAGAAGTGGAATGGTTAGTAGTGAAGTTCATCGAGAACCAAGAGCCTGGTTAAACTTCCTCATCAACAGTCTTCTCCTTTTCATGTAGAGAAGCTTGACTCGGCTTTTTCAAGATTACAAGAAGAATCAGTTCGACCAGTATCCTATCAGGTACGTAGAGGAAAGATACTGTCTTCAAGCAGCATCCGAAGCAGCACTTAGGATGTGGGAAGACATTTGTGGATGATGATTGGGAGAATACGCATTGATAGCATGAAGGCTGGAATCCATGTAGGAGTCGAGGTTTCCTCTGGATAATGAATCAGTCGGAAATAATCCTCATTTGATCGCCGATTGCGGTGTTATTATGTTCAAATAAAGCCAATGATGTAGAGTGGTGCGCAAAAACGTTTGCGTCAGCAGGGATTTGAACCCAGATCTTACTCTTTCCGGGAGCATGTGCTAAACTCTCTTAGAGTTGAGTGCAAACGAGCGTCGGTGGTGCAACGGTTTTGCACATGCTCCCTGAAAGAGTAAGATCTGGGTTCAAATCGCGGCTGACGCAAGCTTTGAATCATGACTTAGACGTTCATACCAGATTTCTTGACTTTTATCTAGGTATATATGGCGGATGTAAAGCATCTGGAAACCTTTTTTTTTACCTCGCTCGGTTTTGAACAGTACCCTTTTGTGCCTACTTGTCAGCTCTATGAGATACAAGGAAAAAAATGAGAGGGAATATGAAGTTGAGGGATGATTGAGATCTATCTTCCGGCACACTGTCGGTTTATAGTAGTTTATAGCTTATTTCATCACTTAATAATCTCGTTAAGATTCCATTCCAGTTTTAGATAGATAGAACGCTATCACTAGCACTGGTTGCACATTTGAGCCTACATTAGAATTCACTAAAGAATTTTTGTCTTCCGACGGAACTCCTCTATATTGAAATGGTTTCCAAGTTGGTTTCTATATGTGTAGCAGTAATAACTGACATGGATCTGAGGGAAGGTAGCTGAGGCTAGCGGTTGATTTCTTGTGGTCTGTAAACTGCAGGCGATCGACTTATCAGCTTTCGGATCTTATTTCTAAACTTTTCGGCTTAAATGGCTCATGGTGTTCCCCTATGACCATGGGAAGCTTACTCGGTTCCATGTTCTCCTGAATTTGAGTTCTAACCGCTCAATCACAAATTCTTTAGCCTCTTCGAAGATTGCGATCGGCAGCAAACACTGCTCGAGAAGTGTTCTTCCCGGAAACAGTTGTCACCACTCTTCCTAGCGGATTTCGTATAGCTACTGAGGACACCAAATCATCCACCGCCACTGTAAGTACTTATGTCTAGTATATAGTTCATGTTTTTCACACATTCGTGCTAGTATATCTTGGAAACCGATCCTTCCTCAATCTTGACGTGAACAGCTAATGTAATTCTTGAAGGAAATTCAGCTTACATGAGGTTTGTAGCAAGGTTTAATTAGCTAACACCTCGAAGTCTTTGCTCTCTTCAGTACCAACTGATCAGAACCGATAGTCTCCAGTCGTTCGTTCTCGCGGTGGGTCCTCTAAAAGGAGCTTTGCCGGGAGATTTTCGTCTCAGCGATGCTTCACTAATGAATATCCTACCTGATATGACTACGAAGAACTACCGCGAGGACGTATAGCTGTGGGCCGTCGACGTGGACCAATTGGCTTTGAACAAAGCGAAAACGTCGGAGCGTTAGCCGAATAAACTTTGTTGCCAAAAACTTGTTAAGTAGGAAATCTTCAGAGAATATATTGATCATTCGTGTTGAATTCTTAAAAATTAGCCACTATCCAGTAGTGTGAGTGATATGCAAAATTTTGAGCCTCAGCTGGGAGTTGAACCCACGTCTCACCTTTTCCTGGGCACGAAAGAGTGGTAGCAGAACGGGAGCCCGGCAGTGAGGTGGTAAGAGCGCCCCCCTAAAGAGTAATGCGTGAGTTCGACATCCGCCCGAGGCTCAATTTGAATAGCACCCAACATTCTCGAATATGTTGCTGTGACATCATATCTCTGCCAAGAAAGCGGTTAAATAAGGAATTCTTTTGGGTAACCACTGGCGTTGCCCTAACTATTGATTATTTAGATCGGTGTTTGGATTGATGCTGGCTCACGATATGAGAACGAAAAAAATAATGGAACTGCACATTTTCTCGAACATATGGCATTTAAGGTCTTTTTCTTCATTGGCGTGCTTCTGGTTTTTTTTTTCATTCTCATGCTCTCTTTCAATGTTTTCTCAAATTTTCTTTTGGTTCCTTGATGGTTGAATCCAAATAAGCAAAAAAAAAGTATGTTATCCGGGAACATATAAAGAAATTATCCCTTTCGCTGGACAAAAATTTTCCATAGTAGTGTTAGTAATCATTTGAAAGCTCAAATCTTTGGTTAGTGTACTACCAAGCCGTTTTTTGAAATACCCTTTTATAACGCTGAAGCCTTCAAAGTAAAGTTAAGTTTCACACCGATTGCTTGCTTTTACCATTACTTCGCTGATAACAGGAAGAGCGTGTGAATCTGTAGAGGGAATCTTGTAGTACCAGAAACATACATTTTATTCTGGAGTTTCTCACAAAGCGAAGAAAAATGGATCAAATAACAAAATTTACACTCCACATGTGAGTCGCGCGAACGTGATCGATCGATCGTTGTATGGGATCCACAATCAGCGCCCCCCTCTCCCTTTTCTCCTCTCCCTCCTTTACTTACATTAGCTTTCAAGCAAAGCGCCCCCTATGTGAAACTCAGTCTTATTTCCCCTGCTAGACTATAGTGAAACGGTCTTTCCACAAACGAAGCACAGCGCTAGAATCGTCGAAACGATCGCTTTCGACTGGTCGCTCATAGTTCTAAAGAGCAGTTCTGTCCTGCAAGAATTATGTGTGTACAGAATACAAATGTTTTGTGCTACAGCGTCATAGAAGGCTTCTCGAAGAAACAGCCATATTGCGCATCAGCGAGTGATTTAAGCTTTCGGATAATTACTAACACTCCTATGAAAATTTTTGTCCATCCAAAGGAGTCGCTTCTTTATTTGCTCTCGCTTAACATACTTGAGCCAGCGAAAATCATATGTGTTAGGGGACTTCACGTCGTTCGAGAAATGAATTGGAGCTGGAAGTGGAGAACATCGGTGCTCACCTCAATGCTTATACCTCACGTGAACAGACTGTATACTATGCTAAGTGTTTCTCCACCGATCTCGAGCATTGTAGGTATTAGAATATCTGTAAATTTTAGAATCAGCCATGGTACTCATATTCTGTTGCAAATGGATTTTTAGCTGTCGACATATTAGCGGACATACTTCTCAATAGTAAGCTGAATCCACGAGATATCGAAGCCGAACGGAGCGTGATTCTGCGTGAAATGCAGGAGGTGGAACAGAACTTTCAAGTGAGTCCAGGGTGCTTAGCTTTTCCTTGCCCTACAGATTGCCCTCGTAGGGCAGATAAACGTGTACTGGGTTTATATAATGTATTTGGATGCATCTTATGATGTACGTCTCAATTTTACTTTTCTAGGAAGTGGTCTTCGATCATCTTCACACGGGTGCATTTGAGGGTAACTCATTAGCAATGACAATTCTTGGACCAGTGGAAAACATAAAGTGAGCATTTAGTCTAGTCTTATCTCTTGTCTTGCTTCCGTTTCCACGTTGTAAGGTACCATTGTGATCTGCAAACAAAGTGGTATTTGAATATGTCCATTTTATGAGCAACTAAAACAATTCTAGTTCAATCAAACGGGATGATCTTATCAACTACATCCAAACTCATTATCGATCGGGACGTATGGTACTGAGTGCAGCTGGAGGTGTTAATCATAGTGAGGTATGACTAGAAATGTCCTATCAGATTTTCTCATTTATTCGCTAGAATACAATTTGTCTCATGTAGGTCGTGAGGTTAGCTGAGAAGTATTTCGGAGGCCTTAAGCATGGCGATGCATCTGCAAACTTCCATCCAGCAGTGTTTAAACCTTGTGAGGTGGGAAGAACTCTTGTGAATTCCCCATTTTGTCTTTTTCAAAAATCCTTTTAGATCCATATACCAGTTATCGGAATGGACTTCATCTATGGTGCCATGGTCGTTGAAGGAGTGTCGTGGACTCATGAGGACAACTTAGCTCTTATGGTGGCGAATACTGTACGTACATATATATCTATACGTGTATGTACGTACACATACATACATACACGTTTATGCACGTGCATAAGAAGGGATAAAACTCTCGACATTGACTAATCCCTGAGGGATGCGCCATGCATTCGTGTTCAGTTTTGACTTCACTTGAGATAATTGAATGCATATCTGCCCTCTACAAAAACTCGCGGTGGCCTCCTGCTGTACCGCGTCAGTGCTGCTTATCCTCTTAGATAAGTTTGATACACATGCATAAATATACGTAAATCCGCATATATAGTCATATTTGGCACCTCTAATAACGTTAGCTCCAAGTCGCTCTACACCAGAATGCTCAGTTCCCGATACATGAGAGCTCTCGCTCTTTAAACGAAGTTGAGAAGCATCACACTTTTTGACGACAGCCTTTCTTGAGAGCATCATATTGGATGGCTCGTTGGGCCCCCCTTCGACGTAGTTTGAAACTTTACTGGGCTTGTGATCCGAAATCTTGACTTCTTTCTAGGCTTACTTGTCTGATTTCTCAAGCAGCTCTCTAGCCATTATGTGTTGCTTGAGGATTTTGGTCTTCTTGATGAACTTACTTGACTACTGGTGGAGTCTGCTCTCCTTGGATTTTTGCGGAGAGCTTCGCTAGGGCGTACTCTGGCGTTAATTTTTCGACTTAGGAGGGATGGGGCTTTTTTGGCCTGTGATGACGTTCAAAAGAGGCCTTTGTGTATGTCAAATGCCATCGCTACCACAGCTCTACGTGTGCATTACATATGTAGATATATAAGTCTATATACATGTATATACTTTATACACATTTACACATGTGTATAATTGGTGCAGTGTTTGGTGTGGTACAGCACACAAGCAGTATATGGATGATTCGATCTCACGCCTCGTGATCACCAAGCCTTGCATCCCTCTGGGCTCGATGAATTGCTATTGAAGTTATCTGGGAGGATAGCAGCACTGATTCATACATCGGTAGGCCACTGCGAGTCGTTGTGAAGGCCAGATATGCATTCGTTCACCCAAAAAATACTTGATGAAGAATTACGCATGGCGCATTTCCTCAGGAATCAATCAACGCCGAGACTTTTATTCCTTTATCTCTTATATGTTCAGTTCTTTAAGGCAACTATTTCAGCTTATTGGTGAATGGGATAGGAGTCGTGGATTTGGAGTGAACGCTCCATCTCGTTTGGCTGTTCGCCTTGGTCGTAATGCTGGTGTGCAGTCGTTTCAAGCGTTTAATACTTGCTACAAGGTTCGTGATTCATTTTAATTTTAATCACAGTGTTGAGAACTCAATTCTTGCATTATAAGAATATAAATCAGCTTTTTGTATTGCTGTCACTTCATTCCTGTTGTAGGATACAGGTCTTATCGGTGTCTACTTCGTAGCGGAAGAGGCGGCTTCAGAAGCTCTTGTTGATTCCGTCGTCGATGAGTGGCGTTGGTTGGCCAATGGTTTGAAACCTTTAACCTCCCCTCTTACTTTTACACTTAGTCATAACAATCAAGTTTATGTTGTTTCGAACTGAGCCGATTTATTATAGAAGTCGACACTGAGTCAGTTGATTGCGGAAAACGTACCCTACTTACAAATCTTCTTCTGATGCTTGACGGTTCAACGCCGATTTGTGAAGATATAGGTCGACAGTTGCTTTGCTACGGACGAAGAATCCCAGTGCCAGAATTAGAGCTTAGAATCAAGGTTTTCGTTTTAATATTACACGCTCAGTAAATTGGGCAACTAAAATGCTCGAAGTATGGTTTTGTAATGGATATTATCAGGATATGTCATAAGTCCTGGCACTTGAGCAATGAAAACCATATTTATTAAACAGAAGTAAATAAAATAGCATGATTTTGACATCGTTAAACTGCGTATTTTCTTGTGAACATTTTGATTTACAACTTGTCTATACTTGCTCAAGCATGGAGCTGGAAAGACGTGTATAGGAAAATGTTAGTGAAGCGGTGCGCAGGATTAGTAAAGCTTTTTGTGGACGGTCCAGTGCGACTGATCCTCCAGATTGTTCTCTCTAGCTTTGAACTTCGCAAACCACTTTTTAGCCGTCCTCTCTGCAACCGTATTAATGCCCTAGCTCTAGTAATCTTGTGCTCCACTTCACTAGCGTTTACCCCTACATACCTTTCGTATATGAGTTGCAAGCGAATTTGTTCCTAAGACAGCTCCATCCTAAAAATATGGACAACTTGTTACCAAAATGTTCCCAAAAAATTGCGCAATGAACGAAGCCAAAGTCATTCAATTCCATTTACTTGTGATTGATAAATTTTGGGGTTTGTTGCTTAAATGCCAAAACTTATGGCATGACCCAGTATTGCTTGCTTAGTCATATGGGAAAAATCACTCAATATTAGAGACCAACATGAGATAATCCGATTAATAAGGTGAGAAATTTAGGTTAAGATGATTTATTGTCTGAGTTGAAACCTCGGTAAATTTTGATGTTATGAACTCTTAAGAAGTTTTTTTCTCCGTTGGAATCATTCTGTCGCAAATTGAAGTTGTAGTCAAAGAAACTTAAAATATGGAGAAGATTCTTGAAGAATAATATTTGCTATCCGACAAGTAGGAAAAAGGGTCTTCCAGAAGTCTATCAAATTGTCAAATTTTCGACTAACCTGGTGATCAAAAATCACCAGCGGTTGTCGAATAGTCAGCATGAGATATCAATTTATCAACACACTTGTTTTACTTCTTGTTTGTATTGATTTAAATTGATAATTGTTCAAAGTTAAGGCTATTGACGTTGAGACAGTGCGAAATGCATGCCGAAAAGTGTTCATTGATGGTCAATTGGCGACTACAGTAATCGGTGAGTTTTTTTCCTTAACTCCAAAGTTTTTTTCGAAAAGCCTATACTGCCTTTGACATTATCTCAATGATTTTTCACTCGTATAGGAGTACTTATGAAGCTTTATTATGGTGTTTGAGATGATCACAATATAGACACAGATTTTTTCTTTACTTGGTAATATTGTTGATAGTAAACGTGCGATTACCAAGATTATGTTTCTTGGCTAACTTTTCAAAATTAATTAAGTCCTCTGTAATTTATGGTCTTTTGTCTTAATAAGCGACAAAAAGATTGTTATAATCCAATTTGTATACCAGTCAACGTTTCGACGATTTTCACCTTCTCCAGGGCCTACAAAGATAAAGTTGCCTACAACCTAGTCAGCCGAACTCCTTCATCACTCTAACTGAGAAAAATCACCGAACCTAGATTATAGTCGCATTAACCTTTTAGGGATCATTTGCATCGTTTCAACGCAAATCGTGCGACGACAAATCTCATTCAAGTGCTGTAATTGCGGCGTCATCCCTCCCCTTGAATTTGTACTGATGCAAAACGCATTAGAATTAAAGGATATTATTAGGTAAACTGACGTCCCGAGGGAAAATTCTCATCACTAAACGATATAAAGTCATTGGGAAGGTTTTTTGAAAGATAGTATTATCAAAAAGAATGTTCATATGTCAGAAATCCTCATGTTGCAACGAAAAAACTGCATCGCTGTGGAAAGAAACATAGTTTTAGCTGGTCTATGCCATTTGTTTCTTGTCTCTAGTCGATGTTCTTGTAATCCTCCAGTAGCATGAGAAATGCCGATCTTCATATTAAGCTTGGTTTCTGATTCGTTTTTCATGCTACGTTTTACTAACTATTAAGGTAACATTCTGCAGTCGTACTCCAGTTGTTTAACTTCACAGCGGAATATTTGATATTGTATGGTGAAATTTCGGATTAGATTAAATAGATTATTATCAGAGGGACACATGGAGACGTATTTTCGGTCAAAAGATCGCCCAGCTTTTCTGGAGAATTCCACTATATCTTGTGAATTGAATGGAATGCATTTGCATTGCGTGGGACCTGTTCGTGTTTCTTTTATTTTTTACTCAGCAGAGTTTTTTCATTGGACAGTTCAGAATTGTCGAATAGCTCTGAAACAGATAATTTTAGTACTGAACCTGACTTACGAGGTGACCTTCATAGTTTGTTTTTTAACGAATAAGATGATTTTTTTGCTTAAGAGCGCATGTGGCGCAACGGTAAAGAGGTGTTTCTACATCGCAAACTAGCTCGATGACTCGATTTTGCGCTTATGACTCACCAAGTAATCCTTCTCTCCAGGGTCGGTAAATTAGTGCCAAACTTGTCTGAGAGGATAGCAGCTCTGACTTGAAATTTTGGTAGGGCACCGCGAGTTTTCGTAGTCACTTATGCATTCAGTTACCTCAGGCGAAGCTAGATTTCGAAGAAGAATCTATGGCGCATCCCTTAGGAATTGATCAACGCCATAAGCTTCATCCTTCATTTTTGATGGAAGAAAAGCTCATGTATTATACAAATCCACATTTTTTCATTACGAATTGTGTGGTATACAGTCAGAATGTGTTGAATGTTGTGGAGATTCCGTGCCTTTTTTACCGAACAGAGCTCAGAATTTGAGTGGATAATATTGAAAGTTATCACCCATAAAACAATCGAAGGAATTCTCGAAAGTTGTCGATGTGGCACAACATTGCAATCTGCAGTATCAGTTTTGACGTATAAGCATTGTTTTGTAATGGTTTTGGCATGTTTCGACCAAAAATAGCCTTAGTGAAATCTCTTTTTACTAATGCCATCTTTAACTGGCAAAACCTTACTTCAAATGACCAAAAAAGTCTGCAATATCACGAAACCGCAACACTGGAAAAATCATGCGCTCCATTCGTAAGATCAGTCGCACCGACCACCGCGTGATAAACGGCGGTCTCCTGAGGGTTAAAAAGTAACTTCTTTACGAACTCACCGCTTCTATGAGGTTTCCGCTAAGTTGTCTGTTATATACTAAGTCAAATTACACATCGTGAAAAACATGTTCCAAACAGCCACTAGTGTTCTTGAGGAAGAAAACAGAAGGTAGAGGCCGTGAAATTGCCTCGCCATACAATCATTTCTAACTACTACGAAAATGAAGTGTCTTGGAATAGGTTCAGAATAATGCTGTCACGAACGATAATTCCAGCGCAAGCGAGGTCGCGTTTTTACTACTGTTTTTCCGAGCAAAATGTATGGCTATAAAGCGCTGTTGAAGAGGGCACGATTAAAGAAAATGGTTACAATGATTGAAATGTCATCAAATACTCTGAGGCGCCAGCTAGTTAGCAACCGCTTGGGGTAGACCACTGTGTAACGGCATAAAAGAACACCTTATCGGGCAAGACTAAATCTAAACCAAAAACTCCATTAGGCTCGCATAGGTCACAGACAAACAAACGTGAGGGCTCCGAAATATAAGTCTTCATTTTCGCATGGAATTTGAAAGCCTAGTGCCTAAAATTCTCGAAGCATTCTATATAAATTGAAAGGACCCGGACTTAAAGAAATGCCTCTTCGACACGGTGTATAAGTTTCTTGTTTTCATATGGAAGGTAAATTAGCAGTTCATGTGAACGGTTGGTCACCTCAGGAGAGCATAATGGGGACATTTATAAAAAGGGCTGAGAGTGTGGTAAAGTTGTTTAGTTCTCCATACTTTTCAAAGTGAGGAATGTGTTTATGGGCTAACATTTTGCGATTGATGGTAGTTTTTTGCAGCTGTTGCTAATCTCTTGCTTAGTTTAAAGACATCCCGCGAGCTCACAAAAGACCATCATAAGAAGAATATCCTATACTCAAAGAATTATTAGCCTATTTGCCTATACTACCTGTCAACCTTTTCGCCAAGTGCCTCGGGCAAGCATTATCAACATTTCCATTTTTTTATCGCTTGCAAGAGCAACCTAATGGGTCCTTCTCCCCTTAGGAATTTGTTGAGCATAATACCCTTTTTCTAGGTTTTTCGTAAAGAAATCGGGCCATGGAGTCGAGGATCTTTCATGGTGCGCTTGACATCCCGAGGAATCTTGTCGGTAACGGCTCTCGTTCATTGGTTGCCGTTTAAACGCATAACGTGCCCAGCCACTGATCATTAATGGCTTGTCGTATTATGGCGTATTTGATTTTTATCGTTAATGTAAACGGGAACTTCTTATCCTTTCTCTCATTTGCGACATCGAGATCTTCCTCACATCGACCTACCGACTGCTCGTTCAATAGTGCCTAGTGATCTTTCATCCTGCTTATGTAACGTTCAGGTTATTGACACGTATGTTGAATTGGCGAGAGTCCATAGAATCAGGTGTTCTTTGTTCTTTTCGCCACATCATTGATATTGTCAAATCCTCCTCAACGATCTCTGCCTACTGCTCAACTCTCGAGCTAAGTCGGTCATCGTACTGGCCTTCCAACTATGACACAACTGGAGCAGTCGGGCATATTAAATCTGTCCAGCGTGTGTGGAATACGGTAGCCAGTTCGTTCTGTGTGAGCATCGGCTTTGTAAGGTAAAGACGGAGATAATTCTCACAAGTGTTGTCGGTATCGGTCAATATCGACCTCTTTGTTAAACTATCCTTGCGTCGACAGCTAATTTTTCTAGAATGGTGATATATTGGTTATGAGTTTTACACAGCTCACGAATCTTTTTGTAATGAGTGGGGGTGTCCTGACTGTCAAGAGCTTTGAAGACTGCCACTGTTTCAATGGATCAGAGGCCTTCATAGTCGATGAAAGTAAGACAGAGCGGTCTCTTTCACTCTCGCGATACTTCAGTGAAATTTATGATCGTATGGGATGTTGTCTATAGTGCTAAACCCTTTCAAAGACTCTGCTTGTCCCCATGGCTGTTCTTCGTCGACTGTTCTGTCAATCCTGTTCGAAATCGCTTAAGTGAAGAGCTCATAAACGGCAGACAGCAAGCAAAGTGAGCGATAGTTGCCGAATTCGTGGAGGCCTCTCTTTCTGAACAATAACACAGTCTTGTTGATTTTTCATCAACTAGGAACTTTGCATTCTCCAGGTAATGTGTGTAGAGCTGAGTTAGTCCGTCGATGAGAGCTACTAGAAGGTTCTTCAAAGAACCTTCGATTCACTTAGATGTGATCTGTTTTGTTTTGGTACTCTCCATTGGGTGACCGCTCACTTCTTCCTTGCGAGTGGAGCGTCTTGAATTGTGACTATCTGGATCGTCGTGATAACCTTATAGCCTCTCACCCTGTCCGTTCTATTCTAATCCGCATATCCCAGTGAAGAGTTCTCCGGGTATTCTTCTAGGCTCATTTCTTTACGTAAAAATTTCCAATGATGACCTTGAGAAATGTATGGTCTTTTCTGCAGAATTTCTCCATATTTATATAGGACATGTTTAATCATCTTATTGTAGGATTCATCGCATTGTTGTAATCTTCGTCTTTAGGTCGAACTGGCCGATTTCCCAAAAACGTTGTTATCGAGAAAAAATTACATCGGTAATGCTGGTCAGTCTCAAGCGCAGGTGGGTCTTTTTTCGAGTGATAGTGATCACAATTTGTGAGGAGGTTTAAGAAAGAGGTTGTGAAGAGTGGTGCATAGCACCGGAGCGAGGAGCGGAGAGTCGATGAACCTGGACGGATTCGCGAGGGAGGCTGTGTTATGTCATGTGTTTCAGAGTGGCAATCATTACGCTTTGGTTCCCTGTTTATCTGACATCATATGGCTTGTAAACTACCTCAGGATCGTGAGAATCTCCCTGCAACATGTTTGAGATTGATCATTTATTGCAGTTCGCAGCTGGCGTCCTTGTTTTTTTCTGTACGTCTCCATAATTATCTCCATTGATTTACGACATTGGCATCTTGTTGTCATTGATTTTTGAATAGAATGTAATTTTAATTCTGTACCGTTTTCAGTGCTTCTACATTGAGATAATAAACTTGTGAAATATGTAGTATGTTGGGTTGAACTAATAATAATTCTGAAAACGACTTTACTTTGATTTAAAACATTCTATCAGTCGCATTTTGGCTTGTCTGAATACCACCTTCATTCACATTTAATCCTCGTTTTTCCTAAGGGCACATGGTTGTCCTCATGTGCTGTTTCAAGCTTGTAATAATGTCGCTAAACATCTTTCACGAAGAAAGCTCAATATTGAGTGGTAAAAATCGCCATGAACGATTTGCGCCTTTGAAAAAACTGGCTCAATGTTCTTACCTCAATCATGGTTGCTTTTAAGCCACGTCGTGTTTTTAAAAGCCAATTGAGAATACTTTCGTGCTGCTACACATAAGTAGCTCATGAGCATGGTCGATTACTACGCGTTGAACATCAGGGTGGGTGATTGTGATGGCACAATCCCGGAGTATATTTTGACTACCGAATTTTGTATGATTATGCAGTACACGCGAGTTATAACATTACTAGAGTACAAAAGAACCCTGTGTACATTATTTCCTATGGTCTTTTTTTTAGGCAGAAATTATCTGATTGTCAAAGTGCTGTTGTATAACGATAGGGATGCTGCTATAATGATTAAATTCTTAGAAGAAAACGAATGATTTTGGGAGCTTTTGCTTGCAGTAGTGCTTTTGCTGCACTAAATTTCCCTGTGCTAACTTATATTTCAGAAATTTCCATCAAGCACGAATGCAACAAATCGAAAGGCTTATTTTCACGTTGAAAAGGTGGAAGCTTTTTCGAGTGCTTTTTCTTTATCTTTACATTTTTGTGTATTGTCAAAAGGATGTTGTTTTTGTAAAGAAATGTGCTCATGGAAATTCTTAAAGTATTGCATCTTTTGTGATGACTCTCACTACTGAATACTACTTAGTGATTCTAAAATGAATTTCTTGTCATCAGACGTCTCTCACGTCTGCCTTATCACAAATTTGACACATAGAAGCTTTGCGGTTCGAACCTGGTTGAGATTTTTGATGTAAACCTTTTTCTAAAGATCACATTATTTTTCATAGGTAATATCGCTTGCATCTGACATTCCAGAAAACTTTTCTATAATGGTTCTGCTTTTCGGCCTGCATAGTTACTGATTATCTGCACTAGTTCTTTTCGCATTCATTGTGATCTATAGCTGTGGTTTTTATAGTTTATCATATATTTTTAAAGTTTTTATAAATTATAAAGATGAAGATCACAATGGCTTCGAAATTTGATAAATTTCATTCGAAAATACATGCAATTGTCTGCGTGATTTGAGTGTCGAAAATCGGAACGTTAAGATTGAACATCAAAAACTGATATATTTTCTGGAAAAAATCACAACATGCAGTTGTGTGGATGATTCAAGTGTTGTTCTTGATTGTGTCGCCGTTGTTTTTCGAGCGGCTATAAATTTTCATGTAGTAACCTAGACTAGCTTTTAGACTACTTTGTATATGAACGCATACAAACGACGTCTGTTTGCTGGCCGTTCGCGATGAGGAGCCAAACTTCAGTTGTCGTTCACTGATTACTCTGGATGAAGAAGTTCTGGGAACAAACTCGATTTTTTTCCTACTTCAGAAACTGTTCAACTCGCTTGCTGCGGCCCTGGATCCAACGCATCCGGTATGCCGGTGCTTCTACGCGCCACAGGCGCCGGTTCACGCCCTTCAAATGCTCATTCACATTCGTCTCAGATCTCTAAACTACTTCACCAGTCATCTCGTCAGGTGAATCTTATACAACTACCATTATGATTGGTCAGCATTTATCCAATGATGTTGAGTGATATCCGACCCCAGTCGGACGTTCAAACCCACGTATCTAATACCAAGTGCGCGTGCTACCACTACACTACCAAGCCCACCGCTTTGTGACCCCTTTTTCTTCGATAAGTTCGTGTTTTGTTGGAAATCAGTGATACCAATGACTATACTTATGTTGCTAGCAATAATGAGGAAATATAACAGAAACAATGTCATTATCATCACACTTTTTATAATACAATAGAAATAATGCCATTATCATCCCGCTTTTCTCGGCCCTCCAAGATCATCACTAATGACTGAGAAAGACGTAGAAAGCGAAGTATGAAATGTATCTATGCGTTTGCAATTATACCTGCCCTTCATTGTCACTTCTCATCTCTCTATCTCTCTGGAGTTCTATGCAAACGATGTAAAGCGTAAGACTCCGATTGTGATTTTTGTATGTCTAATGATTTTTTTGAGCCATGCTTGTGGTCTGATATGGGCACTTATACAGTGCAGTACCCGTGTTTTAGCCTTGCAACTTCGTCGCCTTTCGTCTGAGCCAATCCCTCATGGTGAGGACCTTCTCAGACAGTGGAACCGCAAACGTAATATTTACACGCGTTGTCAAGTGATGAAAATCTCTAAACGGGCAGTGTTGTACGCTCGATGATCATAGCAGACCACATGCATGACTCAGAAATAATTACCAAACATATTGAAATTTGAGTGTGGTCTTAGAAAAAACACTCAAAACGAATGTCGTTTTTTTCTATTCACATCTCCTGTTAGTTCAAGGGTATTATTAGTCAAGAATGAAATGATACGGAAACAAGAGTCTACACAATCCGGATATTCGCAGTAGTAACCTTTTTGTTGCAGGTGATGATGAACTTCAACTTCAAAAACAATGTGTATACGTGTTTTGTCTACATAGTAGGTGCTACCTGAAGAAAAAAAGATAGCGCATTTGTCGTTGATTGATGTCTTATTCACCATTCATTGGACTCCATCATCAACCATTCATCAGAGATCTCTTGTTGAGCCTTTTTTTGAATGTAAGATATCTGATCTTAGCGATCTCTCAACAAATAGAAATAAACGTTTTTCAAATTATCGATATTTCTGGCGCTAGGAAATATCGATCAGTCCAAGTGTAAAATGATACCTTGGAGCTTGAAAAACGTTAAGTTCGCTTTTTCATATCAATTTTCACTTTATACTTTGACATACTTAGCATATTATTTTTTCAACGAATATCGATAAGATTTGTCCAGACAAAATTAAAACTTTCCTCTTTTATCTCGATGGAAGAAAGACAGGGTGGGAGAAATCTGTCAATGGTCATGAAGTTTCCAAGATTTCATTCTCATCGCAGCAAAGGTTCAAGAAATGTGAAGCAAATTATTAAAATATTGACGGAGGTATGAGTCAAGTACGACTCATACGTACATTCGCATCGTAATACTGTACTTTCATACATTTTACATTACTTCATACAATTCTCAGCAAGCCGAATTTTTTGCATTGAAACACTCAAAAAACGTAGCCAGTGTTACTGTGTTTGAAGGACAACGTCCTGTCGTTAACATACGATGGAGAGTCTAAGTAGGCCACCGATGGTCATTATTTTGTATGTTTCTGGAAAATTCAAAGTGTCACCAGATTTAGGAACACATTCGCTACATTATGTTCCTAAAAGTGGTAGCGGGGCGCCGTGGCCGAGTGCTTGTGATGTCCGTCGTGGTGCTCGCGGAGCCGAGCCCAAGCTTCAACTTTCTCCGCCAGTCAACAGTAACGTTCTGTGGTACACCACAACCAGGCTATCCTCGAGATTGCGAGGAGACTCACTGAACCAGTATTCTACGACGTTCAAGAAGGCGAAAAGGCGAATTAAATGCTAGAAGTACTTAGCTCTGCACAGCGAAAAAACACTCTGGAGAAGGATTAATAAAGTGTCTAAATGCATAAGAAAGTGGAAGCATAACACAGGCTTTTCTAATGTAGTGGTTAGTACCCGCCCTCGATTAACCCTTTCGGGATCACCAGTTGTAATTGTCACGTCCACTGCAAATTGCAGTTCCGGTGCGCGATTTTTGGTATTTGGTTAGGATATTTTCAGCGTTTCAGATAGAATGTGAGGTTCCTTGTAATATTCTAACAGTTTAAGATTTCATCTATACACTCGTATGCTTTTGATGCAAAAATACTGTTCATGTTTGAGAAAAAGCCTCTCTTTTACTACGCAATCACAATGAAATTGGCATTTTGTCAATCGTAATAAGTTTTACAGAGGGAATAATAGTATGAACTTATCAGTTTTGATACAGTTTGTTATAAACATTACTTAATAGTTGTAAGAGCATGTCAAAAAAGCTGTTGCACTGTGCATGAGATATGAAGCGGAACGCTTGCTTCTGTTCAGTCCATAAACTAAGTTCATTTTTCAAATTCGCCATTTCTCAAGCTATTGATTAATTGCTAGAACTTTGGTGAAAAACCTTTGTTGTGTAAAAAGAGCTTGGAAACACGTGTGCAAATCACACTGCCCTCCGAAGAAAAAACACTATTTTCTCTTCTTTGCTTCAGCTCACTGGAAAAGCGTTTCCGAAAACCAGGCTTACCATCAGTACCGCAATTTTTTAGCTATCGAATGGCTGCCTAAAGCCGGATGAAAATTCTGTGGTCGACGAGTAAACCACGAAAATGAGCATATGCCATGATTGTTACACGGGTCCTGAAAGGGTTAGATAATGCACTGGTTTAGCTCTCGCCCGAGGTTCTAAGTTTCGCCATGTTACTCAGCATCAATGGACATGTAATTTAGGAATATTCGCAGCTCATGTACCTGGCTTGCAAAACTGAAACAAGTGTTGTAAATTCGTCCTCTGCATCACTTGATCTCATTCCAGTACTACTAACCCACTCTCGTTCTTCATCTTAACGTTTGCCTTCTTCTTTCTTGTTTGCAACTCTGATGTTTTCTCCTTCTATTATCACTTGTTGTCATTTTTTTCCACTTTTTTCTCTCTCTCTCTCTCTCTCTTTCTCTCTGTTTGTCATACATCTGAATCTATCTCTCCCTTATTTTTCCATAATTGATCATTTATCTTTCTTCTTTTTTACCTAAGGCAAGATCATATGTTCACAAGATCGTGTATCGATTCACTTTCTCTCATACTTCAATCACGAAAGTCTCAACTTCTTTGCTCGTGGAGTCACTTAGTGCTTGGAGATTTCCGTCTTCGTCATAATGCCATTGAATGCTGTTCTATTACTTTTTTTTTTGAAAAAATTAGAGTGATACCCGTTCCAAAGCGTTCTCATGTGGATCAGAGGAAGTGATTCGTGCTCTATGAAGCACTTCTATTGACGAATAATTTCTTATGACGTCGACACGGTCAAAACATGACTGAATGAGGGGCAGGGTCAGAGCCACGATAGGGAAATTTAATTCAGAAAAATTCGAATGTTAACTTATTTGAGTTTGACTCACCATTAAACTCCTTAATTAGTCACCGGTGTGTCTCGAAGATGTTCATCTGCGCACTGGAAAACTCTATAGAAATTGTAGAAATTCCATTCAGAAAATAACTTGCCAAACGGTTTTGAATCACTTTCCAAACGGGTTTGAATCACTTTGAATGATGCGCATTGCTTTTTGGAAAGTTATGCCAGCATCGCGCAAGCTTCAAACTCGTTCAGAACGGCATGTAACTGTGCTGGTACACGACTGTTTGAAAACCTTCCTCGCTGGACAAAACTTTTTCCTCAAACTTTCATGATTTATCCGGAAGTCAAGTCTTGCAAATTTTGATAATGTGCTTTATTTCTAAAAAGCGCTTATTGTAGTAGCGAAAATATTAGTTAGGAAAGAAAGTTCTGGGGCACTTGTAAAAAATTGAAAATTTGCGTGAATCCAAACAAAAACAATAATAACTGCTGACTGATGAGACTGTAAGATTGGAACACGTTTGTCGGGTTGTACAAGAGCCCATTATCAGACCACATGACATGTTGATCAAATAATAATGAAAGGATCTATTGAAACTTTAGCGTGGTCTCAATAAAACACTCGAAATAAAGATATAATATGATAAAAATATCAGCTAAAGAGCAATCGAGTGTAAAACACTTTGGTTTGGTGATATTTTCACTTGACATACAGTGTAAATCGTTCTTGTTCGATACCTCTCTGCAGGGAGTGTAGGGGCTCTCGAGAGGATTGGCTAAAACAGATTGAATGACGACGGGTTTTATCCGACTGACGAGACTGAGTCGAAACACGTGTATCGGGCTGTCAAGAGCCCATTGACCCAGATCTTATGACATGTTGGTTCAATTAATAATGAAACGATCTATTGAAATTTGAGCGTAATCTCAAGAAAACACACAAAATAAAGGTACAGTAATAACTATTCTTTAAAATAAATGCCGTCTTCTTTTACGACTATCCGCCATTGGTTCGCCAAATTTCTAATTTAGTCGGAATAGCATTCCTTCGACTTTGAACCAAAGATTTTCTTAGGTGTTTCTTCAACTTCATCGTACGATTCGAATCGGTTGACTCTTCAACAGTGTTGCATTGATGGCGAAAAGGCCAAAGTCGGATGGAGCGTAATCTGGATTGTAGGCGGGATGCCGCAGAACCTCGACAAATTCCAGTTCAAGCTTGTCTTTGCTCTTTGTAGCAGTGTGCAGTCTGGCATTGTCTTGTTGCATGAAAACGCGCTTTCGGTTGACCAAAGCCGGGACCAGATCCGAAACTTTGGGGACTGATGGCAGAAAGTCGTATAAACCATGGTCCTCTTCTCGAAAAATAGCTATTGTTGCTTTTGTTTGAATTCATGCAAGAATTTTTGATTTTTCACAGGTGCCATCGGAACTTTCTTTGCGGCCAAAGTGTTCGGTTGGAAACTAAGTTCTATCGCATTTCTTGTTATCTTTATTTATTTACAATAAGTTTATTCCTTGGTCTTTTCCTATCGTTTTGATGTCTTCCAAAAGCTCATTCTCTCAAGATTCTAATTATGTAGATCACTCAATTTTTCATAGCTGTGTAAATTTTTTTTTACTTCAGAATGAATATAGGTGTTTTATCATATCGGCGACTTTGACAGAGCGCTTTCCTGCCAAAGAATGTTGCAGGGAGCTGAAAGGATGATAATCACTTTGTGCAGCATTTGGGCTATACGGTGGATGAAGTGAACGTTCCTACCCTAATTTTTCAATCTTTTACAATGTCAGACGCGCAATATGTGGACAAGCGTTGTCTTGACACCGCTTCGAAGAAGGCTGTCGCCGCCGATTTTGACGTGTTGATGTCGCTTTAACGAAACTTTTTGAACGATCTTTTTGTAGTTTGTAGATTAACCGCTTTATAGTTGAATACCCTACATAGTTTTGTGTCGTCTCGGTGACAGAAGACCCGAATGGAACGTTCCAGGAGAAGTTCACGACTTAAGTTTCCAAGTGTTCACTCTAAGGGAATAAGAAATCTTCATACAGCTACAAAAAGTGAAATGATTCACATAACTAGAATATCGAAATTTGCAAGTTTAATGACATAAGAACGCGATGAAAAAGACCAGGAAATAAATTTTCTCGAGTAAATAAAAATAATAAAAGATATGACAAAGCTTAATTGCCAACCTGATAAAAAATTCTCAAAAAGTTACAAGAAATAGCTTACATATCCAGAACCTCGAGATCACAAGCTTTCGAATAACATTTAACACGATAAACAAGATTAAGTTATAAATTCATTGTAACTAATTGAAACTAACATAAAATACGACAGAACTTAGTTTTCAGTCTAATAAAATTGAGTTTCACACTTAGTTTGCTTTGTTAACTCGACTAGAGTATGTGAAAGACCTTTCGCTATTCTTTCAACAATCATTCGGAAGCTCAAATCTCAAAGATTCTGATATCCCTTGTACAGCTTGTAACAATAGACTGAATGTTAAAGGCAGTTTAATTACGTTTAAACTAGTGTTTTTCTTCACACATAGGAGCTATTGCTCCAAAAGTATGTGAGCGTCTAGAGTAGATCGTGATATATCGAGGTAAGATGGGAAACCCAGAATTTTCTTTTGAGAAGGAGAAGAAAACATTAGTTAAATAACAAAAGTTGCGCACTGCTTTCTGATTTTCGTTGCGCACAATGATTTTCTTGCCGTCGCGAACAGGTTACAAAAAGATAATTCGTAACGCAAACTGGTACCAATTTGTCGCTGCCCCGCTACTGCAAGGCCTGGTGGTTCCGCAGAGCCAAATATAGTCAGTGGCTGAGTTTGTACTTATTTTGGAGCATTTCTAACCATTCGCCACCAGAATGGATGGAAGTAATACAAATTCCTTGTAACTTGGGGATGCGTTGCTTTCAAATTCTGCCTTCATCTCTTCCAAGATGATAATGCTATGCAAAGATCAATTAACATAAAGTGCTGGAACGAAATTCGAAGAAAATCAAAAGAGCAACCAACTTTTGATTCTAGCTGGCCCGTCGGCGACAATTCTTTCAGGTGCTTCGTTCTCAACCAATTTGGCATTGTATTTGCCACTGACAGTTTGCTTATCTGGTAGCCCTCACTGGGCCAGTTTCATCATTAGAAGTCACCTCGAAATTTGCAGGAAAAATAAAACATACCCCTCGGTGGGCTCCGTGGCCAAGTGGTTGTGATGCTCGTCTCGGCGCACGTGGAGCCAAGCTCGACCTCCCCAACTCTCTACGGCAGTCAACAACGCCTTATGGGACGTCACAGCCAAGCTACCCTCGAGGATTGTCAGGAGACTCATTCAACCAGTATTCTACGACTCTTAGAAGAAGGCAACCAAACGGATTGATTTCTAGACGTACGGGATTGGCACGGTGAAAAAAGAAGAAAAACACTGTGCAGATGGATCACTAAAGTGTCTAAGAAAGTGTTGGAATCACTCTACATTATTCATGTTCACATATATAATGAACAAGTAGTCTAGAACAGTTATCAGCATGTTCTTGATTGCAAGTGATCATACTGAATTCCGTTGATGCTTCTGGACTTAACCACATGTATTATTGTTTTCCTCCTGCTTTAATCATTGTTTCAAATTTTATAGTTTCCTATAACAGTAATTTATTACTAACTTTCAAAGTTGCAAAAGAGTCCGATGTCATCTTTGCTAAATGAAATCTTTTAAGGTAATCTATGAAAGGAGATGAGTTGTCAAAAGAAAGAAAGAACATTGTTTTCAAGACATTTATATTGATGTTTAGGAAAAGGCGTCGCATCAAAGTAAAGCTCGACGAGCATCACACTCATCAAGCGTACAAACGGGTGATTCAGTATTGAATGTAAGTCTTTATAGTCAACATGACACAGATATACGCTTTAAATGTGAAATGTGGTGTTTTCTAGAATCCACATTCTCAATTCTCGCTTTCCTAGGTGGGCATCAAGTTTTCAGATTGAAGGAATGCTCAAAGTTTCTCTTGCATTTCGAAACTTTTGCCAGTTTAATTTCTATTAGAAAAATCGATTAATCAGCAATATGATCACCATAATGATCAGTGATATGCAATCATTTGCTGAGCAAAGACTGGATGCCTTCCTCTTAGAAAGTTTGAAGTTGGCGATCAACGAAGTCGGTGACATCACCTTTGGACTGGCTGTAGTCTTCAAATTTCTTCTCCCACAGATTCTGCTTGAAACCTGAACTGCTTTGAAGTGGAAAAGATGATAATCCAGTTGAGCGCAAAGTTAAACGGTGGATGTGGTACCGTAATTCAGCTCGATTTCAATAAAATGTGGCAAGTCGACTTTGCAATTTGAGGTCGAGTGTTATCCTGGAGAAGAGCATCGCTGAGTCGTTTCGAACGCTTCTCTATACTGCTGGCGAGCAATTTCCAAAGTTAACCTTCGTGAGCATCAGCACTGATTGTCTGTTTTTGCCCAGCAGTTCTCAAAACAGCATCCTGATAATCACAGAAGATCGAGGGCATAATATTCCGAGCACGGAACGTGAGCTTTAGTTGAGCTGGCAGGACTTTACTACGTGGCAGCCAGTAGGCGTGATGCGTGTTGTTCTCGTAGTAGACCCAGGACTCATATTCGCAAAAATCCTGCTTGTGCGATCGTGGCAGGAGATCCTGCATATGATAACGTGTGCAGCACGCTCAATGCATGAGTTGTTCATCGAAGCATCACTTTGGGGTAGCCCATTTCATTTAGGCGGTATGCGATACTGTAACGGTTATGTCCACGTGTCTGGCTAAAGCTATTAGAATAGCCTCCAACTTACCACAGTCTTCTAACAATAGCTTTATCTGAATAGAAAAAAATCTCAATAAAACAATACTGCGAAAGAGATTAGGGACACTGCCTGAAAACAAGGTCGTCACTAAGGTCGATTAGCTTTTACACCGTTTTGTAGTTTGTGTTTGCCATGGTCTCCTTCCTTTTCCAAAATCTGTGCTTCCACTTATATGCAGTCGTACCTGCTGTTAGGGATACTGGTGTACTTGCTCTCTAATTGCAATGATGTCTCTTTCCTATCACTTCTTCATAATCTTTTCGTAACTATTACTTTTCTTTCAGTCAGTCGTTAATCAAACGGTCGTTGCATCTCGTCAAAAAACGCAGCCACCGTTAACATGTATTGGAAAACTGCGAATTCTGTACAAACGTTATCATATAAAATACTTATTTCCATTGATGTTTATTATGTTATACATGGTATTCGGTTCTATTCTGTTCTATTTACTAGAATATTCCACGGACCAAGCCAGCATGGATCAGAATTATCGAGTCTATATGTAAGCAATTCTCCTTGTTCTCTTTATAACTCTTTAGATGTTGTTGAATAATTTATTGACACATTCGGGCGACATGAGTTTTATATGATTAGTACTGGCCAAACTATCCCACCGTCCTGATCCAAAAGTACTTACATCGGTAGCGAAGCAGATGGGCGGTTTACATACTACGATGTCAGATGGACAAAAAGAACAGTGGAGAAACTCTAAAAGAATGTGAGCGTCCTCTTGGAACACCAGTGCCAAACCACGAGCGCACGCTTTCATAGTAAAGTCAACCATCTACAACCGCTGATGGCAACGAGTTTGGAATCACGAATTGGGCCTTGCTTGTTGTCACTATGTTTGATTTAGACTACCACCAAGGACGACAACTGCGCGAAAGAGAAGCGAATTGAGGACCATTCTGAGGCACGCATTACCAGTGAAGAAAGTCCGTCTAAGTAAGCTAGTAACCTAGTCTCTCAGATTTTGCAAACACGCTGTGAGTGTATACGTGAAGCGGCTTGGAACTCAACGGCAGATAATGACAAGCCCGTTCAAAGCACTTTTAATGCAAAAAAAGCGTAGAAGATACTAAGTATTTGTTCTCATTATACCGCACAATCAAACTATTCTGGACCTAGCACTAAAGTTCGGACGGACCGTTCAGGTAAATAAGTAAGGAAAACGGGCGAAGTGAACATTGGTCCATTTTGGCGTTGTCGCGAATGTGTTGATCGTGATATTATCGCTTCACAATTCTAACCTTCTCATACTTATGTTTGTTGATAATCATTATTGGTGTTGAGTCGTGAACGTGAACTTCTGCGACGTCGCATGGATGAGATTTTTCTTGATCAAGCAGCGAAACGAAAAGAGGTTCGACGTCGTTTCATTGACGACGCTGTTGACAATTTCGAGAAGCAAGTAGGATTTTCGGTATGTTTTATCACTAAAATCTCTATTTCTTGGTTTTGTGACTCGTTGTTAAAGGGTGCTTGTTAGTATTCAATTTCATTATGCAGCAAAACTGATTTACCTAAAATTCACTCAAAATGAAGTGGCTTGAGACTCTTAATTGGAAGACCCTTAGTAGGGAAACTGATTTCTGACTTTGCTATCATCCCGAAAACCTGTTCTCAAGCCACAATCCTTTTTTGGATGGAAAAGGCATGGGATTTTATTTAGGGAATACTGAGGGCTCTGGCATTCTTGACTGGGGCCACAAAGGATCAAACTAGAATGTCCATGAACATCATTCCTTGAGAGTGCGAGCCATCCACTTATCCAGTTAGATAGTCACCAACAATATGTTCGTAGGAATTTGTGCCGGTGAATGGGAGGTGGAAAGGACGCAGGTCAAGTGATTAGGTATCCCTATTATTAAGAAATGATGTGCTGGTTCGTCTCCTAGCTCATCACACTCCTGCTATTATCTGGTAACGCCTCGACCTGGCTATCTTGAAGATTGCAAGGAGATCTGTTCAACGGTAGGAAGAAGACGAAATCCTAAACAACAATCTTCTGGTGAATGTGAGGAAATGAGTCGAATGCCAGAAGTACTGGGATCCTCACAATGAAATTCGATAACGGGTCTTATAACATGAAAAAATTGTGCCTAGGTTTTCAAATATCTCACCTATCTGTTCCTGTTGATCGATAAGTCACGCTATTCGGTGATTTTTTCCGTGACTTTTCTTTATTCAACAATCACGAGGTTGTTAATAGACGTTTATTTCATAGAGAATAGTACAACAGAGTTTGTATCGGTGGCTAACGTTGCGGCAGTCTTGCCTTCCTCAAAGCCTGAAAGAGTCATATTGACGGCATCACTAGTCAAACTATTTTATAACCAAAGCAGAATGAAGTGTCATTTAGACAATTACAAATCGTAAAGTAATCAGCCTCAAATCACTCACTGTTTTTCTGTCCACTGAAGAAGTAAAGCAGCAGCACTGAAATTTACATGGACGAGATAAATTAGACGTGTACCTGGCTCGGATTCATAATTCGGTCCAAGATTTGGCGCCAAATCATGCGTGATCAGGAGGCACTCATATCACGATCATCTGGATTTTTGGAATAGAACAGTTGTTTTTTCATCACCCTTAATCAGTTACGGCAAAGTTAATAGGATGTTCGCCTTTGGTCATTCCTTAGGGGCGATCCATCAAGCAAAACAGAGATGGTTGAGTGCACATTTACGCTATACGATAACATATGGATGCGAAATCAAACCAGGACGATGTTTGCAATGTTGAGCACCTCCTTTAACCACTGTACTACGCGTCCTATCAAAACTTCTCTTTTAGAATATAAAACATCTCAGCAACTGCATCATTTTAACAATTTCTAAAATGAAGGAAGTTTTGAATAACTTTAGCTCTTTACGATGGGGCGGAGTACCGTAGTTGTTAGCGAATGCATTAAGCTGGGAAGCATGGTGGTAAGCAAGGTGCTAATTTGATCCTTCTTCCAACATTCTCTTAGAATCAGTCAACTGGAAACGCCTTAGCTCGTCCATCTACAAGATTGCAAGGACAATCTTCTCAACCAATATTTCATGACATTCATAGGGACGGAATCTTAAGCGACATTCGAAGTAACAAGTGAAATAACGGATTGAAGGGGAATTCTGTGTTATAACCTGAGAAAATGATTATTACATATGTATTTTGCGCGAACTTGAGCTCATCAGAAGCTCGTTTTCGTGCGCATCGAATGGTGTACATTTGTCCAAACAGCGTCAAAATTGAACTGTCCAAAGAAGAAATTTGTCTGCAGGCTCCACTTCCACTGCAAATTGGCTGTCAAAGCTTATGGGACTCATCGACAATTTGCTAGGCGTATGATAATGAAATTTGCTATGTTCGTACAGTTCAACGTTAGTTCAAGACATCCCGTAAAAAAGGAAACCGATTGACCAACAAGCCAAGAGAGGGACGTCTACGAGAAGTCGATGGCGAAGCAGTCGTCAGTCGAACTGAAGAAGTTTCAACGATGAGTTGCCGGATGTTGGGTTGACGGGTCTGACTGGATCCGATGACGATTCGACCCCTTTTCCAGGAGAATTGTCTTGTTGTGAAAAAAGAATACTCTACTATTGATTTTCTTTTTGAGCTTGAGAATTTTTTCTGTGTCTTCGATGATACAACGGAGCTTCTTCCATAACCTATCAATTGAGGAATCTTTGTGGAGGATGAACGTAAGTAAACGGAATCAGGTGCAAGAAGTTTTCCAATTTGCACTATAAATTGTTAAGACGGGTGTTCTGGAAAGTGCCAATATAAATAGATATTTGTTCTGAAAGGCCGGATAGACAGTGCACTTTTGAATTTATGTTCATAACATTTATCGCTCTAAGAAACTTACACGTATGAGAAATATTGTATTCTCAGTGTAATAATAAGAGTACATTTTGATATAGCTAATTTTATGTTACAACCATTTTTTTCAGATACGTAATGAATCTCAGTGGAGTTTGATGTCGGCCATGTATTATTCCGGCACCTTGTTTACAACAATCGGTGAGTATGAGTAGTATGATCGCAAATAATTTCCTCTCCAAGTAAAATGATGGTATATAATGTAATTTTCTATTTCATTCGCTTTTCTTCTACAAATCTTGTTCAACATGTTAAAGCAATGAAAAGAGAAATCGTTCGGCGTTGGTCATTCCATTATAGATTCTCCATACATTCGGTCCACTCGTAACGTATCTGAATGCACATATGATCCATATGTTGATCTATGGTGGACTATCGGTGTATCAAATAAGTGTTCATGTCCTCCCAGATTGATATGTGGTGCCAATATGCCTACATTTTTGTGAATGGGGGCTTAACTACACTGCTTCTAAAGATCGTACGAACGATAGCGTGTGAGCTGTAACGTCCTTCTGAACCGTCGCCAATCTTTCTTCTACCATCTGCCTAAACCGTCGCCGAACTTTCTTCTACCATCTGCCTTTACAAATAAGATCTTGAGTACGAATGAGCGCATAGGCTAGAGATGTCGCTAAATACGCTCATAGTCGCTGCTTCATTCCTCGTTAAGCATGCCTCCACAGTCATCAAATTGGCACTAGACCTATTTGAGAAAAGCTCCCTCCAGTCTACAAAGTTCGGCGACTGCCTGTTTTCGTGGACCTTAGAGCGCCCATTTGGTGCTATCCCAATCAAACTGACCATCAATGAACAACATTTATCAAAAAAATTGAAGTACTCAGGTGGCAGACGAACTCACCCTCATACCCGCAGTTCTCCATGGATGAGTGATGCACAATGCAAAGAGAGATAAAGAAGTTGTGGGATTTGCACAGTACGTATAACAAAATTACGGGAAACAAAATGAGCTCTCTAACAGCTGTGTTTATCTGAGTAGTTCCATTCTTAGTGGAGGCGAAGGTATTTTACATAACTGCCCGTAGTATCATCGTTTGATCACGACCGCTTTAATTCATCTTAATCTTCACGCGGCGTGTTTACAAAACATTCATTTTTACGCCTATCTCTGCGGGCCATAAATACTCACCGTGTGTGATCGTTGGTTTGAAGAATAAATCACGCTGAGAGATTTTTTATTACACTCAACATCTGGATCTCATAGAACGGCGCTATCAATATCTTCAGCAATCACTCTTTCAACAGCTCACTGTGATTGAGGGTCTTATGAGTGCAGAATCTCCAATTGATTTACGAGGTTCTAGAGCTGCTTGTGTTGATAAATTTCACATACCATTGATAGCTTTTCCTTTTGGAAGGTAGTGTACTTGGACCACCAAACTACCAGAATAGTGTAATTTTACGGGGCATGCACGATTCTCTGAGAAGATGGACAATTAAGTAGGCCAAATAAGTATCCTTCGAGCCGTACAAGAAGTAATCAATTAAAGGATGAAGTGTTCAATATGAATAAACCAACCAAGAGTGTTTACTCCATTTTTAGCAATGTAGAGAATACTAGATGCATAGTTGCCGTATAAAAAAATTAGCATTGTTTACCCATAAATACATTGTCCTTAGGAGGCAATTCTAGCACCAATTTATCGGAATAAGAAGAGTATTGACATAATTTAGCTTGTAATACAGGATCTAATCAGTAGCTATGCGTGTGGCGCACTTATGCTTTGAGAGGAAGAAGCTTATTGGAGTAATTATCTATTTTAAGGTGGCTGGAAAATCGAATAGAATTTTTCCTATTTGCCCTCTTTTAGCGGTGATATCATGTAACAGATGTGTGCAGTGATGTAGAGTGATACGCAAAACTTTTGCATGGGGCAGAACTCGAACCCGTATCTCAATGCGTCCAGGAGCGCGTGCTCAAATCCGCTACACTTTTACGTCCGTTTTGCAATCTGTACTATAACACATCTATCTGCGAGCAACCAACCTTCAACGATTCGGCCCAGTGGTCGGTATCGACGTTGAACCTAGTCACGCTGGCACAGATAGATGCGTTGTAGCGTAGAAAGAGTGATAGCAAGGAGCTTCAGTATGGAAAGGGTCAGAGCACGCGCCTTGGATAGCATGAGGTGTGCTTCAAATTCAGCTGACACGAAAGTTTGCACATCACTCTGTATCACTGAGTGACTGGAAAATTCAATTACGCACGGATACTTCGATTTGTTGGTTTTTTTCTAGCTTACCCTATTCGAGCGGCAGCCATTTTTCGCTGCTATATCATCGAAGCGCGCTTGCAATAAGCAAAAACTTGTAATGTCAAAATTTGATAAAGTTGTTTATTTTGAACGAAAAATCAAAGATAACATAGCGGTTAAAAAACAGAAACCGACTGTGTGTTTGCCAAAATGTTCTTGCCGCTCCAAGTCGTGAGTGATGAAAATCTTCGCACCTAATTACTCGTTACTCTATCTAGGGCGCTCGTTTTCTTCAGAAGAATACTCCCTTGTCGCAGAATTACTCTCGATGGTACAGCATTGTGATGGCCTTTAAATGGACCATCTGAAGTTGAACTCCAAGTTCGATAAGCTTTCGACTGATTACAAAACGTTTGATGAAAACTGTGTCCATAGAAAAAAGGTTGTTGAATAGTGTGTCCATAGATGAGTATGCGCACAATCTGTAGCTAGCAAGCACATGCGTGACTAGAAAAGATTCACGTCGTACTGAGTGAATTTGCGAGTTCTCAATGGGCACTTTATAAACAAAATTGGTTAGCTCAAATCTAACATACCCGAGTATTTTTTTCTACGCGAATTCTATTTGTTAATAAGGAGGGAACATCGTAAGGTGAAAATATCTGTTCCAAAAAAGTAACTTAACATACGGATAGAAAAGATCTCAAATTTTTCATTCGACTCATTTTCTTGTACTAAGTTTCGGATTTTGCGCGTGGGTACAGCGATTTGATAACTTTAGTCTTTTTAAGATGTCACATTATTCCTGAAAATCTAGAACAGGTGTACTAGGGCGTTTTGAGGCTTTCACCACATCCAGTCAACGGATTCTGTGAGTCAACGTAAATTCTTTCGCATATGTTTGGCGCCAACTTTCCGACCCTGAGCAATTGTAGATTCTGAGCCTGGTGCGAAAGCCACCACAAGAGCTTTTCGGTAGTGAGTGGTGCTGAATGCAATCATGGAAAGACTGGGTAAGGGCATAGATCTAGTTGAAAAACGGTGTATTCCCAAGATTGTTCAGGAGTGTACTTCAAAGATGTTGATTTAGATAGCTTTTTCTA
Source organism: Parelaphostrongylus tenuis (assembly GCA_019055375.1). Taxonomy (NCBI): domain Eukaryota; kingdom Metazoa; phylum Nematoda; class Chromadorea; order Rhabditida; family Metastrongylidae; genus Parelaphostrongylus; species Parelaphostrongylus tenuis. The sequence goes on along the minus strand of JAHQIW010007448.1, from coordinate 30,089 downwards.
TATAAAACGTAAATAATACGTAACAATGAAGTTAAAAGAGACCTAGGAGAATTCTATGTACGATGAGGGAATAAAAAAAAGAGGTGATCTTAGGCTTCACTGTGAACCGCTAGTCATCAAGTGAGAGTGCTCACAGAGTTATCATTCACCTGGTTGCTACTTTGCTGCCTCATTATAAAAGTTGTTCTCATCCCGTTTGATGAACTGTGGAAGGTTCATATCAAAGCTTCTATGAAAGATATTCTTGTCAAAGTGATCGCTAATTGCTACAAATTTGTCGTACTCTTACTCACTGCTGTTAAAACGTTTCATTGTTTTTTTTTGAGCAGAGCCTTTCTCATAGTTGTCCCAAAAATTACATCCTTTTAGATCTGAAGGATACAACATCCTTCCCTGACGACTTTCGATAAAGTGAAAAGAATACAAATCAATGCATTGTCAGTAAAATTTAGTGCACTCAAAATGGTCTCTGATACGAGCCACTTTTTTTTTATCTAACCTTGATGCGACCACGTAGAAAGTTCGCTACAAGCGTGATTGCACGTTTCCGACTCAGAGTACATATGGCTCCTTGATTCGGGCTCTCTGAAGCCATATTTAGGCATACTAAACCCCTTTCAAGCCTCTAATTTGAACCGAATAGTGCCACGACGATTTCAAGAATTCAGTCAGCCGGATCTTTACTGATCACTGATTACTGATGGACACTGATTTCAATGCATATTTTCCAATTGAACGCTAATGACATGTTACGAATTTTTACCAGCCACGGCAGATTGCATGATTATGAACGATTTGATAAATTTTGATCCATATTGACGCTATAATGTCCATAGCACTTTGGAATTTTCACGACCGTTTGCACATTATTCAGTGCATGCATCAATTGTTTGATCTTAAAAAGCACTTCGCCGTGCATTCACTGATTACGATTACTAAGTTAATACTGATTTTGGTCCACATAAAAACGCTTTTCAGTTACATACTCTGATACAGTGGTAGAAACGCAGGGGTTGAATGAAACGAAAAGCATCAAACTTCTGTCAGGTTCATCAGTAAAGTACTGTAGAAGATTTTATCGAAGATGTGAACTAGCTCTGAAGCAAGACCTCAATTAAATTCTTTATTTCTCGATGAAACCAAGAAGTTCTGTAGTATAACATTGTAATTTGTCTGTCATTGACTAATGCCATGAAACCACAACAAGCTTATATTTACAGCCAGGCTTATTGTCTCCTACATTTTTGTTCACCACTGGTTTAGGTTACGGTGATATTGCATGCGCTACAGTAGCTGGTCGTATTATGACAGTAATCTATTCATGTGTGGGTATTCCACTAATGCTCATTACTCTAAACGATTGTGGTAAATTTCTCTACAACAATATAAATGGAGTGGTGAAAGTGAGTAATTATTGTTCTTCAGTTTTATAACTCTCAAAGCCGATCATCTATCAAACTCAGTAATTTCAGTAAAATTAGTAAAATTCAGCATCTATCAATTTCAGTAATTTTCCCTGATAAGCAAACCAGGTTGATAATAATAGCATCTATTGACTACAGCGTGGTACACCATTAACAATACAATCGCTAATGTTTTAGCGATTTCGCCATTTTTGAAGCCTGCAAGAGTCAAAACATGTGATCTACTCAGTGAAACACTGCCATAAGCAAAGCAGATATTACAGAACCTAGTGGTTCTCACTAGCAAGGCCGCACCCATTTTGACTTTACGTGTGGTTTGACACTGAGACGGTGTTAAATCCATCGTGATCGTAAAGAGATTGCGCTTACAGTCGGTCTAGGAGTAGCGGCTAAACTGTTTAGAAGTGTAAAAAGTTTGTTTCATACTTCATTTTCATTTACGTATCATATTTAAGAATGTGGAAGATTTTCGGACCTATCTGGGTGTGTTACACATTGGCTCAAAGCGAGAACCAAAATGCGATGAGGTGATGGTTTTGCTTATCCTTTTCAGTTTTATTTTCAAAATGATTTTTGTTAGGCTTTCACTTTTTGGTGAATGTCATAAGATTTGAAATAAAACTCACAACTGAAGAATACACAATGATTGCGCCATGCTTGGTCAGTTATGTAAATATAGCAGAACAAAGATGACAAAAAGCAAATTCAATCTTTAAAATTCCGAATGGATAGATTTCTCGAAAGTTTGAATAGAATTGGGGAAGGAAGGTGAAAAACTGACGTATGAAGAAGAAAAAAATGTTTCAAATATTTTTTTCACAATTTTCAAGCAAATTTACTTATTATGCAATTTCGCTAGCTCAATAATTACTTTCGGCACTTTTTTCACTGTTTTTAACTAAGGATATTCATCGTACTATCTTTCTAGCTATCTCATTAATTTTAGTTTTTTTTACTTCCAATAGTCAGCTGTCAGGGAATTACACGATTAAAGGTCATTGATCAAGGATTAAAATTCAAAGTACATCCCAAACATATTTTGGAAAAAGTGTCAACTTCATATATAAGCATTCTTTTTTGAAGTCTTTGAAATCTCATATATGGCGAATAATTGAATACAGCTTTGAATCATGGAAAAAGTGATTGGTTGCTTAGGTGGACGTGCTTGAAAGGGGCGAAATGGGTCCAAGCGTGGAGTTGTCGTCATTGGCGTCAGTAGTGGGCAGTTTACCATCTCTAAGTGACGTCGACGAAATAGGTGAGAAGGAAAAGCCAAGAATGAGCGTCAAGGTAAGTGGGGTCATAAGACTTTCGCACTTTATTCTGATAGCTCCGATGATGTAGCCGATGAATGTTAGGTTGCGCTTTCCATAACCATAGGATGGATCTTCTTCTGTTCTGGGTTGTTTCGACTGTGGGAAGATTGGACATATGCGGAAAGCTGCTATTTTATGTATATTAGTCTGTCAACTATCGGTTTGGGTGATATATCTGTAAAAAGAAGAGAGTGAGTTCAATTAATTCTGTATTTGTTCCTATCGACCGCTCTTTTACAGACCCGCTCAAAACAATATTATCTGATGAGGATATGACTTATTTTGAACCGATAGATCTAGTACTATATAACCTGTATCACCTGTCGTCCCGTTGATCGTCGAGTAACTCGAACGGATACCAGCAACTCTTCCATTTTTTCCTATTGCGTGCAAGAGTAGCCCAGTGCGTCCTTCTCGCTCTAGGAATTCGCTGAGCATCACATCTTTCTTCTATAGCTTTCGTGAAGAAATCGGACCAACGGGTCGCTGGTCTTGCTGTAGAGTGCTTGATGTCCCGAGGAATCCAGTCGGTAACGGCTCCCGTCCAACGGTGTCGTTGAAGCGCATTACGTGTCCGGCCTACCTTATTTTGATATATCGAAATATATATATATATATATATATAAAAGGATAAAAGGATAAAGCTCTCGGCGTTGATCAATCCCTGAGCGATGCGCCATGCATTCGTCTTCAATTTCTAACTTCGTTTGAGGTGATTGAATGCATATCTGGCCTTTACAATGACTCGCGGTGGCCTTCCGCTTAACCGAGTCAGTGCTGCTTATACTCCCAGATAGGTCTAAGACCAGCCTGGTACCAATTTACCGACCCCGAAGGGATGGATGGCTTGGTGAGCCATGAGCGCGAGATCGAACCATTGACCTCGCGTGCGACGCAGGGCACCTCTAACCACTGCCACATGCGCTTATATATATATATATATATATATATTGCTATATAGGCGCCAATTTCGTCCTATTGGGACTCATGAGTAGCTATTGATGAAGTAATGTGAAACATAATTTTGTTTTTACTGCTACAGCGCACTAAAAGCCTTTCCAAATAAGCGCAGCAATAATATTGCCGAGATTATGCTTTCGCATGACTTTTCCAACTCTAAGGAAAACAGGAAACGTGTTGTCCTTAGAGTGCTTAAAATGGGTTCGAGTTGAAAAAAATCAACAAAGTTTGTCACGTTTTTAGTTTAGGTTTACTAAATGATGTAGTTATCGAAAAAAATTGTTATTAAAATCGAGCAAGATAATTGTGAATTAAATGGGCGGGTATTCTGGTCCCGGGTATTCATGATTTATCACTGAAATCTTTGTTCTGTCTTTTGTCTTCAACACTTCTCTTGCAGTATGATGGTGCTTTGTTTTGTTTTTGTGATAATTGGACTTTCATTGGTCAGTATGAGTATAAATGTTGTACAGGTAAGTAAAGAGTTGACGTGTAGAGTTATAAGTGGTATAAAATCAGTATTTTCAGCTGATGCATATTGTAAAAATTTTGGTAAATTCACAAGAGAAGGAGAAAAAGTTTTTTTCAGGTTGCCTTAGAAGATTTCTATGTGAGGCTTATGATGAAACTTATTATCGAGTATCAGGAGAGGATGGCAGCAAGTTAGTGGCACCTTTTAAGGAGTCGACAAAAAAATGCCTGTTTACTTTGAATGAGAACATTATTTTTCGGATTGCTTTGAACAGAATTCCATCATTTTCATATGTATTTGTATATATGTACATATGTATATATACATATATGTATTTATACATATATGTATATATACATGTATATACATATGTATACACACGCTTTGGCACTTTGTTAATTCGTCTTCGAAGTGTTTTTCTTACTGTGCGATCGCAGTGCTCTAGCGTTCGATTCGTTTTTTCGAATTCTTTGTGAACGTCATGGAATACTGATTGAGCGTGTCTTCTTGCAATTTCGAGAAAAGCCTTACTGTAGCGTTCCATAAGGCGTTCAAATTCAATTCACTTATAGGGGAACAAATAAAAATCTGACCTCATTCGCATGAATTTTCATAAGAATGTCATTAATCATTTGAAATTTAAAACTCTGGTTGCGCCCTACATAGCCGTTTTTTGAAAAAGTCTTTTATAGCGATGTAGCATCCACAATATAATTATATCTCACACCCGCTGGGCCTTCATTTTAATCACGCGTATGATTTGCTGGAAGCAGGAATAGCAATGAACGTGTAGAGAAAACCTCACAATATCTGAGTCAGTCGTTATATGTGGAGTCTTCCGAGGGGGAGGAAAAATTTCCAATCGAATTACAAGATGCACCCACATATCTAAGGGCGAGGGCATCGATCGATGGCTCGCCTCCTAACGCGCAGATCAGCCGGTAAACAATCTCATCGAATATGTGAGGCTCGATCTTATTTCCCCTGCTACACTGCAGTGAAATGGCCTTTCAGAAAATGAACAGAGCATTGGAAACATCGAAACTTACTCTATTGTAGGTTACCATTAGTCAAAAGAAAGAGCTCTACCGGCGAGGTATGAAACAAATGTTTCTTTCTTCTACAACTACCAAAAGAGCTTTTTCAAAAAGCAAGTAATTTTTGAGTTTTTCGTTACTTGCGCTATCTAAAGAGTACTAGCAGTCTAAGGAAAGAGTTCTATAAAGAAAAATATGAGCGAGAAAAAAAAATGCGTGGTCGTGTGAAACACAATTCTATTCTAGATTTTGTAGCGTTATAAAAAGGGTGTTTTGAAAAACCCGACGAATTAATGTTCTAGCAGGGATTTGTGCTTTTGAATGATTGCTAACATACTTTCAAAAGCTTCTTGTGCAACGAATGAGATCGTTATCATTTTATTCTCTTATAACCAAAAAAACCGCCGTTCGTTGGTGACTGCCGAGGAGTGTTGGAGGGGGGAGGTCGAGTTTTGGTTCGCGTACATATATATATATATATATATATAATATATATATATACATATATATATATATAATGTATATAGTTGCATATGTGCATGTATATATGTGCATATATATGTGTATATATATATATATATATATATATGGCAGGTTTATATGTATCGTTTAGATCTAGCACAGCTTTCATTCACCTGCTTGTCTTGCACACGTGTGTACGAAAATTTTGGAATGTTTATGAGTTTATGTAGTGATGGCCAGGTTGATTTTTCCTGGACCCCTTAAGTATACTTGATGAGTATTTTTTAAAAAAAGTTGTACAGTTTTTTTACGTTGGAGGGAAGGAGAGTCAAATGTTACGTTTATAATGACTGCGCTTTTTGTGCTCCAGTTAAGTTTTTTTTCATATAGGTAGCTCAGTTTTCAATCTCGCACCGAGCTAGTCTGTAAAAAATCAATGGTGATCAGGGACTCATGTAACATTAGCTGGAAAACTGCCACTGAATTAATATTTTTTTTCGCTCATCATTGGCGTTTCGACAATCAGTGTTTTATAAAGCTTTGATTTGGCGAATATTCGCTTCAGTGACCTTCAGACAAAAGCATTTGATACGGTGGCTTCCTTTCTTACTAAATGATGATATGAGGTGAAGAGGACTTTAGTGGAGGGGTAAACACGGTGGTAGAGATGCTATTCAATAATGCGCTCAGTCATTTGTTGAAACCTGTTGTGAGTCGATTAATCCACCTTTCTTTCAGGCCTTAAAGTTGAAGGCAATTTTTTCCTGAAATCCACTTCCAGTGCCTAAAGAGCAGCAGCTTTTTTTGGTTTTGATTTTTGAAAACCCTAACATAGCTACCTCAGTGCTCCTTGAAGATTCGACCGGCCTTCATAAAAGAATAAAATCCTCAAGTGACAGCCAAATCAAATGAATTCTCAAGGCATTCAGACGACGTATGCAAAGAAACAGTGTGAATGGGAAAGTGTAAAATTTTGATCAATACATGATGTTAGTTCATGTAAAAAATCATCCGAACTGTGTTATCTCTTTAATGGATAACGTTAAATTTTTAGGTGGAGATCAAATGGGAGCATCCGTTGGAATGATGCGTATGTGGACTGGAAATAAGACAGCAAAATATCTGATGCCATTGCTGAGGTAAATTCTTTGCGAATCAAGTGTCTTTGTTTTGATTAAAAAATTCTGTCCTCACATTTTGATCAATTTTTTCAGCAAAGAGAAGAAACGTGTTGCGATGACGAAAGTAGAAAAAGAAGCTCATGCGCAAGGCATTGAGGTGCCGAAGATTCTGACTACATTGAACGAGAAAACTGGTTCATTTTCCTTTTTGACGCTTATATATACTACTTTGAAACTTTTATAAGTCTAATTTCTCAATTATCTCGCAAGGCAATGAAAAGTTTTAGGCATGCCTGAAATTTTCCATTTGGAAAAGAAAATTGAAGGCGATAAACCACCCCCCGAGCTAGAGGAGATTGTACAGCGACAGGTAAAGTCTTTTTGGAAATTAACTAGTAAATGCAATGTTTTCTCTATGAACACTTTAGATATTGCAAGAAGAAGAAGAAGCTGATGAAATTCCTGTCATTATGGTCCAGGAAGTCGAGTGTCAGACCGATGCACTAGACACGTCCGTTCTTAGTTTTTCAAGCATAATTTCTACAATATAGTTGTGACATGCAGCATTTGTCCCAAATTGAGAAAGTTAAACTACGAAGGAGTATGAGACATTTTCGGATTCATAAACATGTCCAATTATACTCAAGTTGTGAACATCTGACGTTCAGCATTGACAGCATCGATTTAAAACATCAAAGCCTATATTTTGCCAAAGTTTTTTAAATATTACAGTTTCGATGAGAATACACAAACGATGGTGGTAATGTGGGTAGATAGCATCTGCCAAACTGATGACGAAAGAATAGACTCACACGACATTGAAATCCAAACTGACTCGGAAGAATGTCACGATAGTGGAGCACAAACAATCCTCGTCGAAATGAAAGACGTCGAAGTCACTACACCGCCGTCTCAGCTAATGGTATATGTTCATTTTGAGCTAAAGTAGGGTTTATCTGAAACTCACAGACTTGTCCGTCTGTGATTTGTCTAAAATCTGTATCACAAAACTGCTCCCTTTTCAGCTATTCTATCTTCTATGTTATGCCATGATAAATTGAGCTAAATCAATACTGTTATAAGACGGCGTTCCAGGATGGACTTTGTCAAACAGAGGCGGTTCCCACTATGAATCAAGTCTCACAAACGATGCAAGTTGACTATGCTGACCAGGAGGTGACTGCAGAAGTTGAGACGAAAAACATTCGCATTCAAACACCGTCGCCCATGATAGTGCAGAGAGTAATCCAGACAGAAGACTTGGTATGTTTTATGATAGACCGTACAATCTAGTTGTCAGATTCATATAATCTCGATTGAATTGTGGAGTTTCTCGGATTTCCACCAAATTTCTAAACATTTTTCTGCACTTCTCGCCTTCGCATTTTATGTGCGGACACCGGCGCTTCCTAACTTTGGTTTCTTCGCATCCATCATCCACGAAGGTCGTCAAACGTAGGCGTGTGCGTCTAGCTACTACTTGGGGATTTTCTTCCCTGCAGGACTGTTATTGAATGCTGATCAAGTTGTTTGTATCTGGAATCCTGAGATAATAACCGGATTGGAACTTTTCTTCTTGAACTCAGGAGTGCTGGATTTTTCCGACAGTTTAGTAGAGTTTTCCAAACTCAGAGAGATGACAGACTTAGTGGATTTGGAACTGAGTCGAACCAGAAGAGGGCTCGTGATCACTATCACTAGTTACACTCGCCATCACTTCTACTATCTACACAATCACACATAATCAAATAACGACCTTACTGACAATAAGAATTAATCGTCCAGGTTTGCTATGAATGTGTGATAATGAGGTAAGTGTTGTTATGTGAGTGATATAATAAGGACAGTTATCGCCTCTTGTAAAAAAAACTGCTGTGCAAGTGTAACATATTGGTCAGAGGTGCTGTGTAATACATAAAAGGTAGCTGGTTAGAGTACATGACCCACATGACCAACCTTTCAACGCTCTGGGTTACTGAAAGCTACTAGACTTAATTTTGAGCATAAAAACACTGACTTGTAGTGCTGCGAAATAAGACAAGAGCATGACACAATCCCAAGGATTTGATTGATTGTCAGAAGCTTTATTCTTCATCTTCCTATTTATGCAGCCTTTCATCCACTTGCAGTGATTCATCTGTTAAATAGCTTCTCTCAGCGAGACCAACAGTAATCCATAATTTACCCAGTTTGACGTGATCAATAACAAAAACACCTGCCTCCTTTGTGCATTAAATTATTCAAGGTCACGTACTTTTTGGCTCCCAGCATTTCTTCACTCGATTTATTTTCTCGCATCGGTCATCCAAAAAACTCTCAAAATTGCGTGTGGGCTAAGCTGCCACATAAGAACTTTGTTCTCGTTATGATTTTCGCTGAGTGTTGGTTGAGTTGATACTCCATGAAATCCTAAAATAGTTGTGCTGCACACCGTTCGCACTTTTCCACCATATGCAATTGCCAACATTCACGGACTAATCGTAGTTCTTCCAGGTAAGTAAGATACCAATCCTTTGCCCTCAAAGGATTGAAATTAGTTGGGCTGGCGTGGGTATCAACCAGCGATCTTGCGCATATCATTGAATGGCAACATAACAAATTCGCTATAATCTCATCTTCTCGTTACAGGAGGACAGAAAGTCACCGTCTAAAATGTCTTCTGCCAAAAAGAGGTTGAAGCGAGCATTCACTAAATCAAAATCCAACAAGTTACAGCATGACGAAACGCCAGCGATGAGCGAATGGAAGGTATAATTCCAATCAGTTGTAGTAATGGGTTCGCATTCGATGTTGCGTTGAAATTTTCAACGTCATAGATCTCTTTTTTTGAAAATTGATTTCTTAGGATGTTGAAGACGAGGAAGTCGCCGAGGCTGAAGAAGATGCTTCGGAGGAGTCGCTTCACTGGGATCCAGTAAGCATTTCCATTATTATGCGGACATTTTATAAGTAATGTGAATAACGTTATTGAGGAAAACTAAGTTGTCATCAAACATCCTCCGTTTCGAGTGTTCCTTCAGGCTACGCTCAAATGTCAGTATGCCTGGTAATTATTTTTGAGCCATGCATGTGGTCTGTTAGGAGCACTTATGCAGCGCAATGCACGTGCTTCGATTAAGCGAAGGCACTGTGCAACTAACGAGGCTATGCAAGGCCGAAACACGTGTATCACGCTGTATAAGTGCCCCTAACAGACCACTGTACGGCTCAGAAATAACTGTCATAGAATGTCCTTTCATCATTATTTGAGCCAACTTGTCATGTGGTCTGGTAAGGGCTCTTGTACAGCCCGATACACGTGTTTCGTCCTTGCAGACTCACAGTACAAAAGCCCTTACCAGACCACATGACAAGTTGGCTCAAATAATGATGAAAGGATATATTGAAATTTGAGCGTGGTCTAAACAAAGCACTCGAAATAAAGGTATAATTATGATAAAAGTACCAGCCAATGAGCAATCGAGTGCACAACACTCTGGGTTAGGTGAAGGTTTCACTTGACATAGAGTGTAAAGCGTACGTCGTCGATGACTCTCTATAAGGAGTGTAAGGCTCCCGAGAGAACTGACTATAAAAAGATCGACAGACGACGGGTTCTGCCCGGCTGATGAGTTTGTAAGGACGAAACACGTGTATGGCGTACAAGAGCCCTTACCAGACCACACGACAAGTTGGCTCAAATAATGATGAAAGGATATATTGAAATTTGAGCGTGGTCTAAACAAAGCACTCGAAATAGACATGTCATAGAATGTTTTGTGTATCACACAACAGTACCTAAGAAGAGAGATTTTTTCACAATTTCAATTATTGTGTTTAATTGTAACCCTCTTTTCTACTCAACAGGTGGATGGACTTCACGCTGAGAAGCAGCTACCGGTTTCTACGCTTACCAAGATGTTTGACTGTAAGCGCCTGGATCGGAAGAAAAGGTACTTTATAGAATTATTCGCTCAACAAAGTATAGTATTCCAACACAAAGATAAAGTAATGTAGATAAATAGGGCGACAAATAGGATTTTTGTCACTATTTTGAATTCAGCTATTGCTATACAATGGAGCAAATTTAGCAAGCGGAATTCACTATCGCCGTCCGCGAGCGGACGAAAAATACCATCCAGACCATCACTACACTAACTGCTGTTACACGACAACTGGACTACGTATTGATTTCTTTCATATGTATGTAGATAAATGTCATCCATCAAATTGGTCTTTGTTGCAGGTGTGGGAAGAGAAGAAACATAAGATTGAAATTGACGAATGAAGTTTCCTATATAGAAAATACAGACAAATTTTATAATCGGTCAATAAATGCACATGGTCACACAAGTTCACACTCAAGTTAGTGACAAAATGATCAAACAAGTTGCGATTGCAGAGAATAAACAAAGAAGAATGATGCACTCAGTGCTGATCAATCTTCACGTTTTGCCATACATCGATTCATAAAATATCGTTAGAGACGACTGAATGCACATCTGGCCTATACAGTAAGTGGTCTACCGATGTAGCAAGTCAGTGTTGCTAATCCCCCAAACAGGTGCGGTATCAGTTTGCCAACCACTGAGGAACGGAAGGACTGCTGGGTCGGAGCACTGGATCGAGCCAGTAACCACGTGGTTTTTGTAGGACACCTCTAACTGCTCTGGTACACGCACCCTCTTCGATTACAAATTCAACCGTTTCCACGTAAAACTTTCAAATTACCAAGTTAGCTGTCAAAAACCAGTAAAAATATGTATGCGCATTCCAAAAAGGAGATGCGCATGTAATAAAGTGGTTACAGGCGCCATGTAACCCACACTGCATCGAGCACCGGTTTGATATCTTCCCCAGAGTGGACCGAGCTCTTTATCCCTCCAGAAGCGGCAAATAGCGAACGAGAAACGGTACTTTTCCGTTAGATGACACGGGACGAAGAAACGACCCCTTTTGCTGGACAAGAACGTTCCATAAAAGTGTTAATAATCATTCGAAAGCTCATATCTCTGGATAATGAGCTACATGCTTTTTTTGAAAAACCCATTTATGAAGCTGCAGCATCAAAATAAAATATGTTTTACACTGGCCGAGCGCTTCTACCCTTGTCTCGCTGGAAGTGCCATAAGCATATGCATATAAAAGAAATTTTGTATTTCAGAGTCACACGTTTTGTTGGAATTTCTTTCAAAGCCGAGAAAAATCCCATAACTCACTAATGAAAATTGCACTCCATATGTGAGTCGCGTCAGCGCGATTGATCGATCGAATGCGGAACGCCATACCGAATCCAGGACCCAGAGACCCAGTCCATATACTAACCGACAAAAAAATGCGGCGCGTATGTGAAACTCGATATTATTTTTCCTGCTAAACAGCAGTAAAACGGTCTTCCCGAAAAATAAGCAAATCGCTGGAATCGTCGAAACTAACACCATCGAATGATCACTTATGTTTCGAGGAAAGAATTCTGTACTGCGCGAACTATGCGTGTGTGAGACACAAAAACGTCTTCTTTCTGCTACAGCATTGCAAAAGGCTTTTTCAAAAACACACATGTGGCGCAGAAGTCAGCAACTTTTGAATGATCTATGACAATTTAATGGAAAGTTCTTGTTGCTTATTTATGACATGATGTATAACGTAAAAGAACCAAAAAAAAAAACACTGGTTTGATACGCCGGACTGATAGTTAGCGCAACTCAGTATAACGACCACATACGAATACACTCACCTCTAAAAAGCTTGATGTCAAGCACATGGTACATCACTCAGTAATTTATCAAGGTTAATTCATTTTACCCTTTGAACTCTATTTCAATAAGCCTCACTAACACAATAGTAGAGGTACCCTACACTACAACATCGTCAATGATCATTGCTCGAGCTCTCGCTCTCTCAAAATTCGGGAACGTGAATTCAGTGTGATCTAGGAGAATGAAAACACCAACCTGGTATATCGGCAGCTCGTGTAATCTGACAGAATTTTTCAAGCCTTTCAGAGGTCTGGTATGAAATTTCGAGTGATATGAGTGCGTTTCGGCATGACTCGCACAACTCATCAGTACCACATGTCTTATGGCTCATCCCCACAACTGATAGTAGCGGCACCGAAGATGTATTAATCTAAATGACAAAGTGAAGACTTCGATTAGATTGATGCATCTTCGCCTCTGCTACTATTAGTTTTAGGGATGGGCCGCAAGGCATGTCATGTTGATGAGTCGTGCGGGTAATGCCGAAACGCACGTATTTCACTCCAAATGCCGCACTAGACCTTTGAAAGGGTTAATCATACTATACTGAATTTTAAGCGAGGTCTCAAAAACAGCCACTTGGGAGATACTGCTATAAGCTTCGTTTTTAACCTCTTGTAAATTAAATTATGCGACACAATCTTACATTCAACCACCTATACGACTCTACCAAACAAATCGAGTACATGGCACATATCTAAAATAAAAGGTCACCCCCTGTTTATTTTATTGAATATATTCAAGGAGCTTGCCTTACTATGTAAACCTCTCTCTCTCAACACTCAGAGTATGGTCACCGTGAACGCCAGGAAGGGTGCAATAGGCTGTAACGTCAATCACTGTAAAGTAAATATACTATCACTAGTCATGTCGGCTCATCACGAATCAAATGATCAACACTGATCTTAACAGAAAGTCGGTCGTGTAAGACATATACTAATACAATGGCATTCGTTTCTATTTTCATTAAATTTAGCGAGTCAATAGAAGTGTAGTATTGAATCTCTTCATAGGTCTTGGCACTAGTGCAATAAAGGTCAAATTGATTAGCTAGAAGTAGTTAAGACTGCTTAACAACACTATTCATAGTATGCGCCATGAGCCTGAACACGTTTCTGCCATCTCTCAGGTAAAAAAGGGCAGGCGCTACAGCGTGCGCCTTGACCGCTGCAATCGGGCCTTGTCATGTCGACGTCACCGCAACCTCATCCTGCTTCAAGACAACGCAAGGCTGTCTGCCGCCAAACGGGCAAAGAGGAAGTTGACCGAACTGGGCTGGGAGTTGCTGTATCATTCACCGTACAGTCCTGACTTGACGCCGTCTGACTATCCCTCTTCCGGTCGCTAGAGCATTTCCTGAGCAAGAAACGAATCCGGCATATCAATCGTTCACGTCGAGGATTGACAACCTTCTTTTGGTCCAAAGATGACGAGTTCTATGAGAGTGGTATTGATTTGTTGCCTGAAAGATCCCAAAAATATTCCAGGCGCCTACTTTGAATAATGCTATTGAGTAGTTTTGTTAACTTCTCGTTGATAAATTTGGTGTTTATTGCTCTAGTGCCAAAGTTTGCGGGAAGATCTAATATTTATCACACAATGAATCTAAGAGAAAAACAGTAGTGCTTCTCCGATACTAACAATTTAGAATAGTGTTTACAAAACTTATATAGCGTATAAATCTGATAAAAAAGCTGACTATAGAGTGAGCATCATTTCTAGTTTCACCGGTTGCTTAAACAGTAATCTATACGTTAACGTTTTTTGTCGTTGGAAAATCTGTAAATGAGTGCAGTTTCTGATCGGATGTCGGGAAGTTCATCTACCTTTTCCACGACCTCGCTCAAGCCAAAACAGTAAGTATAATATTGTTGGCCAAGAGGCTTATTTAATGACTCTTTGAACTTGAGTTTTAAGGTGTTGAAGAAAATTTAAGGTCTTAATTTTGTGATAAAATAAATATGCGAAAACATGACACTCGAAGAGGTCAAGTATTACTGTGTTGGCAAGCAATATATGAAGAACATTTGAAAAGAAAAGATTCACTAGTTCTAGAGTACATTCCGTTGAAGACACCGATTAGCTCCTAGGATATTGAGTGTCAAACAAGTTATTATTAGTTCAGCACAATGGTTTATGAGGCCATGCAGCACATACATGATCGTTGTTTTTGATTCGAGTCCCGCTCTAACCAAATTTTATCTACGCAGGGTCTGAAAATTGGTGCCAAGCATGTTAGAGAGAGCTAAAAGTGGCATGCTAAATCAGTAGGTTACCGTAGATGCATATGTACGGCAAAAATAAATGCAATCACCTCCATAACGCTATCAGTGGAGTCGTTTATAGCTCATCTCCTATGAGACTGATCAAGTCTGGACGGAATTGTCTTACTCAGGATCACAAACACTGACGCTCATTTGATGTCGAACGTATCTATATTTTGATTCCTATCGTTTTCAAAAATAGCTTAGGCTGGCCCACTGAATATATGTGAATCTTCTTCATTCCACTTGTTAATTCAGAATTCTGACAGAAGAATAGCTATCCTGACTACTAGAACTCGTGAAAATTTTCGATAATCTCAACAAAACAAGTCATGACACACTTATCTATAACGTGATATTAATAAGTTAAGAGGCCGATTCAATTGTTCGATTCTGATGTTGGGCTCAATGGGTGTAGTACAATTGATGGTACAATGGATAACAGTAAATGTTCCCTCAATCGTTGCTCAGGCTCTAATTTTACTTGTTGCTGCTTACTCGTACGAGGTCAGTCATATAAACTCCTCATCATCAGCCTTTCTAATAGTAGAACAAACGAAAAATAATTATTTGGCGAGCCTTCGGTAATCTTCCTTTTTTGCCAGTGGAATAGCGTGCACAGTGAATCGTTAACGAGACGTCGTCATGCTTATTATCATGTCGCGAACGTACTTGAAACATATCAACCACGAAATAGAACAATGGGACATTTGTTCCAGGTATGGACTTCGTCCAACTCTGAAAATTATTTGACTGATAGAACCACCTTGAAAGTATGTCGAATTATGAACGCGCTGCAATTGTAACGCACTCCGACTTTCTATAAAAGCAGCTGGTTCTGACAAGAAAAACATTTGTAACAAAGATGGTAACGAACTACAGCATTGATTCGCTCTTTCGAAAATGATAAATGTGGCACACCCAATGATGCTGAGTGATGTGCACCCCGTATTTCACCCTTTTCGAGGGCGCGGCTTAATCAATTGCACTACTGACGCCTGCTTTACCACCACTCTTTCTGCGTTACGACACATCAATCAATCAGCAACCAACCGTCAAAGGTTTAGCCTGGTAAGCCATTGATCACAGCTCGAGAAAGAGAAAGAGTGATGACAAAACAGACTTTTATAGTGCAATTGGCTAAGCATGCGCCCTTGGAAAGGTGAGATACGGGTTCGAGTCCCAACTGACGTCAAAGTTGCACATCACTCAACATCATTAGGTATGTCTATAACACCATACCACTGCTAAAAAAGCGGCTGAGTAAAAACGATTCCTGTTGATCACATAAATGTGATACAGTTCATAGATCGGCGAACAAAAAAGCAACCAGAGTTAAATTTATATAAGTAGCTCGTTGAAGATTACACACTAATGACAATTTTGTCGTTGTGTACGAAAAGATCTGATGCTAGATGTAAAGTTTAGCCCGAACCACCTACACCTGGAGATGTGGCAATAACGGAGAAGAGCTCTGAAGATGACAGCAAGAAATCCGAATTCACCAATCATCGAGATGCGGTAGAGTTTACAACATTCAGCGCAGACGAGTTTTCTATTTCTTTGGTATAAGTTCCTCGTTTTAGCATTATGCGAATATGTTTACACATGCCATGCAACGAAATAAGGAATTGGATATGATGAGTAAGGTTCGTGTTTTGCTATGTTTGACAGACATTAACAATCAATTGGCTCATAACGCATTTTCTTTGTGGCTGTATATTTTCCGTGTAATCGCCTGTGATGATATAATGTCGCCTTAGCACGGTTATCTCAGGGTTCTAGGGAGGTTCCACTCGACTGAGTACTCAAAGATATATAGTGAAAAGCGGTTATTCAGGGGAATAACTGCTGCGCATGATTCATGTGCATTGGTGGTTCAGTGGTAGATAGTTCACCTGCCACGCGGGCGACCCGGATTTTATTCCCAGGCAATGCATCAAATGTGGTGAAGGTTCGATGACCTTCTTGTTACGACCTGCTGCCAACTTGTGTCTTATAAAGGACAAGAACACAAAGTTCAAACCCTTCATATTGGTTATACCAAACAACATATAATGTGCATGTACCACTATAATAATATATACGATTGCGACATATCGTTATGTGAACATGTGCCTGTGTCAATATGAGGGATCGAATGATGAGATGTATCGTCATCTGACGATACTATGAATATAATCTGATGACTGTAAAAGGTTGGTGGCTGATAGCTAACATTGAGATGTTGAAGAATGAGTGGTCGGGCAAATGTGACTCAGTGGTGTAGTGGTAGAGCACGCGTCCTCGGATAGGATGAAACGTGGGTTCGATTCCCGCCTGAGGCCGCGTTTTTGCTCACCACTCAATTCTCTTAGATACTATAAATGTTATTATAAATGCCGGTGTTATTGTAAGTGACGGTGTTATTGTAACTGACGGTCTTGTTGTGACTGACAGAGCATGACTAGGAAGCGGAGCCCATTTGGGTTGTTATGCTCGCCCCAGAATAACAAGCCGATGGTGGGATCCAGCGAGTGAATATAAGTGTGATAGCAGTGGGGTCATTAGTGATTGAATATAGGCAGGATCTCTTAACCACGGTGGTGGGCCGAGCATGGCCTAAGTGAGTTTGCTTCGCCTCATAAGTGATATGCTCCGCTCACAATTCTATTGACTTCATTTGACAGATATATGAACGCAACCTTATGACAACAATTAAAGACACGATAACGGAA
Source organism: Parelaphostrongylus tenuis (assembly GCA_019055375.1). NCBI lineage: Eukaryota > Metazoa > Nematoda > Chromadorea > Rhabditida > Metastrongylidae > Parelaphostrongylus > Parelaphostrongylus tenuis. The sequence goes on along the minus strand of JAHQIW010007448.1, from coordinate 12,578 downwards.
CTGTGTGAAGAGGGCAATAATGGATCGATTACGAATTGAGGGAGGTGGTCCGAATGAAGTCACACGACCGTTCGGATGATACCCGGCGATCGAATTGACTGTTGAGTTGAGTTTGGTGGCAGCTGGATGTCGCCCTCGCCACTTGGACCATTTTCTATCTAAGGTCCTCTAACCACTGCGATGCCATTTGTTCTCTAAGGTCATGACATCTGCGTTGCTGAATTATCATTTAATTCCAGAAAGGATAGCAAACTCCCTTGGGAGGCTTGCTATACAGTGGACTAAGAAACCTAGAGACCTAAGGCATCAATTAAACACACTCAAATCCGAAAATGTTCATGAAATTTGGGTGGGTGGAAACTAATAAATGAAAGAATTGGTGAAATCTATAAAACCAGTATTGTCGTTTCGTGCGGTGTGTAGAAAAATTACCGGTATTTGAATCAGCACACTATGCTGGCCCATGATCATCGAATTTTATGGGCTAATACAGGTAAAAATATAGTAGAAGACTGAACACAAGTTGCAAAAAACTTCCAATTGTTGGCGTTAGAATCAAGATCGTGGAAATATACCATAAGGAAATAGTAAGTAAGAACGCAAGCACTCTTCATCGACAGAGCAGAACTTTCGCAACAAATCCGTTTTGTGTTACGTATAAGTTTGCTAGTTCTTCCGGTATATTTGGCCTTTGTGATGAACGGGGTAGGCACTTGTAATGTGCGTTTTTAGTGGTAATCTAGCAATGTTTCAAGTCAGTTCTTCCAATCGACAGCTTTGAGACGTCGCTAAAAACATTCAGTACAGTCTTTGAGAGTGTTTGAAGCCTTTTCGAAGTTGATTTCAGAGGTCGTCAGTTGCTTACGTACGTTGCGGTGGTAATGCCTACCTCATTACAGCCGGATGCCCCATCCCACAAAACATACGCAACTCACTGACGTTTCAACCTCGAAAAGGCTTCAAATATTCTCCCAAGCTTCAAGGCAGCGCTCTTATCCTTATAGACTAGGTATTGAGTCGATGATCACACAGAGAACAATATATAAAAGAAGGATTATATAAAAGAAAAGAAAAATCGCGATGCAGATTTGAACCAATGGCATTTTGTGTATAACAAACCACCTTTGAACACCGCACCAAAACTCGTCTTAGATATTAAAATTATATTCCACAACATTCAAACGGGGGTATATCGTTTCTTAAATGATGTAGAATTTCAGATAATGAACTGGAAATTATTGTTGTAATCTTCAGAATTGTGTTTAGTATACAATGCCTTGGAAAAAGTGCTGTATACATGATAAGGCGATCTCTATTCATCACCACACGCAGTTGCGAGTCTTATGGATTAGAAAAACAGTTGTCCTAGATTATTCGCCCTTTGTGGGAAGTTGGGAAGCCTGGCTGGATTGCAGCATTGACGAATTGGGGCCTTGGGCCCTAATATCGGACAGCATTTCTAACCACTACTCTTACCTTACTAAATAGCTGTTATGAATTGTGAAATAACAAACCAACGCACTTATCTTGTCCATCTTGTCTTCGTGCAGTCGAGTCCTCTTATAGAAAAGAACTTGGAAAGCTTAGCAATTTTATTTGTTACAGACCACTGAGGCTTCATTAGACGCTCCACAAACAGAAGATGTCGTTCTCACGCCTGCCGATCCAGCGAAAGATAAAACACAATACGAGGAGAAAAAAAAGAAAGAGGCCGAAGAGTATCAGAAACAATTTGATAAGCCATTTTGTTGCTGAATGTTCCAGATCGCGGATAGCACATTTGCTTCAAACAAAATACATACTATTACTAGAATAACTAGTTTATTGATTATATTGTAACAATTTAACGACATGCATGCGACATACATAGTACCCTAAGGTTAACCAATTGTAAATACTGTTTCAATGGATGAAATCGTTACATCATGGTTTTTGTTCTCAGCAGTAGACGTTGATAGCACTGTAAGTTAGTCATTCCCAGGAAATTTCTCTTAATTTCTCAACTCCTTACAGTCTATTAGACTAACTAACAAGAACTGCCTCGCTCTAATTGTCACCTTATAATTTCCTCCATTTTTCCTTAGTTCTACAGAGGGAAATTTTCAAATAAATATTCTTTCGTGTTATATCTTTATATTTTTTCACCCAAATATTCAATACATTTGAGAATGCATGAGTAACATGTGACTCAAAAGTTTCATAGGAAATTGGCCAGCCAAATCAGTCATACCTGACCAATTTTCTTTGAAGTCGTCTAAAATGATTTACAGCGCTTTTTCCGCAATTTTCACAGCCATACAATGGCTTGCCACTAAAGATGATGTGGCGGCTATCGGAAGAGAGCTCTGCTCTACTTTTGATAATTTGTAAGGAATTCTCGGTATTTGTAGCATTTCTCACAGAACAAAAAAGAAATTTGGCTTTTTGACTGAGAAGGAGCAAATGAGAAACCGACCTCATTCACTGAAGAGGTTAGTAACCATCCGAAAACTGTGACTTGAGGCTATAGCCCCACGTCGCCGGTTTTTCAAAGCACCCCTTTACAACGTTGCAACATCCAGACCATAAGTAATGTTTCACACTCCTCTTTCGCCTGCATTTCATCACGCGCATTAGTCGCTAGAAGTCAAAAAGCATATAAATGTGCAGATAAATCTTCGTAGTATTTTAGTCACTCGTTTTATTTGAAGTTTCTCTCAAAGCGGAGAAAAAATTCCCAATTGAATATCGAAATATCAATTGCCTCGCCCCGTCCCGCTCCTACCAAACCCCTGCCACTACTTCGCCTTGTCGAATGGCTTGTAAGCAAATTTACCAAAAAAGTAAAACTTGATTTTACCTGCTAAAACCGTATTTTCAGAACAGATGGCTAGAATCAGGAAACATTACGCTATCAGATGAATACGAATAGTCTAAGATAGAGCTCTGTCCGGCGAGCTTCAAAGCACAAATCAAAACGTCAGATCAAAGGATCAAAGGAGCTTTCTAAAAGGCAAACATTTCTTTGAAGCTTGTGATATATCCTTTCATTATTATTTGAGCCAATTGTCATGTGGTCTGGTAAGGGCTCTTGTATAGCCCGATACACGTGTTTCGTCCTTACAGATAAAAATATCGAAAGACGACGAGTTCTGCACGACTGACGAGTCTGTAAGGACGAAACACGTGTATCGGGCTGTACAGAGCCCTCACCAGACTACATGACAAGTTGGCTCAAATAATAATGAAAGGATATATCGAAGTTTGAGCGTGGTCTTAATAAAGCACTCGAAATGAAGGCTTGTGGTATAGTTTGAGTACTTGCATCTCTAAGGAAAGGAGCTTTCTCTAGCGAAAAATAAATGAGATAAGAGAAAAAAACTCGTGGTTTTATGAGACATGATCTTATTTTGGAAGTTGCAGCGTCATAAAGGGTATTTTGAAAAGTCGGCGACGTGGAGCTGTAGACCACAGGTCTCAGCTATCGTATCGTTGCTAACACTCCTATGAACATTTCTTCTCCAGCAAACGAAATCGGTTTTTCCTTCGTTCCCTCCTGATCAGAAAGAACGACAAATTTATATAAACTGCAGTTCTGCCTAGGGTTTGCAAATAAACTAACGCACTTATTCATAATGTCTAAAAGCTAGTAGTTGTGCTTAGTGACCTCAGGCAACTGCACGAAGGAGACAGCAGATCTGAAGAAAGAAAGAAAGAAATGAAAGCTCGTATGAGTCCTCATTTGGCGGTTAACTTGGTAAACACTTTCATGTGATTTAACCAGGAATTCTAGCATTCGTGACTAGACTTTGCTTCACCGTAATTGCAGAAATCCGCTTGCTGCTCGAGAGGTATCTATGCGCTTATTTTCCGAAAAAAAAAAGCGAACCTTGTTAGAACACACTAAGGAATCACCATACAATCAATACACGTCTATAAAATACATACTTTATACCTTTATTTCGAGTGTTCTATTAAGACCACGCTTAAATCTCAGTAAATCTCATGACTATCATTTGAGCCAACATGTCGCTAACCATTTTATAGGGAGAGTAGGGACTACCGAGAGGATTGGCTAGAAAGACTGAAAGACGAGGGGTTCCGCCCGAATGACGAGACTGTACGGTCGAAACACGTGTATCGGGCTGTACAAGAGCATATTACCAGGCAACATGACATGGTGGTTCAAATAATAATGAAGAGATAACACACTTTATAATCTTCGCAATCGTATTTCATTATGTAGGCTTATGTTTGAACTTCGAACATATTGGCTAGAAGTATCATACAAAACACATGGTGGATTGTTCGATCTCCAGTCATGTGCTATAGCAAATCCTCAATTCATCTGTATTCGATGAATTCTCTGCGAAGGTATTCGAAGAAGCGCTGGTTTGATGCATCGTAGCTTCTCAAAAATCACAGTAGAGGTCAGAGACTCATGATGTTACCTCTTGCAGTACTACGATTGAAGTAGAATGCATGACGCACACTTTAACGGTTTGTTTTGAGTTAAACTCTTTTCTATAACTCAGTTACGACAGATAATCCAGCAGTGTGATACACTTACAAAAATGGACAAGTGGCGCTGATATGTGTTCTTGGCATATAAGCATTATCAATGCTGACAAAGTGGTAATGGACGAATTTTGGAGTGAATTACCACATCAATTCACCGGCGAGTGCATTTGCACACTTCTGAACTGAACACATCTCCGACTGCCACTTATACTTAAGAATTTTAATGATACAACACTATCATGTAAAACTGAAAGTTAGAAATGGAGCTCTCAAATGTTAAGGGTTATGCTTCTCTCACGACAATTTCATGTATACATTCCAAATGGGAAGAAAATAGACTACTGCTCAAAACGTCGCTTATAGTAACGTTTGTTTTGATATCAGCACCAATCTAGAGTAATCCGTAGCACATTTAATATGATGCAGTTTGGAGAGGAAAACTTTTATATAAAATACACATTTAGCTGAGGATCACTGGCCAAAATGTTGTTTGGTCAAGTCACTGATGCACAAACCTCATATGAAGGCATTTTCGTTACAGGGGATAACGTTCTGTGAAATGACTTTGAGATGCCATCTAGTGCAGCATTACTAAAGAACGTGCACTCATTGGAAAATTTCGTTGCTATAATATTCCATAATCATTTGTTTCTTTATATTTCAACTCAGATTTACATCGGTCAGCCTTAATAGCTACTATGAACCTCATGAGATGGCGCCTAATTAGTTTTCTTAAATGGGGCGACAATACAGGGTGTGATGTCCTGGACGAGCGGTTATAGTTGATACTTTGCCGTAGCGCAGGACTCAAGAATGGAAGCGTTGCAAAGTCGAAACTATTGCGTTGCATACTGACACTACCTAAATTAAGCTACAAGGATCGCTGTGTTTCCGACTTGACCGACACCAATATATACATTTTTATCATTGAGTTATTCTGGTCATAATTAGCAGCCTACAGCAGCTTATGAGTGGTGTATGGTACTCCGAGTCAGTCGCGGTCTCAATTAATCATCAGCTCGAAACTCAGTTTCGCCAAAATGTGGCGGGTCGACTCAGCAATGTGTGGTGGTCGCTCGATGCCTGAGTTGTGCCGTCCCGTTTAGACATCATTTTGCGGTAGCCCATTTCGCTTAGCTGTAGAGCGACGGTGGTAAAACCGTATTGGAATGTCTGTTGAAGCCTTTAGAACAATCTCCAATACAACACAATCTTTTGGCAATAACTCGGTTTGAAGTAGAAGAAACTGAATAAACCAGTAATGCGAAAGGTTTTTGAGGCAACCCATACTAAGGGTTGTTGTGTTGAATGTCACTTTCAAGTATTCAAGTACATTCTAGGTATGTAAAGCAATGTATTTGATGTTCACTCTGCTCTTGATTGGCAGTAGATAGTGCTAATATGTTTTAGAAAATACTCTTCATCAAGTATTCTGAGCTATATTCCTTATGCGGCTATGAAACATAAATGATGGAACAAAGAGCAATAACGGTTAATACTTAGATTGATAAAAGTTGTATTTAGGAAATGACCCTCTTATTTCTTTCCCTCCCTAATATTAGGATTGAGCAAAAAGTTTCTGGGATATTTTTGAAAGTTTCACATTTCTGTGCCTTTTTGTGATGATAATATATTCATCTAGTTCATCAATTTCAGCTCCAATATGCCTAATGAGCAATATGATTTGTGTGTGTTGATCGGTTATTATTGGAGAAAGAAACTTCCCAGAACTTTTTGCTCAACTATGCGCTTGTACTTATTATTAGTAGGCCTATTATTACAATTTACTGTGCGGTTCCCAACACTTCCTTCATTTGTTTCGCTTACTTGCAGTCATCTTCTAAGGGTGTTTGAAAATTTCAGTTGTTGCTTTGGCTGCTGATTGAGGTTTCGTTTCCTTTATAAATGCCGTAAAGTGCCGATCAGGACAACTCATTTAGCAATCTCAGAGATAATCAAGTTAAGATGCTCGTTCCTTGATTGTGAAAGTGTGGGGAAAGAGGCCCGAATTGCGGGCATTGCATACCATCTCGCTTTCTGATACACTGAACCACTAACCACTTCTGCTATTATAAATCTATGCCTGATAGTTATTTTTCAGCTATTCATGTCGGTCTGTTATAGACTCCTATGTAATTACAATACACGTGATTCGGCCATACACTCTCGCCAACTGATACGTTGCCTTTTCGTTCAGTTAGCTCCTCAGGGATCTACCCTTACATAGAGGTTTCGACAACGTCGGTAAGTGATTAGATCAGCGAATAGGCAGTGTTGTGCACTCGATTTCTCTTGCTCAATAAACCTATGTTTCTTCTAGCCCTCCATGTGTGCTTACAGTAGAATGATTACTTTAGTGATTCAGTGCATCTGCATCGACACCTGTAAAATATGGAAGATTTCGGTTGACGTTGTTCTCCTCTTGCAGTCCGATGGTGCTGGGTGTATATACCTTCTCCTATTGAAAGAAGTTCTACTTCATAGATCGAAACATATGCCTCACGGCAGGATGTGAGAACTAGTTCGTATTAGGATTCTTAAGAGAATTGAGTGGTGAGCGAAAACACAGCCTCAGTAAGGAATCGAACCCGCGCTTCGTCCTACCCGGGACGCGTCTCCACCACTACAACACTGAGGCACGTTTGCCGACCACTCATTCTTCAACATCTCTATGTTAGCTATCAGCCACCAATAAACAGGTTTAGTTGAGTAGGCGATTTTGCTTCATAAACCGAGTTGAGCTGACAGCCATTGTGATAACTAATATTCAAGATTTCTAGTACTTTTACTGCACTTTTCGCAGTGTTGTGATCATTCATATATTCTTAAGAGCATTAATAGGATTGGGATTAAATGGATAGGATTAATAAGCTATATAGGGTAGTAAAAGTATTACACAGTAGCTTTCTACACAGCAAACGTTGCGATTTCAAGACCTCTGATATTTTGTAATGGTGACTAAGATTTGAGTGAGTAATGTTTTGGGTCAAATCATATATTGTTTAGTCTCTATTGAAAAGGATATATCAAGTGCTCGCTTTTGATCTTTGAGCCTTTGATGAATATCATCGTTACCGCTTGAAATTTTAATCATTCCACTGTTGCTTACATTACCAGTGAAAACCGTTAGGTTTATCATCACATTTATTCATAGCAATACCAACGTCGTTGTAGAATATGATGAACAGTTAGATTCGACTGAACTGCTGGTCCGCTTCCGTTAGTTTTACCTTAAAAACACCAATGCAGATTTCGAAAATTTGCCGTTGTATAGTATTGAAGATTTTGAATTATGATTTGCTGAATCTTTGCCATTGGTTCTGAATATTGCTTATTGAATATGGATAATTAATAGCTTGAATTCAACGTTCATCGCTTTGACTCTCTCATGACGACGTGACACCTACAGTGTGTCAGACTTATTCCTGGTTCATTTTGATGCAAGTTTTTTCCAAAAGTGTCTCGTGATCAATCGTTGGACTAAGGTATGGAAATGCTAAGCCAAAGTTAAGGGTCGTTTCTGCAAAATGTCTTCTTTTTTGGACTCTCACTTGCTTGTTTACATTTGTTCCTTGCTTAGGATGAGATCAACATCATGGTGACGAGGCATACTGCAAACTATAAATGGCAAATTATTGGACATACAGGTTCTTTGAGTCATTTTGAATTTTTATTAGGAGTGCTTTTACACGTAAGATGCATGAACCATAGCTTGGTGGTACAATATATTGCAATATTTGTGTACTCGCAACCATACTAAAGTGACTGGTGGAGTAAGCATGGGTTCTTGTTTCGTTAATATTGGGTCTAAATAAGGTGCCCATTTTGTGTAAACTAAATTGGCAGTTTTATTAATAATTGAGAACTTGGTTATAACAACAATATCTGTGCATAGATGAAATCAGTTTAAAGCATACCTGAAATTTCGTTGGTTGTCTTTTGTTTAAGCGAAATTCTTGAAGAAAGCGTCGAGGTTGTATTGCTTAAGAACTTTACTTTCTGTTTGGTTTTCCTTACGTTTACAGGTTTCTAGCGTTGTGCGAAAAGGGGGCCAGTCCCTTTCCTTGTTAGGATGGCCTTTATTTTACAGTTATATTAAAAGGTATTCCAGTTTTGTTTAATTCCATGGGTGATTTTGGATTTCACACGATTAATGGTTTGCGTTTCTTGAAATTTTTTGTTCAACACTTTCACTAGTATGAACTTTAGGTTTTACTTTTGATTTTAGTCGAATTTTATTTTATTGAGTCTTTGTAGAGTGAAAAATTTACTTTTTTGAGGGATGATGTGGCTGGCTAAATCAAAGGCGGTTTACGAGAAGGGGTGTATAAGTGCTTTTGCATACAATTAATCATATTACTATATTATTTCCTGAACGATTATGTCCATTTTATCAGCAACTTAAGATTGTCATTTTGATATTATTGTCGAGACGTCGATCGTTGTTGCTTTTCTCCGACTCCTCCCACTCTTCTGCGTCCCTTTCTGGTGTAATTAACAGTTTTTCTTTCTTTTCGTTAAATACGTGCTTTGTGAACTTTTAGCTTAACGAGTATAAAGAAAACATAGCTAAGCGTTTCCTCCGTCTCATTTAGGATGTTGCCGATTTTCGTTCTCATGTGAACATGATAAAATACGGCTGTGGCCAAATCAGTGAATGAGTAGCCGAGGGGTCTTTTTATTCTGTGGGTGTAAGCGCGTTAGAACAAGGCGAAGAAATGAAGAAAAAAAAAAAAATCAGAAAATGCGGACCACAGTACATCATCAATCAACGCCACAGACATGAGAGTGCCAAGAAATCTACGAAGGTCTATATGCGATATTCACCGTGGGAACAAACTCTGGCTTGAACAGAGACTACTTTCACAAGACCATACTTCTATCAACAATTATAGACTGCTAAGTGATCAGTTCTTAATGGAACCCCTGGATTTTGTTTCTGATCATAGAAGATGAGACAGTAAGAATTCCCTTAGTGCATACGGTTGCTGAGGCATTAGACACTCTGATTTGAATCGGCTGAACGGGGAAATGTATCAGAAATGATGGGTGGCAGTAATAAATATTCATTTAGTGGTGTTTTGATCTAGTACGAGTGAAACTATGGTAGTCATATTTAACTATTTATTTGTGAAACTACAGTGCTTGACGCAATCGAAAATGGCGAATTTTTACGAAGCCATATCCTGGCTGTCTAGAACTGTTTTAATTTGTTTTTAAATTTTGCCTATTGAAAAAAAGTAGTTTCTCAGATCAGTATGGTTTAGATTCAAGTTATCAATAGCTGATGTTGGGCGAGTTCTGTTCATTGGTGCATTGTGTGATGCCGCGTGTTTACATCACGTGTCAGTCATCTATCCCTGTCTTGGGCCTTTTTTTTAAACTAAGTTAAATCGTTAATTATGTAAGGTCCTAAACTCTCCGCCAGACACTATTTTATCAGTAAACAATGTCAACTCATCTCTTTCACCGATTTCATAGCACAGTGTATGTAAATTTTTCCTATTGTAAGATGTCGGCTTCGTCTGTTTTTTGACGCAGCGGTTTCGTGACGCTTACCGATTTGGTATGAAATCAAAAAGACCCGATGGTATAACGTTCCCGAGTCTCGGCTTTTTGGAACAGCTTATCGCTTTGAGTTCAGGTAGTTACTATAATATTTCCGTAATGCACCTTACTCTTTATTCCGAATAAAAAAGGCGAAATGATAACGTGTCGATAACCGCTTGCTTTGAACTTTCGATAAAGAAAATAATCAGCTCCCTACGGAAACACTTTACCCACTCACTGGGAGAATTATTCCTATCTAAGCTGCTGAAGATTTTTTTTTTTGCTCTATTTCATAATAAATACAATTCGCGTTCGAGCACTGGGAAGGTTGCTGGAAACGAAATTAGGCACACAAAACGTCTAAAATCGCAAATACCTATTGGCGTTGGCTCTCTGTGGTGGTAAGGGAACGTGGAATTTTTTTTAATCTAGTGTTCATCCTGTAAATCTGTCAGCAAAAATGGAAAATCGTTGAGCGTCGAAGACCAATCGACTAAGTGATGTGATCTTCCAGAACGTGAAGGATGAAAATATATCCGGGTAGGTTCCGTCGTTGTTTTCTAGACGAGCCAAGCCAGAACTTGTTCTGCTTACCGGAAACTTTTACTTTATCGATTGCATCGCAGCCTCACCCAAGTGGTAAGGTGGTCTTTATGTTGTACACTGTGTCATCACAATTATCGTTGAGAGAACACAAGAGTGTTACCTGTAGGTGGGTGACTATTGCATTTTGGGTAATGTTGCTGGGTGCTGATTGCTAGTGTATTGACTCTCATTCCATGCCAATACACAGACAGTGGGGCAGCAGTGGGCCGTGGCCAATAATGCCCCCAGAAACCGGGCATGAGTGTTCAAACTAGGCAAATTGGGGATAGCTATAGGGTTATTGAACTCGTAAAGTCGTCACAGTTAAGTTCAGACTTTGCTGGAAAGCTTCCTCGTGAAAGTGGGAACCGGAAAAGAAAGTGGTAACAGGTTGGGCAGGGTCTGAAATTCAAACGATCCCGAAACAGCAAACAATGGAGGCCCGGGTGGGTAATTTTAGCACGAAGATGGTATGTGGAAATGATGGTGGCATAAAGAAAAGAGAGACTTAGCGGATGGACTGTCTTGCACCTAAGGATCTTTGAACTAAATCTTTTTGGGCCATTCGGGGAGGGGCATGGGGGCATGGCAATATGGTCGCTTAGTAATCAAAAGGTGGAACTTCCAGAAGAATGGTTATTCATTGTCATCGAGGACGAAGAGACATGACCTTTGAAGACGACGTCCATGTTTAGAAAGGCTTTATTGTTTTGAAGGAAATCACATCTGTCTGTCTAGAAAAAAACCGCTGGGCGCGGAAAGGAAGGATATAGTGGAGAGATGATGTTATCAAAATTGTGCCTATCGGGTTCCCACTGTGCATAAACTTTGACTGGAACGTGATGAATTCTGCGGAAAAACTATGGTTTTTAGAGAATTGAGAACAAAGAGGGTTTTTTTTTCACATTGTACATTCACGTATGATTTCACATTTGAACGGACTTTTGTGGTGTTCAATAATCAATGCAGATATTTCGTTTTTATTGTGCATCACCTCTTGAGGTGAGTAGATTGTTACAAGCAAACCCCCAGTTTTATGTAGCAGTGGGATGCCCAAAAAACAGTGCCGCGGTCAGCCTGGGAGCTTCGCGAAGCCAGATTTCACTCTGTCCGGGGGGCGCGTGCGCTGAACCCGATGACACTGAAGCCAGGCCCGTCTAGACACCAATATCTTTCACCGACTTTGTTTTTGCATACCATTCTTACCTATATTGCATTCTATTGTGGCGGTAGCGATGGTATTTTCTTGATAGCCAGTCTAGAGTGGGGATATGATCGATAAAGTATAGTATTATTCGGTCCCGTAGTAAAAAGTGAAGATAACTCCTTTTACCCTTTCTACAGGCTCGGTTCTTTTGTACTCCCTTATTTTTCGGATTCTAAAGACCACCTCCGGTTACAGACTGGCTACTTATCGCACCCTATTCTAATGTACACCATATAGCCTAGCAATTACTATTAAAACTACTTTTTTCCGGAATGCTGAGTCACAAGATTAGCGCGCCGAACAAGGTTGATGAGTTCCACGAGAGCGGCCGCTCATCTGGGGTGGCGGGGGCCGCAAGTTTCGACCTAGAGTCCTGGAGCCACGGGTTGTTGCGCGTCTGAAATCACTGAGGCGGTCCTGCTAGTCCCAGAACACTTCTATCGTTAAAGGCATTCACAGGATTGCTGCAAACAGGTTTCAGTTACTTGGAAGAGGGAGCATGAATACCATGTTAGAAGTCGTGAAAAGGGGATCAATAAAATCTTTGACATCTCCTGATGGGAATAATGCTCTTCGCCTTATTCCCCAAGTGCTTCACTGTCTCATCTTACTATTTTCCTCTACATCGATGGAATTCGTTTAGCGGATAAAAAATTCGCTCCTACCTATGAGCAATCACGGGCATTTCTAACTCATCCGAACAGGGTCCTAAGCACAAAATAATTCTCTATCAACA
>JAHQIW010007447.1:0-43143 GCA_019055375.1 Parelaphostrongylus tenuis | reverse complement strand
TCGTTTCTTATAAAGCATTATTTTCTAGGTTACTTAAGAGCGAGTTACGTATTTTATATTTTATGTTATTTTTTTGTGGACTGTATTTGTTCTCTGTCGTCTCAGGTATTCCAGGCCTTTGGGAGATGGCAAAACTGGACAGCACAGTCTTTACAGCTGTTGTTGGGGATAAATCCGAGAACATTCGTGGAACAAGATAGGATCAAGATGCGAAAACGTTTCTTTTACCAAAGACCTATTTTTCCTCAGTTTTAAACGCTGATCTAGAATAAGAGCTTCCTTGGTGGCTCAGTCTTGGTAAGAATTTGCCTCCAATGCTGGAGACCCTGATTCCATCCCTGTGTCGTGGGGCACGAAAGATCCCTGGAGAAGGAAATGTGCATTCCATCAGTATTCTTGCCTGTGAAAATCCCAGGGACAGGCCTACAGTCCCATGGTGTTGCAAACTTGAGTAGGAAACCAACTTAGTGGACTAAACCGCTACCACTACTACAGAGAGCAGAATTGAACTCTCAAGCTCTTCCTGCTCCCAGGACTCAAAGGAAAATATTAGGCAAGTATATATTATTAAAAGGCAAAGCGAGTATGCTATGCATGTGTAAACTCAATGAATGCAGGATGCGTATGGAAGTTGGCGAACCAGATGTCTGTGTTTCTGCTACCATTCTCCTAGCCGACTAGCAGTCCCTGGCTCTGTCCTCTGACATTGCATCAATCAGGTATTCAGTGTTTCAATAAAAAGGAACCTACTCAATCATGCAAACATTTTATGTTGATTGACTGTTTTGCTCGGAGATACATTGCTACTTCTCTAAATCCCAACAACAGCGACAAGAGGGTAGTTATTGGTATTCCTGTGTATTGTTCCTTTATGATATCACCAAGTAAAGACAAGGAGAGAACAAGTCACTGTTGATCAGGTGAGCTGTGGGACTGAAAGAAGCAGGAAGGTGTCCAGGGGGAGAATCAGTGGTTCAGATCATGTCCTCATGGCGGAATCAAATCTCCTCCAAGGTCACAGGCCTGTCACAGGATATAGCAATGGATGATGAAGAGGCCATAAAAAAATAACATGACATCAGCAGCAACTCCTGACCACGACACCCCATTTCAGGGTTTACGCTCACCGTAGGCACTCTGCGAAGTTCTTTTACTTGCCATATTTCATCAATCCTCATAAATGGCCCAACAAGAATACCGAGAGAAACATACACGAGACAGGCTAAGAGAGGTTCAGAATAAAATAAAACCTTCGCTGCAAAACGGCCAAGCAGAAGATTTCAACCCTTGTCTTCTGACTCCAGAGCTCAAGGGAACCATCAGGAGGCAAGAGTATGACTTAAACAAGGAACTGTGGAACAGCACAGGGAGGCACGAACCTATGAGTCAGGCTGAGGCCAAAGCCTCCAGAACTCCTCCTGGGCAAACAGCACGTTTGCAGTTTTGTAGTCCTGGAGGCGCTGGGATCAACTGGTCAGCTGAGCTCACACCTTGCCTGGGGCAGTGCGGGTGGGGACTGGGAGGGCTTACAAAGAGACTGGGTTTGTTCCTCCAGTAACAGGGACAGTTCCTACTGCTGCATGGGCCTTCTCTTTCTTCCCCTTCCATGCTGGGATCAGGAATGGACTACGGCCAGCAGGCCCCATCCTGTGCTATGGAGAGAAGCAACGCTGGAAGTCTTTGATGCCAGGTACGATCTGTCATGGTTGGTTTTAGCCCATCTCCAGTGAAAATCAAATAAATGACTTTGATTTTCTTTTTTTGTAACAAAAAATATTTTCATGAAATCTCATGGAGAACAGAGAAATTAATAAAGATGAAAAGTAGAGCATCCTTCTGTCATGTTCTAAAGCGAGCATTAATGTGAAACTCCGAAATGCCTCCTTCTACCCACACTAACCCACAAAAAGAAACACAAACCAAGACATAACCGCTTTTAACCCTTTTCTCCCACTTTTCCTTTGTTCCGAGTTAAATATGTCCGGAGAATAGTGTAGCCGAGGAAGGAGAGCATGGGAATCTCCACCTAAAAATCCCCCACATCCTGAGCGCGTAGTTGTCCGCCTTCCCCCAAAAACTCCGTTCATTTAGATGTAGCAAGAGGGGGGGTTCGGGGAGGGATCGAAAAACCGAGAGACTCCTTTGGGTTGGGAGAACAATAGAAAAAAACCGGTGCAGGACCACAACCACTCAACCACTCCACGGTCGAACATCTTGCGCTACCTGCCGCAGCAGAAGTCTATGATCCGATCTATTTAGGATGATAACTGCTTAGGTCCGTAATCACGACACATCGTGGCGAATACGAAATTTATTCAAATGAATTCACATCGACTCTGTGTGGATTCGCATTGTCTAGCTTATTTCTCAGTGATCCCCTTTGGGGACGGCGTGTGTTCAATATTATGCACGCGGGTTTCCTGAGCTTTTTCGTGGGTCAAAGTTTTTCTACTAAACCCATAATAGTTGTCCGAGTACGATTTGAGCTACCCGTCCTTTTCCCAGAGGGTTAACTGAGAAAAGTCTCTGTGTGTTCTCCACTTGCTTAATGTTTCCGTCATCCAGCCTCCTCCTTTTTTTAGTGGGTTTATTTATTACAAAGGAAAAATTATGACATCATGGCCACGAAAGACCCGTCTATTTTGTGCGTGCTGTTTTCTCGGAACTGGTCGATATAAGGTGAGACTCAGGCAGGGACCTACTAGAGGTGGTCTAACCTCCTCTGCATTCGTTTTCTCTCTCTCAAAAGCCGTCCAAATCCCGCTCTTGTTTAGTTCTCGACAAATCATCTGTTACGATTTTGAGACCTGACCTCATTCGCTGGAGAGAAGCTTTTCATAGGATTGTTAGTAACCATTCGAAAGCTGAGATTTCAGGCTACAATTCTACGTCGCCGGTTTTTGAAAACACCCCTTTATAACGTTGTAAAATCCAAAATAAAACTAACCTCAGACGCGCGTATTTCTCACCGGACAGAGCTCTTTCTTTGGAGTATTAGTAATCATACGACAGAAAGCTGTGCTTATATCCTCAAAAGGTCGTTTCAGCAACGCAGCACATGAACTAAGTTAAATTTGCACGTGCGACAAAGGTGGTCTTTGGCAAATTCACGTGCCGCTGGATAAGGCGGTCACGTGCGCTGTCGTAAGACCGGTCCAAAGTATATTCTCGTAAGCTTCATCAGTACTATATGCCTTGCGGTTCACCGCTACAGCTAATGGTAGCGTGGCCGACGATGGATCACTCATCGTCAAGTGAACAGATCATTTGATATGGCGTTTCTTTTAGAGTGATTGATTGTCAACTGCTTGGCTTAGAGTTGTTACGGAGCATATGTAATGGAGCCTTTCAATCACTTCTATCGATTTGCTCTGATTCAGGATGAAGCGACCTAAAAGCGGTAAGCAGTTGGTGAATGGTGGTGGAGCCACAAAAAAGAAAACCTTTGACGTCGAAGATCTATGGAAACTGCAGGTAAGTCGCTTGGATTTCACTAGAAATGATGACTTTGCTTCTTTGAGTTTAAGCCTCGTGAGGTAATTTTCTAAGAAAACCTTTTTGTTCTTGGATTTCTCTAACTTACTGCCAAAAACTTTGATCCTCGAGCGGTCGTTGAGGTTTGGACGTGCGGGCTCAACCCCCGCCGAGGTTCGAAGTTTGGCATATCACTCAACATTCTCGGATGTGGGCCTTTTCTCCTCGATGAGATTCCCGCGTCCACTCAAAACTCGAAATTGCTTCAGCTTGAACGGATCACCGAAATGCGAAAGACTGGAGATGCTCCTGTTGATACGATGGGATGTCACAAGCTGGCTGATCCTTTGGTGTCGCCAGAGGTACTTCTTTTTAAGGAAGATGAGGAAAGAAAATGCGATTCAATTCGGTTGTAAAGGAGCTCCTTTCTAAGCCTATCCTTTCCTGTTAGTCAGAACTTTTCATGAGAATGTTAGTAATCATTCAAAAGCTTAAATCTGTGGCTAGCCCCCTACATATCCGGTTTCTGAAAAGTCTTTTTATAGCAGTGTAGTATCTAGAATAAAAAAAGTTTCACACCCGTCGCGCGCCTTCATTTTGATCACGCGTATAATTCGCTGGAAGCACGTAGAGCATATGAACGTGTAGAGGAAGTCTCGTTCCTATCTGAATCAATTATTTCATCAAGAATTTCTTCCAAACCGGGAGAAAAAATCCCCATTTGAGTTACAAGTTGCACCCCACATGCCTAATCCGTCAGGTCCCCTATCGATCGCCCCTCCCCCGCCCCAACCCTTGGGTTAGCCGGTAAACAAGCGCGCCGAATACGTGGAAATTAATCTTGCTTTTCCTGCTACGGTGCAGTGAAACGGTCTTTCGAGATGATAAGAAAAGCGTTGGAATGGACGAAATTTACGCTATTGAATGGTTACTAATATCCCAAAGAGAAGGAGTCTATCCGGTGAGATGTAAAACACAAATGTGTTCTTTCTCCTAGAGCGCTATCAAAAGGGTTTTCTCCCAAAAGCTAGCACGTTTTTGAGTTCTTTGAGACATGTGCTATCGAATGACGACTAGCAGTCTAAAAAAGAAGTTTTTTCCAGCGAAATATGAGCGAGATAAACCAAAAAACTCGTGGCTGCAGCGCTATAAAAAGCCTTTTGTCAAAACCGGCTCCATAGGACGCTAGCCAGAGATTTAAGTTTTCGAGTGATCACTAACACTCTTATGAAAAGTTCCTATCCAACGAAAGGATGGGCGTAGGAAAAGTTCTCTTCTGACCGAAAGGACCGAAAATACACAACCATCCTACTATAAACATAATCATAAAGAGTTTCAGACCTTCCGCTTTCCAAGTATTGCTGGCGTTAATGTTATCGAGCCAGACGAAAGATGAAGTCACGTCAGCAGCCATGATGGTTAGTGAAATGTTTTCCGTTTTCATCACCTTCTGCAAAATTCTCCTGACAGCTATGATAGTTTTTATATCATAACATTCGTTTCGAGTGTTTTCTTAAGACCCCAGCTCAAAATTCAATATGCCTTGCAATCATTTTTGAGCCACGCATGTCAGTGATCTGTCAATGAGGGCTGACTTATAGAGCCCGATACACGTGTTTCGATCTTGCGATCTCGTCAGTCGGGTAGTTGTATCGGGCTCTATAAGTCAGCCCTCATTGACAGACCACTGACATGCGTGGCTCAAAAATGATTGCAAGGCATATGATAGTGTTTATCGAAGAAAGAGTGCTAGCAGAGCGGTGACATTGATGGTATAGTGGTAGACGTGCCCCGGTATGGGTGAAGCGCTGGTTCAGCCCCCGTCTGATGCTAGATGTTTTGCATACCACTCATACTCTTTGAATGTTACCCCAAGAGTTTTCATAGATCAAAATCGCTTTCTAGCGATTTCTCCCTTTCTAAGTCTTAGCGTCGTTTCTAGATTGTCATATCAGATCTTTGAAAGGCTGAGACATTCTATCAGTCTGTGAATTATTCGACATTCTCCAAAACGAGTTTAGTGAGAGTCTTCTGGTATCGTTTCGTATTCTTTTTGTGAAATATAGAGTTAAAGTGCAGTTTCTATAACTTGAAAGCTCGTTTTTGCGACACCTTGGCGAGTTGACAGAAATAATCTGATAATCATATAACATGTTTTGAGCCTTTTGTCAGGTCTGGTAGGGCACTTATCCAGTACTAGAGGAGTCCGTTTCGCCCTTGCAGGCTCATGTAGCGTAGTGCCTTTTTGTTAAGCCGATCCCTTAGAGATGCTACTCGGTATCGAATCGTTTATAAGTAGGAGTTTATCCCCAAGGATCGGCTGAACCGAAAGGCACTATGCTATTGATGAGCTTGTAAGGTCGAAACGGGCTCGTCTAGTACTGTATAAGTGTTCTACCAGAACTCACAAAAGGCTCAAACCGTGTTATCTGTTTATCAGATTGTTATGGTTTATGAGCTATGTCAATGGTGAGTTGATCAGGGTTTGTCAACCCCCAACTCGTTGACAATGGCTGAAGATCCGGCGGTTTTTGCTTCCTGCAGACCTTTTGGAAAAGTGAGCTGGAGGCACAGAGTTCGCACAGAATGGCAAAAATCTGATGGGAAAGAAAAAATAGAGGATCCCATTACTTATGAGGATGATGGAGCTACTTGTGGGAATAACATCCTTACAATGTGTTTCATTCCAAATATCCGATTTGCTCAAATTCGTGTCTCTCTAAACCCTGTCCCAGTGCCTTAATTAATGAGGTTTGTTTAGAGATTGCGAAGTCATGGTTGTAGTATCGATTCGATGCTCGCTACATCAACATCTGATTTGGAAAGGCTGCTGCATCCAGTTGGATTTTACAAGGTCTGGGTTCTTTAATATGCATTTACAATGAGCTATATTACTAGGTCGTTCCATAAGTTTGGCACTAGAGGAGTAAACACCAAATTTATTAACCAGAAGTAAATAAAATTGCACGATCTTTGTATGGTTCAAATGCGCATTTTCTTGAGAACATTTTGGTGTACAACTTGCATATATAGCTTTGAGAAGGAGCTATCCTGGTAAGAAATTCGCTTGCTACTCATGCACGAATGGCGCCTAGGGAAAAATGCTAGTGAAGCTGCACGCATGATTGATGAAGCTTCCAGAGGGAGGCCCAAGCGCGACTGATCCTCCAGACTGTTCTGCCCAGCTTCGAACTTCACAAGCCACTGCTTCCGGAGGGAGGCCCAAGCGCGACTAACCCTCCAGACTGTTCTCCCCAGCTTCGAACTTCACAAGCCACTTCCCACCCGTCCGTCCTGCAACTGTGTCATCGCTCCAAGCTCCATTAATCTTGCGCGCCGCTTCACTATCATTTTCCCCAGCGCGCTATTCGTGCAAGAGTAGCAAGCAAATTTGTCCTCAAAACAGCTCCATCTTGGAGCTACTGTAGGCAAGTTGTACAACCAAAGTTTTCGCCAGAAAATGTGCAATCGAACTACACCAAAATCATGCAATCTTAAGTGCTTGTGGTTGATAAATTTGGTGTATAATGCTTTTTAGATTTGCTAAACCGACCTTTGGGCAACTCGGTAGCGCAATTCATAGTCCTGAAGTGTACTAGCAAGCAAGGTTATGAGCAGTGTACGGATTTGACCCCTTCCCTCATCACTCTCTTACAGTCAGTCAACGAACTCCCTAGGGAACGTCTTAGTTCGGCTACCTCCAGGATCGCAAGAAGAATAGTCTCGACCAGCATTCTATGGCATTCCTGTGGAAAACAAAGTCTTTGAGCAGCATCCGAAGGAATACATGAAATGTTTGAAGACCTTATGAAGGAGGAAACGAATCGAGTGCAAGAAAGGCTGGGTCAAGCCCAGTAGATCATGATAGCTGGTTGATATAAATAATAAATTAAACGTCTTTCACTTGAGATCGTTGTTAAGTTTTTTTTCATTTATTTTGCAGAAGAAAGCCGTTTTTATCAAGAAGGTGGCTGAAATACTCAAAGATAACTACAACGGAGATGTACCAGATTCGGTTGAAGGTATCACACCATCTACACTTAGTCTAGTCTGTAGGAATTCTGTATCTTACTTCCTTTTGGCAGTGTTGTGATGTTCTAATTGTAAATCCAGAATGATGAGTGATATGCGAAACTTTCGGCACCCTGGGCGAGAGTTGAACTCATGTTTCAGGTACGCCCGGGCACTTCCTACCACTATATCATTCCTGCATGGGTCAGAAGTTTTGCATATCGCTTAGCATTACTGTATTCTATACGGAATAATGACTTAGTATGAGACGACAACATGCATAGGGTTTTCCCTTTATAAACCTTCGAGGTCGTTACTATACAATTGCTTCGTGCAGCTGAGATTTCGACGATTTCGCCTTTTTCAGAGCCTGAAAAGATGAGGTTTCCTACAGCCTAGTCAGCCAAGAAAGTAGTGAGAAGCTTAGCTGATTAGCTGTGGGGCATCCTGATCTTTTCAAGCTATGAAGAAGGCAAAACCGCCGAAACATCAGCTGTTTGGATAGATTGTGTAATAAGAGCCTCGTGGTTTTCCTTGCAAGGTCTGAATTGTGAATCAGATCTTTATATTCGACTGTTTTTTGAGACCTTGCTTAGATGCTGTAATTTGGCAGTTATGCCACTGTAAAGTGCTAGACACATGTTTTGGCCATCAGCGGCATAGTGCTTTTCGTTCTGGCCAGTCTCTTGTAAGGGTATATAGCCTCCACATATAGGGAATCAACGACGAAGATGTTACACTGCACGCGCAAAATGAAGAAATCACTTCATTGGACATGTGGTGTTTGTTATCTCTGCAGTGTAAGTGTTATTTCCACTTTGAGTGCGCAGTGCACCATCTTCGTCCTCGATTCCTTTCTATGGAGGGATATATCCCCTTACAAGATTAGCTTGGCTAAAATGAATGGCATCGTTCTACTGATGAGGATATACATGTCTAGGCACTTTACAAATGCCATGTCAGATCTCATGAAGCGCTCAAAATATGTGATCGGAGCAAACTGTGAATCATAAAAGTGTTAAGGTTAGTAGATCGTCGGTCTTTGGAATACACATAAGAGTTGTTGAGGTCTTTGCTCACTTCCCGGTGTTGGGCCGAAAATGGCTCATCTTGTGATGCAAATCGCTTGGAACAGGGTGGATGGCATCGCTGTAGACACTCATGTGCATCGAATTGTTAATCGACTAGGTAATTTTTATCTATTTATGACTAAATTGAGACGGTAACAAGGGGATATTTGTTGTTACAAAACACTACTTTGTTGAATTCAGGGTGGATGAAAACGGATACACCGGAGAAGACTCGAGCCAAACTTCAGGAAATGCTCCCGAAGTAAGACTTGTATTTTGAATTGGTAGATTTCAAGTTCAAGTTCAAGACGATTTTTGGATTCGTATTTCATGAAGTAGGTCCAATTGTTGCTCTTCACAGACCACACTGGACCACTATAAATCCATTACTGGTTGGATTTGGACAGCAAATCTGCCTTCCGATAAAGCCGAAGTGCAGTTCATGTCTCTGCAACGGTATCTGCCCTTCGTCGACGAGTAAAACCTCGGAAGAATCGCTGTCGAAGCTAGCTTAGGTCTGGAGACTGCTTTGCTTCTTGGATCCGGTTTTATTTTAATATATGCGTACATGTAAATATCTTCGGGTCGTCATAGATGTGAACTAGATCTCCTCATAAGTTGTGAAACCCCACTGATGTGGATATTCCGAGAAATTTTTCCAACGAAGACATTCAAGTATTTATCTCTTGTCACAAATTCTCCAACGAAGATGTTGTCAATTTGCTAAAATCGTATGGTTTTACTGAACCTAGCTCATCAGTGGAAGAGACATTGAAACTATCTGTTGTATAGAAGACTTGTGCTTGATAGTAAACCAGTATTTACTTGATGTAGTACTTCCATCAATCACTGTATTAAACATGTGTAATATTGGGCTCATGGCATCTTTGGGAACCAATCTTTGAGGTGCCATACCAGAGCTCTGAAAGACTTGAGAAAACTCTTCCAAGTTATATTGAATTTCTAAGCCACGTGTCAAAATAGTCGATTGTAAGCGTTGATATATATACACTGGCGAAGGCCGTAAGCCAAGCAAACGACAATCAACAATCAATCACTCTGAAAGAACGCCACATTGGATGAGTTTCACATGACGCAAAGTGTCACTGATACGGCAACGATTCCCTGATAATGTAGGGAACGGGCAGCCAAATGGCATGTGCTACTGATGAGGGTTGTGCTAAAGCCGAAATGTGTGCGTAGCACTCAAGGTGTTATACCAGACCTCTGAAAGGCTTTGACCCTTCCAAATCTGTAGACCCACGGCCCCTGCATCTCCTACTGGCAACTTTGGATGCTCCGCTCCACTTCCTCTGCATCTTTTACCCCCACTGATGCGTCGAACAGTGCATCGCGGAGGTTAGAGATGCGGAAGAAGTGAAGATAAAACAGTCCGTCCAGCGTTGCCAATCAGAGGAACAAAGGCCGTGGGTCCACCGTCCCGGAACGGTTCGAAAATTCTATGATGTAATACTGGATCTCCAAGCGAGGTCTCAGAATGGTCCATTGGAGGTATTGATATCTTTCAATCTTCAAAGAGGCTGAAAAAGCAATTCATCTAAGAAAATTCTCTGCTCAATTTTTTTCAAAAGAGGCATTAGATGTCCTTAGAGAGACACCCTTCAATGCGATGATGCGGTGGGGAATCTGCTGATGTGTTTCAGATGCATATCGATCAGATTACGCATATAGACATTTTATTTAATTAGTAATATTTAGTATACGTTCATTTTCTGCAAATCTTCAAGGGGATTGCTCAGTACACCGACTATGGACCAACATCAGTTGCCGGTTCTCCCGTGATAACCGCGATACCTCGTTGCTTAGTGAGTCTACAGAGCCCTAAAATGGTCTTACACAATTCACTAAACATTTTGAAAAGGGAAACACCACAGAAAACAAGTTCAAGCATTAGTTGGTTCTGACCTTTAGTGTTATGTTCTTCATTAGAGCGTCTTCTAATACCGCTTGAAGCCGGGAATTCACTTCTGTGGCCAGTTGCAACGATTTCTTATCACTGCCTCCAGCGAAAATTGATCCCATCAAGGAATAAGAAGTACCTTTCTTTGACAAAGGGACCTAAAGCGGAAAACGAGAGAGGTTTCAAGGAAAGACAGGACTGGATCTACACTGTTTACATTGACAGATAGAATGGAGACGATCACTTCACCAATGATAGTTCAAGTTCACGCGACGTCAAGAATATCTCACACTCCCCAGCAAAGACAGGAGCGCTGTCTAAGAAGTGGATGCTTTAACATATTCGACAGATAGATCTATGATTGTTAAGTGGTACACAAAACTCCGCATCAGGCGGGAGTTAAACCCGTGTACCCATACGACTGCAAAAAGCAGTAAAATTAAAAAGAATTTCCTAATACATATCCAATAGCTGTCAGCGTAACTTCGATCAAATGCCGACATGAGCTTATCAGACTAAACGTGTTAACCCTTGAGGACCAGCGTTGATAGACAGGCGGCGCCGCGCCGTCGCTTGTGCGGCGTCAGGCGGCGGCATGCGCATGGCTATGCATGCATGACTGGCTGTCTCCCTGTTTTCCCACTAGATGCGACGCCGCCATTACAGTAGCTGAGTGAGGTTTGATGCGGCGCGGTCAGCGTCAAAAAGATATTCGTGGGTCACCAAAGGGCTAAGGGTTGGATACGGACAGATGCGACTATTTATTTCGAAGAAAGAGCAATAGTAAAGCGGTGGCATCGATGGTGCATAGGTAGGACGCGCCATAGGCATGGGTCAAAAGCGGGTTTGACTCCCACCTGAGGTTAAGTTTTTGTGTACCATTACAGAATCCTGAATCTATGTTTATTGCATCAAACTCCAAAAAAAGCAGTATAAATCCAAAAAATTCCTTAGATCATAGTCAACGAAAAGTATGAGGGACCTTTTCTGCTTAATGTAAGATGAAGCTCGGTTTCCTAACACCTAAATTAGAAAAGTTACAGCGGTAGCGAAATACCCC
Source organism: Parelaphostrongylus tenuis (assembly GCA_019055375.1). Taxonomy (NCBI): domain Eukaryota; kingdom Metazoa; phylum Nematoda; class Chromadorea; order Rhabditida; family Metastrongylidae; genus Parelaphostrongylus; species Parelaphostrongylus tenuis. The sequence goes on along the minus strand of JAHQIW010007447.1, from coordinate 31,607 downwards.
AGGCACCAAGAAGTGATTGCTGTGAGATCCGATTTTTTCGTGAACTTGCACGTGCACAGATAGGGAAGATGAGGTCGTAGGAATAACTAAAGAAAGCAAGAACTAAGAAAATGTGCATTCTCTGACATCACTTCAATATCAACTTGCCTGTACGACTTCGCAGCAATTCATTAACTACAAAGCTTAGAAGTAATCGCATAGATCAAAACAATGAATGACACGACGAGGTGGGTACAAACCTGCTCAAGAGATCCATTAGACGGAAGCAATAGCGAAGCTTCTTCACGAAGAGCGTAATGTTGAATTATTCTTAAAGAAAAATCATGCTACTGAGAATGAGTAAAATCATGAGAATATCTAGAAATGTTGAGTGGCATGCAAACACCTCAAACCTCTAGCGGGAGTTGGGCCTGCGTCTTATTCTTTCTGAGACCGCGTTATAACCACTGTGCTGAAAAGGCTCCTCCGTGGGTTGTTGTCGGCAAGCGCCTATCAGACCAAATCCGCTGACGTTTGGTTGCTGTCAGCTTCGATGCTTTACATCGCAAGAAAGTGATAGCAGAACAAATGCCTCGGTAGTGCGGTGATTAATACGTGTCTCCGGAAAGGGTGATAAGCGGGTTCGGCTCCCGCTCAAGGTTCAAAGCTCGTATATCACTCTACATTTTCCCATGAATTGTTGTGCTATTACAATACCAGTATATAAGCGATAAAATAAAGAGAACTCGGTCCTTTCTAACCAGGAGGGACAAATGAAAAACCGATCTCATTCGGTGGTGAGAAATTTTCGTAGGAGTGTTAGTAACCATTCGCAAGCTGAGAATTAAGGCTATAGCCCCACTTCGTCGGTTTTTCAAAACACCCCTTTATAACGCTACAACATTCAAAATAAGATGAGTTTCATAGAACCACGTGTTTTTCTCTTATATCGCTTGTATTTCGCTGGGACAAAACTGCTTCAGTAAAGTGTCTGTACTCACATTAGCAAAGGCTTCAAGGAACTCAAAGATATGCTTGCTTTTTGAGAGGCTATTTTGATCTCTTGATCTCCTGTGATCGTTTGAATTGTGCTTTATTTCGCCGTAGAGAGCTCTTTCTTTGGAATATTGGTAATCATCTAATAGCGTAAGATTTCCTAATTCTAGCGATGCGCTTATTTTCTAGAAATGCGGCTTAGTAGGGGGATAAGATCGAGTTCTACATTTCTGGCAACGTTGTTTACCGACTATTCAACAAGACAATGGCCGTGGCAGGGGGGCATGGCAAGAGCGGGGACAAGGTGGGAAGGTCCATTTATTATTCAATGAGAATTTTTCCTTGCGAAGAATTCCCTACACATCGACATGCTTTCCGGCTTCCAGCGTGTCATACGCGCGATAAAAATTAGGGCAAAAGGCGAGTATGAAACTTAATTTTTGATCTGGATGCTACAGCGTTATAAAGGGTGTTCTGAGAAACCGGCGACGTGAGGCTGTAGCCTCAAGTCTCAGCTTTCAAATGGTTACTAACACTACTATGAAAAATTCCTCTCCAGCAAATGAGCTCGGTTTTTCAGTTGTCTCTTTCTAATTAGAAAGAAGCGAGATTGTAGGCCACGAGAGAAGTTTTTCGATAACTTGATGGTTACCTCTAGAATAAGGTTGTTAGCAGCACTAACCTTGTCTTCTTCTGTAATTCCTCCAAACAACATCGCACGTGTTCTTCTAAGAATTCTATCTTATCGTTTCTTCTGGCGAGCTTTTTTTGTAACACAATAATCTGTAAGATGTGAAAATTCTAAGAAATTGTGACCTCTGAATCAATACCGATCGATAATAAGTATACAAGGAAAATCGGACCTTATCTATCATCACTTGCTGCATAGTGCTAATGGGTTCACTTGATGCAGTCTGTCCTGAATGCGAATTATCGCCGTCGTGTGACAAGGTCTAAATGATAACGGAACAATTCTGGATTCGCTAACACAAGTACTCATCGAAAAGTTTTCTATACCACTGCATTTTCAGCGGTGCCACGTGTTAAAATTATATATCGAAAAATGCTGAGTGATATAAAAACGTTGAGCATCCGTCGAGAGTCGAACCAAGATCTCACCCTCGATGGGCGCATGCTAACCACTGCGTTATGCCGATATGTGTTTACTAAACCAAACTCGTTGACGGTTGTTGCTTACAGCTCCTCCGATACTATGTATCGCAGAACGAGTGGTGGCGAGATAGGAGTCCTCATGGTGCAGTGATTAGCACGCATCAATGAAAAGGATGAGACACACGATCCAGTCCCGCGCGAGATGCAAAGTTGTCCATAACATTCAGTCTTGAAAAATTGTAGTGAGATAGAACAATGCCAAAAATCTATCATTCATCATTCGTGGTCTAAGAATGTGAGAATATTGGGTAGAAAAGGGCCATATGCCCTCACCGTTATCCTGTCGATGCTGTTCAACGAACTGGCCCTGGATCGTGAACTCGTACTCGGAAGTGAATCCGCTGAATTCGGTGTAGCTGATGGACCTGCTGCGTCGACTTGCCTTCGAAGACTCGACAATTCGTGTTTCAGTTCCTCAAAAAAGGACTATAGTTCTTGAAATTCAATTTTGAAAGTCCACACTACCCTATATCTTATGCTTTATCACCTTATTTGATCCGTATAGCAGTTTTCTCTCACTGTACGGATCTCAGTACTTCTAGCATTCGATTCGTCTCCTCGCTTCTTTGGGGATTTATTTGATCTTCTTCACAAAGGCCGTAGAAAACTGGTTAGGCAGATCTTGCAATTCCAAGGATAGCCACGCTGAGGCGCTCCATGGAACGTTCGTTGCTTGGTTGACAGAGTGTTAAAAGGGGATCAATCCCGTGCCGAGCACTACTGACCGATATGCCACCCCCCCCCCCCCCCTCCCCCTATCAAATACGACATACAACGTTGTTTCATCACATATCTTTGATGTAGAAAATCGAGACCCACAAATAATATTGTAAAATAGGTAGCCCATTCGCTACGGGTGGACTGAAACTAACACACGTATCCGCGCTGTTCGGACGGCATACGAATATCGCCCCCTCTTCCCTTAAAAATTTAGTGCTCATTTGTTATAGAGCTGTAAAAATTTAGGATTGAGAGGGCTTTATCGTCATTAGATGTCGCAAATATCACTTAAGAGACTTCTGTAATATAATTCTCTGTAGGAAGAACGCCCGTACGTTCTTCGTAGCCGTCCGAACCGCTTGTCAGACGAAAACTGTCACCGTAGCAAAAGGGTTATAGCAGTCGACATTTGAACCCACTTTGATATTAGCTATGTACTTCTTCTTCAGCACTGCATGATCGCTTCGTTCGTCTTGTAGCCGCTGGGTCAATTCTTGTACTGCAAAAACGGCTGAACTATTCTGAATTATCAAGTCACCAAAAGAAGAGAATAACCTTTGACAAGCTTCTCGTTCAGTTCTGTTCTCAGCGATGTGATTTCATTCAAACCACTTCCAGTTGCTTGTTCAAGATCTTTTTCCTGAAAAAAGTTTCCAAAGGAACACTTCTCGATGTTGACAATGATCAGAAATCATACAACTTACTCTTTCCGAGAGTTTCAGAAGAGCACAATTCAGCGAACCCTCTGCAGCAATTAGTCTCTGTTCCAGATGGCAATTCTAAATAGGAGACTTTTAGTCTCATGAAGAATACGGAATAAAACACCCGGCGCCAATCATACCCTCAGTGATATGCCATGCATTCGACATCACCAAGCATAGTTGTAGGTGAGTCGAACCAAATCTCACCTTTACAATGACCCGCAGTGGCTCAGCAATCTATCAAGTCAGTGCTGCTATCTTCCCAGACAAGTCTGGTACCAATTCGTCGTCCCCGCAGGAACGAAAAGCTTGGTGAGCCGTAGGCACGGGATCGAACCATCGACCACACCCTAACTTCACTGCTTCACATAACACCCTTACCACTGGCCCTTAATAACCACAAATCACGTAAAAATAAATGCTGTTCTACCTTTTCTCGCTCCGCAGCAATTTCACCTACGAGCTGACTATTTCGTTCCGTGAGCTGTTCTGTGATTGCTAACATCCTCTCGGCTTGCTGACGACACTCTTCAGCTTCTTTTTCGGCAATCTAAACTAGAAAATTATTCACAAGTATTTTTTTATATCCAAGGATGTTGAGTGACATGCAGAGTTTGACTTCAGGTAAGGCCACCGCTCTACAACCACTCTTTCTTCGAACTGTGGCAAGGCAGTTATCATCAGTCAACGGCCAACTGGCTTGGTTCGGTAACCGCATATCGGCATTGAACTCAGTTAAGCTAACTTCCACCCCTACCACTACTGGTAAGAATGGAAGTCATCCCAACGAGTTCAACTCCCGCCTGAGTTTCATGCTTCATAAATTGCTCAACATCCTTATATAAACAGTAAACAACTTAATTTTAAGTAATAGAAACCAGAAATGAAATTAAACACTGGCCTCACACTCTCTTTCGGCTTGTTCTTTATCAATTCTAGATTGCTCCGCCATTTTCTGGCTGCTGAAATATTTGTTTATAGAACCCTACAAGGCATTATCAATCACATGAACCTACCTCAGTACCTGCTTTTCAATCCCGTGTAGTCGCGAGAGTTCCACCGACGCTTTAGTATTAGCCTCCTCTTCTAGCGAAAGTTGATCCTCGAGATCTTGTAGTTTTTTGAGCAGATCGAGATTTTCTCTGGAAAATATGTGTAATGGTAAGGATAAAAACGACATATCAGCGAGAGATCTAGTGAATGAAAAGTCAAATCCAAAATAGTAACGAGGAATCGAGGCTTACCTGAGCGTGTCAAGTGAGTAAATCTCATTGAACCACTCACCTTTTCACGTCCTCTAATCGGCTGTTAACTTCGCGATTTGATTCCATCAGACGAGAACAATTCGAATTTGCCTCAACCAGCTGCTGCTCTACCAACTGCTGCGATTTATTCAACTCCTCAGCTTCATGAACACGACGGGATTCCTGTATCTGAACGCTTCCTTATGCAAATAACAGTTATTCGGTTTGAAGCTAGGTAATCTCACTTCGCTGGCTAGGAACTTTATATATATTAGTGATCATTCGAAAGCTGAGACTTTTGGCTACAGCCTCACGTCGCCGATTTTCAATGAAGGCATAATCTTGACATTGTTACAGAAGGAAATTCCTTGCGTCACAGAAGCGCATATTTCTCGCCGGACAGAGCTCTCTCTATGGACTATTAGTAGTGATTCGATAGCAAAGGTTGTGATTCCAAGGATGTGCATAAGTTTATGAAAAGATCTCTCCTCTGCAACGAGCAGGTAAAATAGGTTGAACTCGCATATGCGACCAAGGAGGCCTTTGGCCAAGTCACGTGCTGCTGAGTAAGGCGGCCACGTACCGCTGACGCGATGTCGTAAGACCGGTCAAAGAGCGATGGATTATCGCCTCAGTGCACGGTCGCCCTACCGAGCGGCACGTGAATTGGCCCAAGACCACCTTGGTTGTGCATGCAAATTCAACTTATTTTACGTGCTGCGTTGCAGAATAACGCTCTTTTCAACATACAAGAACAGCGTTTGACTCAGTAACATAGCGCTATAAAATGAATAACTGATAGCGCAAGGAAAGAGCTTTGTTCGCCAAAAAATGGGCGCGTCTGAGGCTAATATTGTCTTAAATTTTACAGCGTTATAAAAGGGTGTTTTGAAAAACCGGCGACATGGAGCGGTAGCCAGAAGTCTTAGCTTTCTCTTGTTTAGTAACACTCCCACAAAAACGTTCCTGCCCAGCGAATGAGGTTGGTATTTGATGTGTCTCCTTACAGCCGAAATTACTTATAACGCTGAACATGGCATTTACCCTTGGAACTATTTGAACTCAATTAAAACAGCCGCAAAACTATCAATGTCACTTTTAAGGTCTTTGGATACTTTACGCATTCATCGACTGCTACTTGAGAATATCTTCTTCATAGATGTCGGGGAATGCCGGTAGAGACAACCCTGATTGCAACCTTAGAGGTAGCCGAGCTAAGGCGTTCGTTGATGCATTGCAAGAGAGTGCTGAGGAGGGGATCGAACAGCTTCTTGCTTATCAACTTGCTTCCTGATACACCACATCACTAATCACTGCGCTCCCTTAACCCTCCCCCCTCCCCCCCCCCCTTCCAAAAAAGGCTAAAGAGATTACATATGACCGCTGATGTATGCGTATCACGAAGAACGGGGCCATTAAGAGGCATCGTTCAACCTTGGATATCATTCAATCACTATGATCTTCCACGGATCGCTGAGACAGACATGCCAAAAATGACTGACAACCTGCCGATCAATCGTGGTCAGCTCAGTAAGGAATTAAGATTGGACACTTTTCCGTTACCTCCACCTTTTTTAAGTCCTTTGGTAAAAACGTATTTTCTGCTTTTATTCGAAAAATAAAAGGTCATTCGGTAGCTCAAATCAAGTAAATCCGAACGATAGTTCTCATTTCTTGAATGGCTTATCTTCCATGCCGTAGTAGTCGAAATAAAATAAAGTTTCACATTCAACGATTTCCCACCGGCTAAAGTTCTTTCTATGATCAGTCAATATTCATTCGATAGCGCAAATCTCAACAATTCAAGGACTGCTTGGATTTTGAAATGAAGAAGATAGAGTTTCGCACTCCGAAAGGTAAAATCTTATATTATTGGCCCTGAGTCCTAGCGCTTTTTGCAACACAGCAATTATGTGCGAAACATAATCTTCTTTCGACTACTACAGAATCCATTCTGAAAACCAACTATATCTTTGAAATCGTTGAGATTTGCACTATCGAATGACTATTAAAAGTCTGACGATGTCGTTCTGATGCTAAAGCATATTTCCGAAATTTTAGCTATCGAATGGTCAGTGAAATTTTGAAAGAAATAAACCCAATGATGCAGAATTGTGTGCAAAAACGTTTGCGTCAGGCGGGATTTGATCCCAGATCTTACTCTTTCCGTGAGTAAAGAGTGGAGTGCAAAGCGAGCGTCGGTGGTGCAACGATTTATCACATGCTCCCGGAAAGAGTAGGATCTGGGTTCAAAGCCCGGCTGACACAAACGTTTTCACACACCACTCTACATCATTGTGTTTACTCAAACATCATAACACCGCAATCGGCGGTCAAATAAGACGATTTCCGATTGATTTCGAAAAAAGGCAAAAAATGTATCCTTCCCAAGAGGACAAAGCAGGATGCGGACCTTAAAAGTGATCCATACTTGAGAAACTCAATTTTCTTTTGACTGTTACAGCTCTCTAAAGAGCCCTTCCCAAAAACCAAGTACACCTTTGAATTGCTAAGATTTGTCCCATCAAATGCTTAATGATTGCCTATGAAAAAGAAAACTTTATCCGACGACAAATGCTCGAATGTGAAACATATTTCGACTGTTACAGCGCAAAAAAAAACAGGTCATTTAGGAAATAATTCCAAAAAAGAATGTCTAGAGGTTGGTAGGCCAGGGCCATACACCGGTGTTTCGGAGGTTTCGGCCTCCTCGTCAGTGATCTCCGAAACGCCGGTGTATGGCCCTGGCGTACCAACCTCGTTTAGGCTTTAGACATTCTTTTTTGGAATTATCTTGAATGTTTATTGTGAGGTTTCAAAACAGTCGATCTTATGGATCATTTAAGAAATAATATACATCGTTGAGATTCAAAGCTATCGAATGACCACCAAGACGATTTACAAAAGCAAACACTTTCTGATCAAAACGCTAAAACAGGGTGGATCTAACGGGAAAGAATCCAGGGATTGATTGATTCATTGTAATTAAAAGAAAAGAAGAGTCGAAGAATAGAGCTGGCTGGTGTCTCAAAGGAAAACGAAAAACTCACCTGCGTCTTCAATGACAGTTGCTTATTCTCTTCTTGTAGCTGACTTTTTTCTTCTTTCAGTTGAATAAGTTGTTTCCGAAGCACATCACTTTGTTGCTTTAGTTCAGCTATCGTTGCATTGCTTGCCTTAAACATTTATTTCATATACACCTATAGAAGAGGACCTTAAAAACAGTAATAGATAAGCATCTCTAGTTCAGTGGTTAGAAGCGCCTTGTGAACACATGTGATCGATGGTTCGATCCCTCGCACCCCAAAGGGTTCAACAAGACTTCCACTACATCGAAATCAGCGATTGGTACAAGACCTGTCTCAAAGATTAGTAGCACTGACTTCAAAAACCAATGGATTATCGCGAGTCATTTAAAAGGCCAGAAAGCATTCAGCCACTTACAACGATGCCGAATAAAGACGAATGTATGGCGCATACCTCAGGAATTGATCATAACCGAATGCTTTATCCCTTCTTAACCTTTGATAGATGAACTCTCGACTGTGTCGACTCACAGTAAACCAAATGATGTTAAATGATATGCAAATCTCTTTCGTCAGACGGGATTCGAACCCGCACTTCACCCTATCCGAGGCGCGCGTTCCTACCCCTTACACTATCAACGCCTGTTTTGCCACCACTCATTCTACGCTACAAAGCATTAATCTGTCAGCAATAAAACATTAATGGTTTGGCCCAGTAGCCGATTTTGACATTGTTCCAGTCGCACTGACAGATCTGGAAGAGCCGTGGCAAGACAGGCGTGGTGGCAACGGGTCAGAAAAAGCGCCCCACACAGGATGAAATGCAGGTTCGAGTCTCGCCTGACGCAGAAATTCCGCAATCACGCAACATCATTGGAGTATCCCTTCATTATTATTTGAGCCAACTTGTCATGTGGTCTGGTAAGGGCTCTTGTACAGCCCGATTCACGTGTTTCGTCCTTACAGACTCGTCAGTCGGGCAGAACCCGTCGCCTTTCGACATTTTTATAGTCAGTTCTCTCGAGAGCTCTGCTCTCTTACAGAGAGTTATCAAAGACGAACGTTTTACACTCTATGTCAAGCGAAATTTTCACCTAACATAGAGTGTTTGCAGTGTCAGAGACGACAGGTTCTGCCCGACTAACGAGTTTGTAAGGATGAAATACGTGTATCGGGCTGACAAGAGCCCTCACCAGACCACATGACAAGTTGGCTCAGATAATAATGAAAGGATCTATTGAAATTTGAGCGTGGTCTTAATAAAGCACTCGAAATAAAGGTATAATATTATTGGGGTATATTTGTAAGACCATATTCCCGCTATAAAGCGATTGTATAAAAAGAATTCACAAGAAACCTTTGTATAGGAATGATCTCGATAGATCTGGGTGAATCATGAGATCTCTTCGTTTTTCAAACGCATTTCTAATGGTAGTAGCGTGAACTTCACCGCCTACAGTGATGAGGAAAAACTATTTGTATTTAGCGCTATAAAAGGATAAAGCTCTGGGCGTTAACCAGTCCTCAAAAATGCGCCATGCACCTGATCCATCCGTGTCATGGTGGATATGTTGCATGCATATCAGGCCTTACTATAACTCGCCGGTGTTCTAGCGATGTAACATCTCAATGCTGCTGTCCTACGCTACAGTTTTGGTACAAATTCAAAGGATAAAAGACTTAATGAGCCTTGGGCGCGGGAGCAAATCATCTATAACACGTATGGGTCGCATTGTAACTCGCCACACAAGCCCTAAAATCCGATTTGATGCATAATATCATGTTTCTATAGAGCGCATGTGGCGCAGTGGTTAGAGGTGTCCTGCGTCGCACACGAGGTCAACGGTTCGATCTCGCGCTCATGGCTCACCAAACCATCCATCCCTCCGGGGTCGGTAAATTGGTACCAGACAGGTCTCAGACTTGTCTGGGAGGATAAGCAGCACTGACTCGGTTCAGCGGGAGGCCTCGCGAGTGATTGTAATGGCCAGATATGCATTCAATCACCTCAAACGAAGTTAGAAATTAAAGTCGAATGCATGGCGCATCCCTCAGGGATTGATCAACGCCGAGAGCTTTATCCTTTTTTTATCATATTTCTAGGCGCGTGTGGCTCAATGGTTAGAGGCGCCCCGCGACACACAAGTGGCCGGTGGTTTGGTCCAATGCCCGAAGCTCACCAAATTTTCCATACTTCTGGGGTCGGTGAATCGGTTGTATCAGTCTTGTCTGAGAGGATAGCAGCACCCATCTGATACGTCTGTGCGTCTTTGAGAGTCGTTGTTAGAACCAAATGTGCTTCCATTTCCTCCAATGATGCTTGATGAAGTCAAATGCATTACACATCTCCAAGGAATTGATCAACGCCGAGAGCTCTATCCCTTATCAAGCCTTCTCATATGCATGCTCCTTTAGCAACTAGTTTTCTCGAGATTCAAACCACCTAAGACACAAAAGGGTAGTTTTCGATTACAGAGGAACGGATGAAGATTTGTCCTCATTCGCTGTAGAAGGATTTTTCATAGGAGTGTTCATAGGAGTTTTTTAATGGGATCGAGAGCTCAGATCTCTGGCTAGCGCGTCACGTGAATGGTTTTCAAAAAGCCCTCTTATAACGCTGTAAAATCCAAAATAAAATTATGTTTTACATCGGCAACGCGCCTTCATTTCTAGCACGCGTATAATATGCTAGGTGCATGAAAAGTATGTGAACGTGTACAAAAAATCGCGTAGTATTTGAGTCTATCGCCTTATATAGAGTTTCTTTCAAAGCGGAGAAAAAATTCCCAATTATATATTAAGTTGCACTCCACATGTGAAACGCATCAAGTCGTCGATCGATCGCTTCCCTCCCGTGCATTGGCCGGTAAACAAGATCCCCAAATTGTGAAGCACGACCTTACTTTCCAAGTAAACTGCAATAAAACGGCCTTTCCATGAAATAAACACAGCCTTGAAATCGTTGGAATTTATGCCATCGAGTGATTACTGAAAGTCTAGAAAAAGAGCTATGTCCCGTCCGGTGAGGTGGAAAACACAAATGTTTTTTCCTTCTGAAGCGAATTTCTTTCTCCTTATCGAAAGAGCTTTCCAGAAAGCAAGCACATTTTTGAGATCTGTGAGACGTGTGCTATCGAAAGAGTACTATCACTCAAAGGAAGAAAATTTGTTCAGCAAGATATAAGCGAGATAAGGAAAAAAAAACGCTTAGTCCTGCAAGAAATAATTTCATTTTGAATTTTACAGCGTTATAAAGGGTGTTCTGAAAAACCGACCACGTGTGGCTCTAGCCAGAGATTTGAGCTTTTGAATGATTACTCACACTCGTATGAAAATTATTGCAGAGCGAATGAGATCGAGTATTCATTGTTCCTCTATCCAAAAAGCCCGCAAAAAAGAAATACCTTTATTTCGAGTGCTTTGTTTAGACCACGCTCAAGTTTTAATAGATCCTTTCATTATTATTTGAGCCAAATTGTCATACCAGCCAAAGAGTATCGAGTGCGCAACACTCTGTGTTAGGTGGAAATTTCACTTGACAGAGAGTAAAACGTCCGTCTTCGATGACTCTCTGTAAGAAGTGTAAGGCTCCCGAGAAAACTTACTATAAAAAGATCGAAAGATGACGGGTTCTGCTCGGCTGACGAGTTGTAAGAACGAAATACGTGTATCGGGCTGCACAAAAGCCCTTACCAGACCACATGACCAGTTGACTCAAATATTAATGAAAGGATCTATTAAAAAAGAAATAGTCGACAGCGCCACACTAACGAGAAAAACGGGGAAACAGAGTCGTGGAGGAGTATTCAAAAAATCACTTTTTCTAGTTATAAAAGCATATTTTTGACAGTTTTCGTGATATGCGGAACAAAACTAGGAAATTTTGAAGATCAGATGAAACTCCACCTCTACTCGCTTTTCTGCCAATTTCAGCTTGCTCTCTAGATCGGACCTCTCGTGTTTGGCATTCTCGAGCTCTACCCGAAGGCTGTTATTGCTTTTTTCCTGAACAAAAACAAAACTTCGAAATGACCCAGGAATCCAGATCTGATTCTAACCAAAACCACTAACCAACTGCTCCAAATTCTCCTGACTTTGGCAATGTTCTAATTCTTCCTTCGCCTTCTGACACTCAGCGAGTTCCTGTTCTTTCTTCTGAATATCTCCTCGTATTCGCATTATTTCTGCCTCTCTTGTCGCGTATTTCACAACAGCATCATTCTTCTCTTTCTCAGAATTGTCCAATTTCTTCGTCAACTGGAGGGAAATTAGAAGATATACGACGAAAAAATCATCTAATGAGCAACATTAAAAACCAGACGACATTTCGAAACTGACCTGACTCACTGAATTGTTATACTTCAACGAGAGGTCTTTGATTGTGACATTGTAATGAGCCTCCTGAGCTGAAGCACGATCCTAAATGCTGCACAATAACAGAAGCTTAAAAATCAATGATCAAAACATTCTCAAACTCATATATTCCGTAAAATTGTTAGTCATATAGTATATCGAAGAAGAGGGCGTAGGGGCAGCGCAGTGGTGAGTGATGCAATGTATCAGAAAGAGAGGTGGTACGCTAGGCGCTGGTGGGATTTCCGTCTCTCTTGCGATCAATCAACGCTTCCGGTAACATGGACCCACGGCCTCCGCATTTCGAACCACCAGCGTTCAGTGTCTAACAGCCGCACGCTGGAGGTTAGATCTATATAGGAGGTTGAGCAGACCGTCCAGAGTTGCCAGTTGGAGATGCAGGGGCCATGGGTCCGCGGCTGCGAAGGGTTAAGTGTCTCCGGCTGCCTCCAGGACTTCAAGAAGAATCGTCTCAACCAGCATTCGCATTCAACGACATTCACAAAGGTGGCGAAGCCCTCAAGCATGTTCGAGGACTTCGCGGAAAATGAGTGCGAAGAAACGGGTCAATTGAAGGAAGATCTCAAATCTGCAATAGAAATTTAAATAGCGGATCCTATAAAGTTTTTTTCGCGTGTTATTTCGACCGTGGCTTAAGAATTTTGCTTAGTTCTTGAATGCCGTAAAATACTGATCGCGCAGATCTCCTAGCGATCTTAAAGATGGCCAGGCTGGGACGCTTTCGGGTGAATGAAAGAGCGTTAGAGTGAGGGAGTCAAAACACTTGCTTGTAGAATTTACGAATGTCCAAAATAAAGAAACAGTAAGTAAATTGCTCGAAAAAAACATCATACCTGGACAGCTTTCAGCTGAATTTCATAGTCTCGGCAGCGCTTCTCTAATTCTGACGTCTCCTTCTTCTGGGTGTCTCGTATGTTGCGTAGCAGTTCATCACTCAGATCACGCTCTCGAATCGCTTTTAACAGCTTTTCTCGGTAATCAGAATTCTGCTCCTCTAATCTAAAACGTATATAAAAGTTTGAACGGTAAAAAGAACTAAGTAACGACATTTCACTCCCTTGCATGGTGATATGATATATTTGGAGCGGAAAAAATATGAGGACGAGGATGAAGGACGAAGCTCTCGGCGTTGATCAATCACTGACGGATGCAACATGCACTTGTCTCCAATTTTTCACTTGGTCTAAGGTGACTGGATGCATATATGGCCTTTAGAAGGACTCTTGCTGACCTACCGATGTATCGAACCACTGCTGCCTGTCCTCTCAGACAAGTCCGAGACCCGTCTGGTGTGCATTCACCAACTTCAAGAAAAAAGAAAAACTTGGTGAACAATGGGTGCGAGATCGAACCATCAACCCTATGTGCAACGTAGAGCACCTCTGACCACTGCGCCACATGCACTCAAAAGACCATAAATTTTTCAATGACTGAGTTGATGCTTTGTTTGATTGACCTGAATGGGTTCAATGCCAATGTGCGCTTACCACATTAAACTCAATGAACGTTGATTGCCAACACTTTCGAAAGTATGTATTGCAAAAAGAGTGGTATTGAACCTGAGGCGTCGTTGGCGTGGTGGTAGCACACGCCCGTTTTATGAGTGGAACGCGGGTTCAAACCCCGCCTCAGATCGAAGGCTTTCACATCACTTAACACATCTAAATAAATGCTCTTTGTCGACTGCACCATTAGAAGCTCATAGAAATCAACTTCATTCGCCTGACGTTTCGACGTTGACGAGGACGACGAAGGACTGCGGAGTATCGAGTGAATCATCGCTTTTGAAGAGGATTGAAGATATTGAAATAGGGCCTAGCCGAATAAATTCATTTCCCACTAGCTTCGCGTTAGTGGCTCATTCAACAAAAGATATGTGTTCAGTAATGTTGGGTGGTAAGGAAAAATACGATCCCTCTAACCGAAAAGCTGAGACCCTGAGACGGGGATCGAACCTGCATTTCATCTCCTCCGGGAGTCGAGCTAACCAGTTGCACTACTGAGGCTTCTGTTTTTCTACCACTCCTTCGATATAAGGTGTCGATCTCTCATCGAAAGGGCTTTCGATTGATTGGCATTGCCGAAGTCAAAGGAAAGTTGAATTTATTAGGTCGTTCCATAATTTTTGGCACTTGAGTAATAAACACCAGATTTAATAATCAGACGTAGTTGAAACTGCATGATTTTGCTATCGTTCAATTGCGCATTTTCTTGCAAACATTTTGGTATACACCTTGTCTATATTCGCTCTAAGTTCGAGCCGTCGTGGGAACAAATTCGCTTCTACTCATGCACGAATGGCGCATAGGGGAAAATCCTAGCGAAGCGGTGCGCAAGGTTAATGAAGCTTTCTGCAAATGGCCCGAGCGTGACTGATCCTTCAGACTGTTCCCTCCACTCCTGAACATCGCGAACCACTTCCCAGTCGTCCTTTCTTCAACCATGTCATCGCCCCATGCCCCATTGATCTTATGCGTCGCTTAACTAGCCTTTTTTTCTGCGCAACAAGTGTTCATGAGTAGCACGCTAATCTGTCCCTAAAACAGCTTTGTCTCAAAGTAGGTATAGGCAAGTTGGGTATCATAATGTTCGCAAAAAAATGCGCAATTGAACGATACCAAAGTCATGCAATTCTAACTACTTCTGGTTGATAAATTTTGTGTTTATAAATTACCAAAAATGAATTCTTTTTGGTTACAAGGGATAAATGAAGAACTGACCTCGTTGGCTGGACAAGAACTTCCCATAGAAGTTTTAAAACCCAGTCAAAAGCTGAGACTTCTGGATGCAGCCCCACGATGCGCAGGTTTTTCAAAGTAATCTTTAATAACGCTGTGAGATCCAGAATAAAAAGAGCCTTGGATGTGCATATTTCTCGTTACAAATTCAACTTATTTTACTTGCTACGTTGCAGCAAAACGATCTTTTCAGGATATGTTGGGATAAGAAACGACTAGGCTATCGAATGATTACTATTAGTCCGTCGAAAGAGCTGTCTGGCGAAAAATATGCTGGTGTGAAACAAAAGGGTTCTCTATGCCTGATAATTATTTTTTGAGCCAGGCATGTTAGTGGTCTATCAAAGAGGGCTGACTAATAGAGCCCGACACACGTGTTTCGATCTTGCGATCTCGTCAGTCGGGTAGTTACCCTTTCTCGTCTTTTGCTAATCTCTGTGGGTGCTCTCGTCCCCACACTAAGAGTTAGCGACGACGAACGTTATACACTCTATGTCCAGTGAAAATTTCACCGAACACAGAGTGTTGTACACTCGATTGCTTGTGGCTTGTATCTATAAGTCGGCCCTCCTTGACAGAACACTGACATGCGTGGCTCAAAAAATAATTATCAGGCACATTAAAAATTGATCTGTGGTCTTAAAAAAAACACTCGAGTCGAAAATTTCTTTTTTTGCAAAAACGTCATAAATGCTTTCGCAAAAGCGGCTATGTGAGGCTGTAGCCTGAAGTCTCGGATTTCGAATGACTACTTACGCTCCTATAAAAGTTCTTCTCCAGCAAATGAGATCAATTTCTCATTCTTTTTTCTCATGACCACCAAGAACCCAAAAATGACATAATGTGATGCATAAGTTTCCATCTCTAAGAACAACACCACTCATCATAGTCGCTTTTCACCTCCTCTGAATTCTATTTATCAACTTCCGGAAAGTCGACGGACAAGTCTTGAATTTCAGGAAGAAAAGGAAAAGGAAAAAAGAACTTTTGAAAAAACGAGAGAGAGAAAAAAAGAAAAGAATGAGAGTAAAGAAAGAAAGACAGACGAAGACACTCACGAACCGTTCTATCTCTTTCTGTTGGACCTGATATTTCTCAAATAGCGATTGTAGTTGATGGCCACCATCGTCGCCATCGGCAGTGTTAGTAGTAACTAAGGTATCACTTGATGTATTCGCTTCAGAACTACATTCGTCCTCCATCACAGCTGATCAATTGATCAATCAATCGATTGTCATAACATCTGGAAAAATTCGCATTGTCATTATTGATTGATATCGATCGAGAGCACAACGATCAATGAATCACTGTACAAAAATCACATCGAACTGGATTGCTAAGAGCGTCATATTGCCAATCTCTCAAAGCACCTATCCTTATGGACAGCGTCCTCCAGTTATACTTATTTGATCTGAGAAGAAGGGCCGGATAAACGGGACCTGACCTTGAGGACGGGAAAGCAACGTCTTGTTTATCACCGCCTTCCATTCTAATGAAAAATATCAACACTTTCATCGATTATTTCCAGACCTCGAATAAAATACATAACATCCTGACACCATACTTCAAGCCTTTTGTGAGGTTCGTTATGACACTCATCCGTTAAAGGACCATGTGGGGCGTCTCGTCCCAAGCCGCGCGACGCCAAATCTTGCTTAGCTACTGTAACGGCGGGTGCTCGTGCGAACGCAGACGCAGACAGCACGACATTCTCTTACAGAGACGCAGATGCCGCCCTCTAGGAGCGCCTCGCAAGCGTTGACGCGACGCCGCTTGCCTATCAACGCTTGTTCTGAAAAGGTTATACAATGCTAAAGATATGTTTCGGTCTTTCGGCCTCACCAGTCAGTAGCCCGGTGCCTTTCGGCTTCTCGCCTCCTATTATGGAGAATCGGAGGCCGTACAAGTTGCACTTTGCATACGGTGAAAGGATCACCATGCCGTTTCTTCGAGTGATTGATTGTCGACTGTCGTCTGCTTGGCTTACGGCTATTACGCCAGTGCCATAACAGACCTCATAAAAGGCTTAGAATACGCTATCAGTATGTATTATGTATTTTGAGCAAGGTCTCAAAATAGTCGACTGGAAGTGTTAATATACATATATTGGCGTAATAGCTGTAAACTAAGCAAACGACACTCGACAATCAATCACCCTGAAATAACGCCACGGTAACCTTTCACATTACGCAAAGTGTAACTTGTTCGGCTTCAAACTCACTATGAAAGGGATCGAATAGCCGAAAGACACTGTGCTACTGATGAGGCCTAAAGGCCGAAACACATGTTTAGAACTGTATAAATGCCGTAACAAACCTCATCAAAAGCTTAGAATACGCTGTCGACATGGTATGCAATCTAAAAAGATGTCTCGATATAGTCGATTGAAAGTGCTCATATACATATGCTGTCGTAATAGCTGTAAGCCAAGCAGGCGACACGACAATCAATCACTCTACGAGAACACCACGGTAATCCTTTCACCTTATGCAAAGTGTAACTTATTCGGCTTTAACTCATTATAAAAGGAAGCGAGTAGCCGAAAGACACCGTACTACTGATGAGGTCGAAAGGACCGAAACACGTGTCCAGCACTGTAAAAGTGCCCTAAAAGACCTCAGAATATGCTGATCAGGAAGAAGGAAAACTAAATATTGATTTTTTTATAAGATTTTTAACTTGGTTTTGTATGAAAATAAGAGGACATTAGAAGTTTTGAGTCGTAGTAACAATAAATCAATAAAAATTAAACAAGCAATCGATAACAGCAAGTCTCGAGAGAGATAGGCGAACAGTGCGGTTCAATGGCGACCGACTGACTGTCCAATGACTGTGCAAGCGATAAAACTGACAGGATGATTGAACGAATGAATAAGAGGAATTATTGATCGACTAGCCAAAGAAGAGAGCACACCGAACAGAAAGCAGATTGGTAGCAGATCACGAGCGCAGTGATTACCACGCACACTCGGAAAGAGAAGGACGCGAGTTCGCCTCCCGGCCGCGAGTTGAAATTCCGCATTTCACCCAGCATTCTTGGACATATAGAGCTGTAACAAGACACACCATTCAACATTCAATGATATCGTCAGACGGAATGCTTTAAGCCTTTCAGAGGGCTAGGTTACGGCGTCTCTAGTGGGCTAACGTACGTTTCGGGGTTCTCGCACGCCTCATCAGTATCATATGCCACTCGGCTCTCCCCTACCAACATGAGAAGTCACCGAGGGGTAAGCCGAGTGGCATATGGGACTGATGAGGGAGTGCGAAAACCCCGAAACCAACGACAACCCACTAGGGATACCAAACCAGGCCACTGAAGAGTTTGAAACGCTCTATCAAACTATCTTGGATTTTTAAATGAAATCTAAGAAAAGCTGGATGAAATGTCCACTCATATCTTTCGAAACCGATGATCCCACATATCACCTGCCACCCCATTGGTCGTAGAGCGATTCAAACGGGGGAGAGGGGCATCTATCGCACTTCCGATTTTCCCTATCGCCGAGGACAACGGTAGCCCAGCGGGCGGTCCTCCTCGCTGCAGGAATTTGTCAAGCTTTATATCTTTCTTCCAGGCTTCTCGCGAAGCTATCGGACTAACGGCTCGGTGGTCTTTCTGAGGTGCGTGTGACGTCTCGCGGAATCCAGTCAGTAACGGCTCTTGTCTATTGGTTATCGCTAAAACCCTGTCTTACACTAATTCATTAGCCGGCTGACTTCTGTGGACCCACACTGGGCGTTCCGCCAGCGTGGGTCCGCAGAAGTCAACCGCTTAGAGGAGTTAATCTCAGTCTTTCTAGGGAGCGACGTGCGGATCCCGGTACTTCTAGCATTCAGCTCGTTTTTCGTCGTCTTCATAGACTTCGTAGAAAACAGGTTGAGAACGTCTCTTTGCAATCTCGAGAAGAGCCTGGCCGTGGCGTTCCATAAGACGTTCGTCGTCTGACTGCCGGAGAGTGCTGAGGGGGCGGGTTTAGTCCGCGCGCCGCCGCGAGCGAACACCACAACCACTCGGCTAAAGCGCCCCGATATTTATTTCGAGAAGCAAAAAACTTCAATCCTAGTACAAACTCTGTCTGTTATGGTGTTAGTTTCATATCAGTTCTATTCAAAATCAAGGAGAACAACAAAGAATTATTGAATTGTATACAAAAACATTTGACATCAGACGGGAGTTGAACCCGCGTCTCAGCGAAACCTGGAGCACGTACTACCACCACACCATCGACGCAATAACAAAAATCTTCCTCATTAGTCAGTATCAATCAGTTAAGACCAATGAACAGATGGAGCGATATTCAGTCGCAGATGACATTGATCCTAATCTGACATAGATCTTTCACAATCTCTCCTGAACGTCGTGGAATACCGGCTGAGCGCATCTCCTTGCAATCTCGAGGATAGCTTGGGTGTGGCATTCCATAGGGCGTTCTTGTTGACTGCCAGAGAGTGTTGGAAGGAGGGAGGTTCGGTCCCGCGAGCGTCACGACGAGCATCACGACCACTCAGCCGCGGCGTCTCCAGTATTTTAATACTTAGCAAAGAAATCAGGAGAAATGAGGATCTATCGAACACGGACAAAGCAAGAGACAAAGTAAAATTCTAGAAATGTTCCAAGTAGAGTGACGTTGGTGCTTAGAAACTCTCTAAACCTCAAGTCTAAGATCGAAATGCTGACACTCCAGAGGAACGGATAGGAGGTTTGCTGACTTTGGAGTGCTCGCGCTTGAACCCAATCCAGGTGTGCATCGCAAGGGATCGCTAGCCACTGCGCTAGCGATGCGAACCAAATAGAGCCAAGTCCAAAGAAAAGGGCTCTCGGCGTTGATCAATCTCCGAGCGATCCATACGGCGTCATCGAGAGTCGTGGGTCTCTATAAATGTAGCACTTAAGTGCTGCTGCCCTTCCAGACAAATCTGGTACCGATTTGTGGACCCCGAAGGGATGGAGGGTTTGGAGCACCCTCAGCGCGGAATCGGATTATTGACCATCGACATCGATCGATTGACCACGTGCGCGTCGCAGACACCTCTGACCACTGCGCCAAACGCGTTCATAGATATAATTCAGAGCGAATTTCTTCAGTGATGCCGACAACACCTTGACGGTCAACTTCCGCGGGGCCAGCGTGTGAACGACTTCACCTCTGCCAGATCAGTCGACGACTACAGTACTACTTTTCGTTGCAAGACCCGCAGCTAAGTTCTAGACTAATTCGCGTGTGGATCTCGCAACGAAAAGTAGTGCTGTAATCGGCGACTATCCGAGCAGAGGAAGTGGAGTAGTTCCTACGCTGGCGGACACGCCCGCTTTGGGTCCGCGGAAGGTCGACCAGTCAAGACCACAACGCTACCTAGGGAATAAGAATATTGGGCCTGTTCGAAGTGAACCTCATGGATTGTGCCATATCACAGACATTTCACATATGAAGTACCCCTTATAATTTCCCTTATGAAGCAGTATTGAAGAGGTCCCTGTCATATTCATAGATAGAAGCTATGAGTGGCTCGAAAGTGATAGCAGAAAGAAGACGCCGCAGCGCAGTGGTTAGCACGCAGCTCTCGAAGAGTTGGGACGCAGGTTCGACTCTCACCTCAGGTTCAAAGTTCAGCATATCACTCAACATCGTTGGATAATAAGTCGCCAGTCGCCACTTCGGACTGAAGACGATGGTACTGGGCATGAAAGGTGATCAGTGTTTCAGTGACAATGACAACTTATCGATGAAGTGCATCCGTGACAGCCTCTGGCCCGTGTCCCATGTGGTCTAGTGGTTAGGATTCGTGGTTTTCACCCACGCGGCCCGGGTTCGATTCCCGGCATGGGAAGATACTTTGTATCGAGTCCACCTTGTAGTCGACCTCTAGCTGACCATACTGCTGATGCCACGAGAAGCGGCGACGAAGCTTTTGGATGTCTCAGGCATCTAAACTCCACCAAAAAGTACCTTTCAGCACCTTTTTATTTTTTAACAGCTTGCCACTTTGACCTTGGGAAATCTGTAATTCACCGTTTGATCTACTTGACATCACTATGTGTTGTCGCTTCCCCGAGTGATAGCAGTACATATCCCGATGGTGCAGTGGCTAAGAGTCGCCCCCGCAAAGGATGAGACGCAGAGTTCAACTCGTGGCACGACCACATATGAGGAATTTGCGAATCATTGGACATATTGTCGACTTTTCCTCCATTCACAGCAGGATATCATGTGAAATAGAGCAACCACGGAAACGCTGAAGATACGAGCAAATCTCGGGACTCGATGTGGCTTCGAACCCACGATAGCCTTTCTAGGGACTCACTGGTATCCACTGCACCATGGAAGCGTCCGCTCTTCCTTTCTTTCAGTCATGATAACGTAGCTGTCAGCGATTTATCGTGGCCGGTAATGATCTGGGCGGCATAGATCTCGCTTTCCTTCAAGCATGGCATTACAAATAAATTTTTAAGGAGAAGAAAAACTAGAAAAATCAGGAAAGATATCATCCACCTCTCAATTTTTTTCCCGGTCACAATTTTGAATTTTGTAGATCATCGGCTCTGAAGAAGCCGAAGACGTACCGAGACGGTTCCCAACGTGATAGCACTCAATTCAAAAGAAAACTGTATATTTTACCGAAATCATTTTATTTGACCGCCTATTACGGTTTTACAATGTTCTAAATAAACTCAATGATGTAGGGTGGTGTGCAAAAACGTTTGCGTCAGCCGGGATCCGAACCCAGATCCCACTCTTTCCGGGAGCATGGCTGAACCGTTGCACCACCGACGCCCATTTTGCACTCCACTCTTTCTACGCTACAACAACGCTTTATCTACGTTAACATCATCGGAAAGAGTAAGATCTGGGTTCAATTCCCGGCTGACGCAAACGTTTTTGCACACCGACTCTACATCACTGGGTTTATACATATTTTACCATTTTACTTTTATTTTTCTTATTGATATTTTGCATATTTACATATTTTAGCATATTTTTAAACGTCCCCACCACAGATTATTTATAGCCACCAACGTGTCAGTTGAGAGGTCGGAAAAAAAATTCAAGAGGAAAATCAACACAACTCAAAAAAAAACACGTATTTATTGCAGCAAACGAGCGGTAGGGACCGATTTTATCAAGAATAATGGGAGATGACGTCATCGTGGGAATGACGTCATCCTGGCAATGACGTCATCTCTCAAAAACATATACACGACAAAAAAGAAACAAAAACAAAATCGAAAACAACGGCAGAATAGTTGCATTGTAGTTCCTCCCTTCAGTGCTCGCGTATTGATTGTCCATCGTCCAAGCGCTGAGACCGGAAAGTGGCCGTAGGTCACCGTCGCATGACGTCGACACAACCGTGCCTTCACTGGTTATCAATCGATATTGGTCGGCAATGACGTCATCCGCAGTGACGTCATATCGATTGATTTTATTTCTCACAACTCGCCATCACCTTTATGTCTTAGCCGTTCCGGCGCTTCTTGCATTCGATTGGTTTTCTCGCATCAGCCACGAAGGTTTTCAAACATTTTACCTGTCTTAGGCTGCTTCTTGAGAATTTCGGCTCCCTTATAGATGACGAAGAATACTGGTCAAGACGATTCTTCTTGTGATCTCGAGATGCTGAGAGAGGGGATCGAACCAGGGTCTTGCTTCCCGATACACCGCATCACTAACCACTGCGCCATTCCTTCTGCTAACGCCGTTTCATAATTGCAGATTTCATAATGTTTTAGATTCCAAGAAAATTTATCGACACCGAATATTCTGGGGATATTTCAAAAACTTCCAGATGACTCATGAACGTAATTCCTTAAAGCGACAATCTACTAATCATTTCGCGACCGTGGACCCACGGCTTCTCCATTTCTAACTGGAAGCTCTGGACGGTCTGCTCCCCTCATGTGCATCTCTAACCTCTGGCGTGCTGCGTCTAACAATGGCACTCTGGGGGTAGGAGACGCAGAGGAAGTGGAGCAGCCCTGTCCAGAGTTACTACTTAGAGATCCAGAGGCCGTGGTTTCCACGGTCCCGAAAGGGTTAACGAGCTCGGAACAGCAGTTGATCGATCGCGCAGCGCGATTTTGGTTACTTAGTTGGAGCTTATTTTTCTGTTTTGAGAGAACACCGCACTTTTTGGTGTTCTCTTGTACTCCATGATTTTCTCTACGCGCTCATCTGCTTTGATCCAAATATAACTCTTACGTGTCAAAACACTCTGGGGGAGATCTTCTCGCTCTTATAGCTTATGTGAAGATTTTTCTAAAAATCAAACCGGGTTTTGAATTTTAGAGGATAAATGCTGTCGAATAGTTATTGAAATTCTCATGGAAATCCATCTACAGACTGTAGAAGACCAAAAAATGTGCGCCAAGTGTTAAACATAACCCTATTTTTGCCGCTACTGCGCAGTGAAAAGCCCTTTTCAGAAAACAAGCACAGTGCTGAAATTGCTGAGATTTAAGCCCTCGAATAGTACCAGAAGATCTATGTAAGGTGAAAAAAGATCTTCAGATACCGTACCTGGAGAGGTACACACCGTCCCGAACGGGTTAACCCAGCTCGACATTGATCGGTAGCTAGTGAGTCTGTTGGAGAGCAAAACACAAGGTCGTTGCAATACATCTATTTGAGCAGCTGACACGTTTCGACGGATTTCGTTCTCTCGTTTGTCCGTTAGGTAGGCTACCCTAAGGTTTTCAATCTTAAAGCCACGCTCAACTTTCAATATGCCTGATTATCATTTTTGAGCCATGCATGTGGTCTGTCATAGGTACTCGCCCGACTGATGTGAGACTGTCAAGGTCGAAAAACGTTTATCGCGGGCTCCATAAGTTGCCCTATAACAGACCACATGTATGGCTCAAAAATGATAATCAGGCATATTGAAAGGTTTCAACTTGACCTTTCCAGACTCTGAAGAAGCTGAAATCCATCGAAACGTCAGCTATTCAAATAGTTCGTACAAGAACCATCTCGTGTTTTGCTCGACAAGAGAAACTGTAGATCCACCATACTACTTTGTTGATCGGCTTTTCTTCAACCACCTCGGCATCGCCAATCACTAATAGTTTTCTGTATGGTCTCTTGTGAGAATCCATATTTAACATTTAATCGATATTCCAAGTGTAACTTTTCCTTAGAAGGATTTTTGATGACTCACGGAAGTATCTCTGATTTTTGTAGCCAAATAATCATTCCAGTAGTCGAAGCAGCGCAATAATGTTGAGCGATATACAGAACTGGTACTTTTCCGTTTGAAGAGCACGGGAAGAAAAAGCCGATACCCTTACGCTGGACAAGAACTTTTTGTAAGAGTGTGGGTAACCATTCGAAAGCCCAAATCTCCGGCTAGTGCCATACATGGCCTTTTTTTTTGAAAAAGTCTATCAAACGCTTCGGCGAAAGAAGAAGATTTGTGTTTCACACGCGCGCATTTCTCGCAGGACATAGAGCTCTTTTCTTGGACTATCAATAATCATTCGATAGTGTGATACTTTACCTTGCTGCGTTGCAGAGAAACGGTCCTCTCAGGATATAACCACAGCGTCGGAATGAGCACGATTAGGCTATCGAACGATAACAAATAGTTCGAAGAAACAGCTCTTTCCGGAGAGAATGATGCGCGTCTGGAACGCGGGAAATCTTCTCGGTAACAGCGTTAGAAAAAGGGGTTTTCTGAAAATCGGCGACGTGAGGCTGTAGCCTGAAATCTCAGCTTTCTAATGGGTACTAATACTCCTCTAAAACTCCAGTGAATAAGGTCGGTTATTCATTTGTCCTCCTGTAACCGAAGTGAACCTGGAGAAAAAGCACTTTTTTGGAGGGTCAGGAACGATGGGGAAAGCGGGGGAGGAAGGGGGAGGGGAGGGGAAGGGGGAGGAGAATGAGCCCCATGGTGGACTCGAGCCCATGACCGTAAGATTAAAAGTCTAACGCTCTACCAAGTGAGCTAACAAGGCCCACTCGGAACGATGACATTTGCAAATGCCGAAGTCAACATAGACGTCAGAGGAGCTTTTAGATGACTTCAAGACGGTATAGTCTCCTCATAGTCGCTTTGAATTCACTGCCTCCTCTCCTTCTTTGTCTCTCTCTTTGTCGTTCTTTCTCACTCACTCACTCTCTCCTTTGTATCTCTTCCTTCTCTCTCTCCCTCTCTCTCTCTTTCTCGCTCTTCTCTCTTTCGGTCTTTTCTCGATAAACGTTGAAGCCATCAATCGACGTCGATGAGCGCCCAGATGACGTCACGACGCGGGCTCACATAGTCGTTATGACGTCATTCTATATTCTTTAACTCCTCTGGAACATCTAACAGTCGGCATCTCTTCAAGCACTGTTGTATAGCCAGATAATGCCCTATTGATAAAACGCTATCAGCTCAACTGGGTTTGATTTGATGCCCGAATGTGCGTCCCACACCAAGCCCGTTGACGGTTGGCTGCTGACGCTTCGATAGCTCATATCGGATAAAGAGTGGTAGCAAAGTGGTGGCCTTGGTGTTGTAAGGCTAGCATGCGCCCCCGGCAAAGGCGACGAGTTCAGATCCCGCCTGAGGCCAAGTTTTTGCGTAATACCCACTCATTTGCAAGAAGATGGGACCAGAGGACGACATCAATGGGTTTTTCCCATCGTTATTAATTTAAATTCAATAACATTATTGTTATTATTAATTATAATTATAATTATTATTATTATTATTATTATTATTATTAACGAAATAATTCCTACGATAATACCTTCTGAACGTTAGTTAGAAATGTCGTCATAGATAATTAGCGCTATCTCTTGACAGCCGTGAATGACGTGATTGTAAGAAGACGAGGCCTTGACGGACGTCGGAGCGTCCAGATGACGTCATGATGGCGTAGTCGTTCTGACGTCATCCGCCTGTTTTTCCTCTTCAAGGCACTTAATTGATCACCTTGTCGTCTTGATGAATTTTCGTCCTCATCCTTAAATATTTCATTGGCAAGAAATTTTCCGGACCTTTTCGTTTTTCTTGATTATTTTTCTTGTACTTGAGTTTTTGTTCTTACCATCGTTTAGAGCAGCTTCTTGCGGTTATTTTGATATATAACACTTATACATTTGATGGTAGAATGATGGAAAAACGGGCATCAGTAGTGCAGTGGGTTAGAGCTCGCGCTCCCGGATAGAGCGAGATGAGGGTTCGAGCCCCGCCTGATGCATAAGTTTTGCACATCGCTTTACATCACAGGGTAAATCTATAACATCATTCTCTCTCGCTAACAGCGGTTAAATGAAAAGAATTCTCTATGATTTCTTGTACTTTTGTTTTGAGATAAGATTGTCCTGAGAGCAGAAAAAATTGGGTTCTTTGTGGTCATAAGGGGACAATGAAAAACCGGCCTCATTCACTGGAGAGGGACTTTTCATGGAAGTGTAAGTAACCATTTGAAAGCTGAGACTTCAGGCTACAACCCCATGTCGTCGATTTCTTTAATTTTGGCCTTCTGACGTTGCTACAGAAAATTTTTTGCGTCGCAGACGCGCGTATTTCTCACCGGACAGAGCTCTTTCTTCGGACTAGTAGTAATCATTAAATAGCGTTATAAAAGGGTTTTCCAAAAAATCGGCGACGTGGAGCTGTAGCCAGAAATCTCAGCTTTCGAATGGTTACTAACATTCCTGTGAAAAGTTCCTCTCCAGCGAATGAGGTCGGTTTTAATTTGTCCCCTGATAACCCTCAGAGAACTCAAGTGTTTTTGCTCTCAGAACAGCTCATCTTAAAGCAAATGTATAAGTGTTCAGGCAGAATTCTTTTTATCGAACCGCTGTTAGCGAGGGGTGATGATGTCATAGATTCATTCAGTGATGTAGAGTGATGTGCAAAACTTTTGAGTCAGCCGGGACTCGAACCCGCATCTCAGTAATATCAGAAAGCAGGTGACTCTAACCTGTTGCACTTTGATGCCCGTTTTACCATCACTCTGCCATCAAATGTATAAGTACTATGTATCGAAATAACCGCTTGGAGTTGCTCTAAACGATAGTAAAAACAAGGATTTAAGTGCATGAAGGATAATTAACAAATGCGAAGAAATCTGGAAAATTTTCTGTCATTCCATCAACCAAGTAATTTCTATGATGAGACCTCTTGACGTCAGAAACCTCGTCATGGAACTTTACAATATTGTCATTTAAGAGCCCTGAAGGACGACGTGTTGAGAAATAATGAGGCCAATAAATGACGTCATTGGAGCTCCGAAATGACGTGTCATCCTGACGTCATTCCATATTCTTCTTCTCAAAACATCTAACTATATCGTCTTGCATCTCTCCAGCGATCTTTCCTCATCTTTATATTAGAAATAATCTCTATAATACTTCTTAATTCGTTGGAAATGTCGTCTTACAAAATTAACAATGTTACTTGACAAGTGCCTTTACTGTCGTAACGTATAGGCCCATGGGTTTTTGAAGCCCTAGGAGCTTTTCTTTCTCTTCAGCACATTCGCTTTGACGCTTGGAAGGAGTTCTGATCTGTGGACGGCTTGTTATGACCTCTACAGAGGTCTTTTCGACCATAGTACGAGCAATATTTTTCCATCAGATCACTAGTGTAGTGTTTTTTTTTCCCATCTAATTTCACATGAAGTCCCTGCTCAAGCTCGATCGTACAGCTTTCAGATGTACTTTTCGTACAACAAACTATTCTGTTGCATTCCCATATAAGGTTTCCCATTTCCCAAAAGCCCGTATTGCTTCTTTTCTTCGCATATATTAACAGAAATAGTGGCAAAATAGACGTAGATAGTGCATTGAGGTTCTTGTCGGTTATAAGGAGACAAATGATTATCCGACTTCATTCTCTGGACAGGAATTTTCTGTGGGAATGTTAGTTACCGTTCGAAAGCTGAGACTTTAGACTACAGCCCCACGTCGCCGGTTTTTCCAAATAGGGGTTTTTGGCCGTAGCTACAGAAGGAGATTTCTTGGCGTTGCAGACCCTTTTTTTCGCCGGACAGAAGCTCTTTCTCTAGAACTATCAATAATCATTCGATAGCGTAATCGAATTTGATTTCAACGCTGTGCTCTATTTCGTGAAAAGACCGTTTCTCTGCAGCGCACCAGGTAAAATAAGTTGAAGCCGCATGTGTGTGAGCAAGGGAGTCTTTGGCCAGTTCACGTGCCCACGCATGAGGCGAACGCGTTCGATGACGTGGTGATCATCGATTTTTGGGGCAAATGAACGCGTAGAGAAGTATGGCGTCGTTAGTTCACGTGGCCACCCCATGCACAAGCACGCGAATTGGCCAAAGGCCTTGCTACACGTGCAAATTTAACTTATTTTTACCTGTTGCGCTTCAGAGAAAAGATCTTTTTCAGGATATAAGCATGGCGTTGGAATTCTGATTCAATGGAATTGAATCTTCAAGGTTTCAATATGTTAGCCCTTTTGACTTCCATGGACCCAAGTTAATGCGACGACACACAACATTACAACACCATCGTCTGGAATGTATGCTTCCACATTGTTCTTAGCAGTGTCGTCGGGTTTATCGAACTATTTACTATTAAGCAATCGAGCCTAGAGGCCCAGAGGCGCGGTTGTTCAACACCACAAACAAGCAGCATGGAGTAGCGCTGGAGATGAATAAATCCGACGACATCCAAGGTAGATGTGGAAGCTTGCATTCTAGACGACTGGCGCTGCATTGTGTGTTGTCGCATTGATTTGGGTCCACGGAAGTGAATTGGTTAAGAAACACTTATGTCACTATTTGAATATTAGAAGTTTCTACGCCCAATCTATCGGAGTGGCTGCTGAAGAGCTCGTAGATAAGTTGCCGTCACGAAAGAAGGCGAAGAAAGTTTATCTATCAGTTTTGTGGTTTTAGCTAATTTATGAAAGTTGCCATTTTCGTTTGGGAACGCGGAGTAAAGGGAGTGTCCGTCTTTAAAGTGCTGTGATTAGAGTTTTCCAAGTTCACCTGCGAACGGTTATGTTTACAGGGATCCCACTGCTTAAATCTTCTACGCCCGAATCTATCAATGTGGCGGCTGACGAGGGAATGATAAGTAGCCATCACGGCGACCCGATCGACTCAATGAATTTTCGTCATGCACTTGTGGGCTGCCGGCAAATTTTCTTATTCTATGGGATTTTCAAGGCGTCTCGTCTTTTTCTTCTTGTTCTTTTTTGTTGCTTTTGCTCTCAATGTGCTGAGATCAATGATGAGGAAAAAGTAGCAAGATGCGAAGACGAAAGTTGACGACTTCTCACGAAACCATTTGAGTATGTAAGGATCGATTTTCGAACGATCAATGAGCGGGCCAAATTTTGGAATTACTCGACTGGTTAAAGCCTTTCAAAAATGACTGATGTTGTAATTCCGTATTTCTGGATGAGAGCAATCACAAGGTTGGAGTAATAGCTGGACGGCGGCCCGGTGAAGTAGTGAGTAGCACGCGTCCCTGTGGTGGTGAAACACAGGTTCGTCTCCTGCTCGGTGTCGAATGTTTTGCATACCACTCAACATCGTATACGATGAGATCATGGAGGCTCATGGTCGAGTCGATAGCATCAGTCTGACTCTTCAAGCTCTGAAGAAGGTAAAGTCGCCGAAGCGACGGAATATCACCTTTGAATCGACTGTTTCAAAGCTTTGCTCAAGAAATCAAGAGTCTGGGGTGTTTTAAGGCTTTTCGAGATTGGTACGCCAGATGACTTACGTACGTTTCGGCAGTATCGTCCGCCTCATTAGAGCCACATGCCCTACGGTTCACCCCAATAGCAGGGATGGTAGCAGATAGGTTAGTCGAGATACGTGAACTACCATCTCTGCTATTAGCAAGGGTAAGCCATAGGGTATGTGGCTCTCATGAGGCGTACGAGACTGCTGAAAACGTACATTGGCTCACCAAACCTCAGAAATGCTTGAAATATTCCCTCGGACTCTACTAGATTTTCAAAATCCATGGTTGGGCAATGCTAACAGATAGATCAGGAAAGAGACGTGAATTATCATCCCTGCTACTAGTAAGGGTGAGCCGTGGGACATGAGGCTCTGATGAGGCGGGCGAGACCGCTGAAACGTACGTAAATCACCGGAGAGGCTCGAAACATTCTTTTAGACAGCCCATATTGTGCTGACTAAGTCCTAGTTGCCATCAAGAAAGACGAATCTTTGCTCTAGGCCGAGATCAATCGATGAATCGAAAGTTCGATTGATCCTGGGAATTCGTAGATGCCGTCGTCATGAATCCAACAATGATTTCTGGACATTTAACGCACATTCACACGCTCGATATTTGCTCTCTTTTGAGCGCTTAAACACCTGTACCTACAGAGGTTGTTTGTTGATCGATGGACTCTGTCTGACACACCATTATGACGCATATTTTGGTTGAGACGTATCTCGGTGGTATCATCTGAGATCCGAGAACAGATTGAGGAAAATCCGTGGTAGAAAATGTTTGACCCTAGCCGGGAACTGAAGCCATGATTCACCTCTACCGTGAGCGCACACTTCCACAACACCACAGAGGTTACCGCTGTGCTTTCACTTTTATTGGGGTTAAATTCCTTATCAGTTGAATGAATTCAATTGATTCACATGATCCTGGGTTTTCATTGAGAACTTATTTTGTTAGTGGTGGATTAATCTTTGTGCGATTTCTAATATCGTCCTCATCTTCATCCTTATCTTCTGTCTTCATCTATAATCCGCTAGAAATCTACTTCGTGAGGTGTTTTGCTCCTATCCTATCAATAAAAGCAAATGTATTTCGACACTTAATTCCTTCAGAATCTCGAGTAGTATACAAGACATTCAAGATCAGAACTATCTTTTATCTAATCAATTTATAGCAGTGGTATGGTGTTACAATTAGACCCAATGATATCTTTCGTTTCGAGTGTTTTCTTAAGATCACTGCTCAAATTTCAATATGCCTGATAATCATTATTTGAGCCACGCATGTCAGTGGTCTGTCAAAGAGGGCTGACTTATAGAGCCCGATACTCGTGTTTCGATTTGCTAACTCTTATTGTGGGGACTGGAGCCCCACAGAGATTAGCAAAAGACGAGAAAGGGTAACTGCCCGACTGACGAGATCGCAAGAAGGAAACACGTGTATCGTGCTCTTTAAGTCAGCCCTCTTCAATAGACCACTGACATGTGTGGCTCAAATAATAATTATCAGGCATACCTAATGATGTTGAGCAATGTACAGAACTTTTTTGGGTTCTTTTCGGTCATAAGGGAACAAATGAATATTCGTCCTCATTCGCTGTACAAGAATTTTTCTGAGGAGTATCAGAGGTCATTGGAGAGCTTGAATCTCTGGCTAGAGCCGCACGTGGCCGCTTCTCAAAAAGACTCTCTTAAAACGCTGTAACATTCGATATAAAATTATGTTTTACATCGCCCGCGCAATTCAACTATTACTTCGTTGGGAGCACGAAAAGCACATGAATGTGTGGAGAAATTCTTTTAGTATTAGAGTCAGGCGTTTAATCTGGAGTTTCAAGAAACAATTCCCAATCGAGTAACAAGAAATGGTACCGTTCTACACGCCAGGATATCGAAAATAAGGTGGGCCGCACACGTGATGCACTTCAACGACAACCGATGGACGAGAGCCGTTACCGACTGGATTACTCGGGACATCAAGCGCTCTACAGGAACAC
>JAHQIW010007446.1:0-22603 GCA_019055375.1 Parelaphostrongylus tenuis | reverse complement strand
TCAGATATTATTCGTCTTTCTCTTCATTTTGTTATAAGCATCCGAGACAATTGAATCTTAAGTTTTAGAAATTACTAATGTCACGTTGAGATTAGATGAAAACTTGAGAAATAGTCTAATGGCGATGTCGAAATCTTGCGGCAGCGGAAATTTTGGAGATACAATATATTAGTGTTGCAACTAACTATGAAGAAGGTTTTCGAAAGAGCATTCACAAGAATGTTGGCCCACAAATCATTGGTCTAAATTTTTATGGCGATCCCAAGAAGTGATAACTAACTTCGACCTTTGGCGGGTCATCGCGCTTTCTGATGGGGAAAGAGCCGCCAAAAGAATATAGCAAAGATTTATGTCATTCTCGTGCGAGCTCAACAATAGCCAAAATGATGGAAGCCAATATGCGGCTAAAACTAAGATTAGTGTACAATTACTCTAAGATACCACAGATAAAAGTACTTCATAGACAAAACAGGTCCGCGTTCAGAATAGAACATAATAGCAATTTTGGTGATTTCTGGTGATTTTGTCATTTTAGTAATCATTCGTAATTTTTATTTCCTCTCAGTTCATTTTTTCTTTTTTTGGCTTATATTTGGATCTTAGCAAATATTGTCCCATCCCTTCTGCTACTATTCTTCATAGCTTCAAAAGAGCACCATGTGAGGTTGAAAATGTCGATTGAAAACGGCATGAATAAAAACGACTTTGACAAGGAAGGAATTGCAAATAGAAGTTAACGTTATTCTTGTTGTCATTTGTTGTTCAAGATAAAAAAATAAATATGCTAGAACTGATGGTGCGTACTTTGAATAACGCTGCTGAGCAATATTAATGCCTTCCGGTGAATAAATTTGGTATTTATTGCTCTGATACCATAACTTATGGGAAGATCTGATAGTTTCGACTCAGTGCAATGTTTGCAGTGCACGTCATCCGTCTCAAGTTGAAAGTTCAACATTTTCTTACAAAAGTCAATTCTA
Organism: Parelaphostrongylus tenuis; assembly: GCA_019055375.1. Lineage (NCBI taxonomy): Eukaryota > Metazoa > Nematoda > Chromadorea > Rhabditida > Metastrongylidae > Parelaphostrongylus > Parelaphostrongylus tenuis. Next base: position 21,623 of record JAHQIW010007446.1, on the reverse strand, counting down.
ATGATCCTTAATTTAACTGAAAAACTTGGAGTTTGATTGAGTAGGACATAGCTAAGGTCAATTTCAAACATTCCGCTTGAAATCTTCAATTTGGACAACCAACTTTTTAGAAAGCAACTAAAAAACCGTTAGGACAAATGCAAATGAGTACCTGCCATGTTATCAGGAAAAACAAAGTGCTGTTTACTTGGTCATCTGAAGTAGATCTTATTTATAACAATTTCACTTTGTTGTCCGGTTGAGGATAGAAGTTGAAGATGAACTTGTGCGAGAGTCGTGCCCATATCTTGCTGACGCATTTTAATTGCAATGGGAATTTTTTCGCTTAATGCAGATCTTGGCGAACCAGTGAATTGTTTCGAACTCCAATTTATAAACGTATGAAATTCGGTACAATTTTTCTGAATGTCTACCGAGCTTACTACGCCAGAGCATACACCTGTATCGGCGGCCTCCCTCCTGCTACAATGTAGAGCTTGATGTGAGGCGTGGGCCACTGACGAAGAGGGCTAGACCTCCGAAACACGTGTATGGCTCTGGTGTAATAATCTCGGTGAGGCTTTAAAACCTTCTTGAGAATTATATTGAAAGTTTAGTGTGAGGTTAAAAAAACAGTTTATGCTATAGAGCCCACGACATTATTCTATTCCTACTTGTTGTCCAATGTTGTAAATTAGATTCACTGCATGGCAAAAGGATATAATCACTTCACCATCTATCCGAACTACTGCAAAATAGGAATAAATACTAACAGAGGTTTCGTCGTCCTTCCTTTTTTTAACTAACCTTGACAGTTTATAATGCTTCTCTTATGATGTATTACTGCATAGTTATACCTTTTACGAATGGCTGTTGCATTTCTGACCATACAGTTACACCATTTACCTGTTCTTTAGATCATTCGCAACAGGATAGACATTATAGTGCTCAAAGCGGTCTGGATCCTTAAAGCAACTTCTACAAGCTATAGTGATTGAGCAACGATTGTATCCTAAAATTTTATGTTCGAAATTCCTTCTCTTCCCTAAAAATATTTTCGGAGGGTACAAAAAACTCGAACTAAACAATATAACGATGCCCATAAGCCACGTCACTACGGATTTATCTATCACTGCTTACTAATCCGATAAGGATGCAAAATGTTTCGAGCTTACGTCTAGTACTATACAGGCGCCTGTTTCGTCCTGTTGGGACTCATCAATAGCACCCTTCCTCGGTTTAACCGATCCCCTGAGGCTAGATAATCCTCTACGAAGGAATCGACGCCCAGTAAAAAATTGAAAAAATGATTCATTGTAAAAACTGCATACTAAACAAAGTTTCATGTAGATGCACTTGAAATAGCGTTTAACATTTTGCGATCGTAGTTGTAGGATTGGCAGATGCGCCCCCTTAGTTTTGGCACTTGAAACCATTTTTGAAGGCTTTATCAGTCGTTTTGGGAACAACATCACTTTGTGAATCAAGAATAGAACGATGATGTCAAGAAAGTAGCTCGCCGTGAGATTATGAACACTGATTAGACAATAACTAGTAAGCTCAGTAAGGTGACCTGTTATGTTGTGGATAATTTGAAGGGTTTAAGGAGACGAATGGAATGATGGTTTCTTAACCTAACCAACGCCAGCGGTTACAAATAAGTTATATATAGTGTCCACCACCAGCAATATTTCACGTTAATAGTTTTAAAATTGTTCTTTCACACACTGCTAGAAGGGAATAGTTTTGTATAAAATGATTAGCACTATTCAGATCTGAAATTATACAGCGAACACTTATGAATATGTTACTGTCACCAGCTCTTTGAAACGGTTGTGATTCAAAAAGCTTGTAAAAAATAGACTGATAAAGCTTGGTGATATTCCTGATGCGGACTGATAGCATTACTCAAGTGAAAATCGAATGATTACTAGATACAATCACAAGAATACTGAGATAGGAACAAAACACAGACCGCGCCTCAAACTGGTGATCACCCTTTGTAGAGGCTCATGCGTTTTGCACTGCACATTCAAGGTCCACTCCCTGGCTAGCTCTCAAGCAGTTCACCTGATGAGTGATGACCGATGATACGCATAGGTTCAAAAAATACTGAGGGAAAGGCAGAACAAGAATCTCAGCGATGCAGTGGGTAAAACGTTGACTCCTGGAAAGGTCAATCGATGATTCGAAGCCCTTCTGAGCTTTGCTCCTGCCTTCGCATTCTTATGAAGTATACCATATCGTAGTCTGCCATCAAAGAGACAGTTCAAAAAGGAGTCAAAACTTTGTGAGTAATAACTAATTAGCTATTAATGGTTTTAAGAATAGAAAAAAGCTCTAATGTAATGGAAAGTTCCCTGAAAACTTTCTTATAATTCACATTTCGAAACTGATTTTTTTAAATCCTGATTCTATGGAAGATGTCTGTCATATTTTGCCATTTCTCATACGATATTTTTTTAGAGAGCAAATGGGATCTCTGCACTGGAACCCAAATAAGTTTGAAGAATGTGGAGTATATCAAACATTAATTATCGTATACTATCGAAACATGCTGTCAAGCAAGGGAAAAACTAGTTCTAAAAAGTGTAGCAGTTGTTGGGATTTTATAGGTAATTATTTGAGATCTCACAGAGAACAATTGCGGAGGCAAAAGCTGAAATATCAAATGTTCTTCAGAAAATAAAAGTGGATTGTCTATGTCAATATTTGAAATAAAAAATTACTCTGATAAAAACGAAAACTGTACTCAAAGCGAAGGCTTGTAGGAACAATATGAGGAAATTAACAAGTTGTGAGTGGCAGACCGTGCAAAATGGAAGTATTTCAATAAGAAAGTAGGCAGCTGGAGGTGGTCGTAAGTCTCTTAACGCCTACTTGTCTCTAGCTCAATGTTGGTCATACGTTGTTGAACAGGGTTCACACAAATATGAAAAGCATGGAAACTTGAAAGTCTAGAAAGAATGATTTTTTCAAAAAATGTTGTTTGTTGGTGAAACGATTGCCTATGGAAAGCCCACGTTCTACAAAGGGAATCTGAACGAGCCAAGATACTTGAACACCTTGAACAAGTAAGTCTTTTCGAGGATTCACACAGGAATCTCCCAACAATTCTTATTGCTTAGCATTAGCTAGAGAACAATGATTCTGATGTATACTGTCACAAATATCGCTATCAGTTCGTTAAATCAGTAGCTAACCAGAATTTCATGGCGCACCTTTCAGCCATATTCAGCAAAGAAATTGTTGTAATTCGTAGGAAACAAAGCCACCACCAGCAGCATCACGCGTGTTGGAGTTTGTTGTATTCCACTGATATTTAGAACCTCCTTTCTTACTAGAGGAAAAGAAACTTCCCTTCAGAGATAAGTCGGGATAGAAAAGGAGGACCGGGTCAGGCAATTCTTCAACCAATCAAAAAGCGAGCGATTCGCATTCGTCCAGTATACCGCCCAGCTCAGTGATGAGTTTCTGCAACGCTCAATCATCTCATTACTCGCAAATTCCCACTTTCACAATTTTGACAGGTTAAAGCTTTATTAAGAAAGCGATGAGATACGGTGGCAACTCGGCAAATTGAGCGCGAAAATGAAGAATCCTCCAAAATTAATTTTACTCATACCAAAACCAATGATAGCATAGTGCAAGTGAACAAAAGAGTATGCAAGAGTAGTCCTTCATGGGTGAGATTTGTTGAGAATTGCGAAGTGTTTAGATTAAGAAATAAATCGAGGATGTGAGACTACTTTTTGCGTAATCACAGCATATTCGTTTATGCAGTTTATTTCTGGATTATTAGAATTTATCCAAAATTACATTTTATTATAAAGAAGCCTTGCTCGGCTATTGTTCCGCAGTGCTCCTCGGAGTCAGTGCTTCTAGCCACTTGTCCAAAGATGTTCGCCCTTGCTGTGGTCTTTGTTTTCGTTGTCGTTTTAGTTGAATCTTCTTCGGTGTTTCACCTTTGAAGTGATGAAGCTCACTCAGCGATGTCCTCATACATATACAGCACGGTTGTAAATGACACCAATCACTCGTTTAACATGCTTTGTTTTTCGGCTAACAATCCATCCTATAGTGGTCGGTACTATTATCCGCTAACACAGAGCGTCATAATATTTGTTGAAACACATTATCCTTTGACCTCAAAATTGCAAATTAGTTATATTTTGCGCTATGTTCAATATGAGCAATTAGTACCATTAGCAATCGTTCTATGCGCATATTGTCTGAAGTGTTTTTTCGCGCGCAGATGTTCTAAGATTTCTGTGGGACAATCTTCTAAAAGGACATGTGGCGCATTTCAATGGTTCGATCTCGCTGCCAAAGCCATCCATCCATCCTTTCTTGGTCGCTAAATAGGTACCAAGCTGCTCTCAGACTTGTTTGGGAGAATAAACAGCATTAACTCTATATAGCGGAGCTACTGCGACTCACTGTAAAGGCCAGATATGCATTCAATAACCTCAAGCAAAGTTGAAAACTGGGGATGAATGCGTGGTATATCCTTCAGGGATTGATCAATGCCGAAAGCTTTATTCATTATCTTTCTTGATCTTCTTCAAGTCAATATTATGTTTCTGTGTAGCGACTCGTAATCTATGGTTTCATCTTGCACCTGAAAATCACCAAGCCTTATTCTTCCGAAACCGGCCAATTGATATCAGACCTGTGTGGGAGAATAGCAGCAATAACTCAATACATCGGTAGGCTACCACGAGTTATTCTAAAAGTCAAATAAACATTCACTCACCTCATACCTTGCTGAGGTCGGATACATGACGCATCTTCCACGTATTAAGAAACGCCGATAGCCCTATTTTATATGTTCACTAAATTTTCTCAAACTTTTGAACTCTAAAGTTGAGAAAAATACAACAAGGCGATTTCTGCGGAAGAAAACAAAAATGCAGTTTTTGCTCTTACCATAAGGTTTTGTTTTTCGTCTAAGAGCTATCCTCTCAAGGAAACTTGTTTCTCAGAAATTTTCCTATCACCTTTCCATTGAAATCAATTATAAAAAAAGTCGCCACATTATTTTTATGATTCCTTAATACAACTTGCACTTTTGAAGACCATGCATTCCTGTCACACAAAGATCCTGGACCGATAGTACTAAGGCGATATAGGGTGCTCCGAGCCAAAGGATGGGTTATTGGGCATGGATTAGAAAGAAACCACTTGTTTACCTGAGACGCTTATGGATTTGAAAAACAAACTCTTCCATCACGTAGCCTTGATCTGGCACACACCTTTTGTGTTCGCCTAACTATATTCAAATATGCGGGCATGGTTGCGCTTCCGTTCATGCCAATGGCAGCTACACCCTGATCCCGAAAGAGCCGCCGATAATAGATTGTGACTGGCGCGAGTACGAAGAGGTTCACAAAACCTCAAGCATTTTTAGGTTGCACAAATCTTGAAACTCTGAGATACCGATGTAGCTCTGTTTTTTCTTCACTTCTACCTGTGTTCTTCATGGAGAACCAAGTCAGGCACCCAAGAACGATTGGGAGCGGTGACGTCAGATACGCCAAACAAAGAAAGTGTAATTCACTCCGTAGTGTCTACGACACCTAGAAGCACCGTTTCTCGGAGCATGCGAGCAGCAAGCCGGTGACATAGGCACACTTGTCAAGTTGGTTTGATCTTAGCATCGATTCTTTCGATCAGCTAGATTTTTAGTTGGTCGCTTACGTTTTAAGAGATGTGGAATCAAGATATGCCAAAAAAAAAAGTGAAGCCCGTCTCTGCTGTCTCAAAATTTTACACGGAATCGGACTATCGTCTTCTCTGAGTAAGGTCTATTTCTTTCAGATAGATGAAAAAAACAGTCGTTCTCAAAAACGAGATTTCGAGGTAGCAACAAAATGTAATGTATATCAACCTTTGGTCATAGGCAGGTAGTGCTTGTCTTTGTATGGACCAGATATGCATTCATTCTCCCATAACGATGCATGATAAAGTCTAATGCGTAGCGCATCTCTCAAGGATTGATCAACGCCAAGAGCTTTATCATTCTTTAAGGTAGAAGAAGGTGCTTGTAAAAATTTTAGACGATGGACTGAAAAAGGTAATTCGCCGTTTTTTGTTACCATTTTGGTATGTCCGCTTTACAACTTTATGAGACGTTTGATACATGTCAAGAGTTCTTTGATTTAGTCGAAGGAATCGTACTACGACCAGATCCAATACTTGGCGGACCATTGGCAAAAAGTCGTAGAAAACGATGGCCTTTAATTTGAAGAATAGTTAATTGTTTTTGTTTAGAATTCATGCAAAAAATTTTCAATTTTTTTTAAGTGCCCCAGAAAATTCTTTCCAACCTTATAACTCTGACTCCACCGTTACGTCATATATGCAATTTTGAGTTGGACATTAGTTGATATGAGTACTACTTGAGTAAAACCTGAGTACAAAACGATGGGGATCCTGTTGGCACAATAGTGGAGCCGAAGGCAGGTTCTCTTTGCCTTATATTTTGCCAGCTGAATCGACTTTCTTTCACGAGTGCATAGTTAAATTTATTCGAAAACTCTTATGCTGGCACAAAAATGCAACATCCACCACCTCGTAGTCAGAGAACGTTGCCGTCTCAAGGTATGATTTCTCTGAAAACAGAAAATTGTGAGACGGTCTCTCTCCTCTAGTCGAGCTTTCAAATAGAAAAACCCGTTCAACAGGTGTGATCTGTCCGTTCACGAACCCGAAGCGCAAAAGGGCAAAACGATCCGGCGGTCTGAAGGTATGAGAGAGGCCGCGATGGTGCAGGTACCCACGGGCGCTATCCGGTCACTGCGTTGCGCGGTTGTTTTTGCCTGCTCCTTTTCGGACCTGAGCCGTGCACCACTCCTTGACCGCCCGGGACATGCCGCCCTCCGACAGCACGCCCCTGGCGACGCGACGCTTGACGTGGACGCCCGGTCGCCGCACACTACGGCCACCGCTGGGACTCCTCCCCTCACTCCATCCACACCAATCTACCGCCTCGAAGCTGGCTCACAGGCGCCCGCCACGGCGCCTAGTGGCCACGCAAAAATTGTGTCGGCACACTTGCAGGCACGGTTCTCGGAAACAACGTGTTACTGGCACGGAACAACGAGGAATCCTAGACTAGTGAGAGGACGAGAGAGAGAGAGAGAGAGAGAGAGAGGAGAGAGAGAGAGAGAGAGAGTTGAAGGATAGTGTGAATGATGACGTTTGTAACTTCATATTAAGATTACGGGACTACTTTAACTCCTGCACGCTCAAAAGCATGGCTGCTAAGTTGCTTACGGTTTTATGAGATCAAAATGCAAGTTTTTGGAGCATAAAAATCGTGATACTAATGGTACCAGTGGCCGATGAGACATCCGCTCAAATCTTCTAGATATATGCTCAAATTGATACATAGCATAGACTGCTTTTCAACCACGCAATAAAAGTTTTCAATATAATTCTTAAGAATGTTTGAAGCCTTAGCGAGCTTGCTACGCCAGAGCCATACACGTATTTCGGCGGTCTCACCCCTTCGTCAGTGGCCCAGGCCCCAAATCAAGTCCTGGGGCGTGAGCCACTGATGAAGAGGGCGAGATCTAAGGGAACAAGTGTATGGCTCTGGCGCTACAACCTCGTTGAGGCTCTAACATTCTTAAGAGTCATGTTCAGATTGCTTCACACTTCTCACTTTTCATCAAATGTGTGCTGTCTACCTTTAGAAAGTATTGAATGTTTCCGGATCCTGAAAATACTATAGTTTGAAAGTAAGTTCTAGTGCAAATAAGTAGGCAACTCTGCGTGCGTGTAAAAAACCACCGAAGTGGTGATTTCAAGGTTCACTACAATCCTTCACTAGGAATTGCTCGAGTTCAAATGCTGTAAAAACACTTTAAATGCATCCGATAAACTTTAAAAGCCTACGAATGACTCGCATGGAGGAGCGTATTATCATGCGTGACCTCGCCCTATATCTCAGGCCGGATTTTACTTCACCCGGGTGAACGCCCTTATCATTTGAGACTCCGTGCGGCATTATCAAGTAGAAGACTTATAAAGAACAAAACAGTGAGTTTCAGAGAGGTTAGTTTCGTGTAATTGCATTTAGGTGTTGGAATTTTTCCGCTGAGGCTGTAAGACTTAGATGAGTAGAATGAATGTCATTTTGATTTTCTCAGGTTCTGAAAAGCTATAACCACTTTAAAGTTAGCTAATGTTAGTGAATAAATAATGTGTAATAACGATCTTGTGTCTGGTCAACGAAAGATAGTGAATAATCTATCAGTTTCGAAATTATTAGTTTGACAAAAAAGTGTTTCACTTACCTTTGAAATCGAAAACTTTATTACTGCAGATTAATAGAAAAAAGTTTTTTATTGAAAAATACGGATAGAATCTCAACAGCTTTAGTTCGACTAGAAATCTTTCGTGCGAGCTGAGATAACACATTAGACTTAAGAATCGAACTGATTTTTGTGCAAGCATAAATCCTATATCACTCATATAGGCACCATTTTTCAATTGAGAGTTCAGATGTTTATGTGAAGTTCAAAAAAGCTGTAGTTATTATTAATTGCTTTTAGTGTCATACCTCCCCAGCTATCTCATAGGCACTTGAAAGTTTGGAAAAAATCCTAATTATGCTACTTAACGATAAGTGAAGAAATAATTAGAAGTCGTTCACATGTAGCCGTATCTGAAGATGGTGTTATTAGACTAATGCTGAATTAATTCTCTTGACAAGGTCCGATAGAAGTTAATCGGATTTTTAAACACCTCGCCGAGCCACAGGGAGACCACTTGACCAGGATTATACCAGTGTTCGTTACAGTAACTAATGCGAACGGTACGGTAGGCTCTTAATGATATATTACCCCATTCGGAACTCGGAGAAACGTAGCCGTAACCTAAATGCAATGGACTGATTAATCCGTATCGTAAAAAATATGCCCTCATTAGTGATGAAGGTGCCGGAATTAATGCGATAAATGTGTAGAGACTTCTGAACTACGATATTTTGTTAGTCTTGTGCTAGACGCTTTTTACATCACTGATGTCACTGACAGACAAAGAACATGCCGCTACACTGCATTAGATGTTGCACCGCTGTCTTTTGAAAAAGGCTCTTAAAAGTTATCTGCGCATTTGCAGACTTTACTTAGCTGCTGGTATGAATCATTGCAATCGTTTAGCAGGAATTTTTTATGAATGCACTAGTTGCATGCAAATCTTACCAACAGTAATGATAGCGGTGGTGGTGAAGATCACAGCGGCTGGAAACGTCCAAATGTCCTTGCCGGTGGAGTGATTGATGAACTGCGTTTCAACACATGTGCATAGTGAGAGTTCTCAAAGAGAAGTAGCGTATTTCGATATAGGTATCTACCGTTTGCTCGACACTCTGACCCGAATTCTTTGATCTATGACAAAAAATTGTGAAGCCCAAAAGAATGAGAGAGGAAGGTGGTTATAGAAGTCAGTGAGGAACAATAACTAATCATGAAAAATCGCTGCCCATTACGCAACAAGTCCGTGAGTCCTTATACAAAAGTGAATAATATTTTTGAGAAAAAATGAACATTTTGCGATATTAGAGACCACTGAATCCTTTTATTCAAAACAAATGTTCCTCTCTTCAATATTTATTCACGACAAATTTCATCCAAACGGAAATATTCGTCTTCTTTGCTTATTTACGATCCTCTTACATATGCCCGAGTTGCTAGTTCCGTTTTGTCAGTAAATGAAATTGCGTCAATAGAGAAAATGCATTAGACTTCGGACAATTCACAGCTCCCTATGCACTTTGTTGCACTATTTAAAGAATTTCGGTGCAGGAAAAGCAGTGCATAGAGATTTTGGGCTAAAAATATCTCATCGTTGCTATTTCTTAGTTGTTGGTAAAGCTCCCTCCGATCCATGAGAGCTGGTGTTTAATACTTGTGGTGATAAACTGAAGAATTACAATAAAACTGTCTCAGCGTTCTAGTCTAAAATATCTCGAGCAGCATTCGACTACATTCTATAAGATAAAGTCACTAAATGGCAGCCGAATCAACTAGAGAGTTTTGCGTATGAAGACTGTGAGAATTGCGATGGAATAGATAATATTGGATTGCCTCAATGACTATCCACACGTAACGTTAGCAACTAATGAATATGTAAAATGCTTCTTAGCAGACCGTTTGCGTACTTAACTCTGCAGCTGACTAAAAAGCGTCGCTCATATGCGTAAATGACTTGTCTTTGTATGTCCTACTTTTTTTCCATCACAAGCAGTATGAAATCCAAGTGCCAAAAGTGCTCATTGTGTGCAAAATGGGTGAATCATTCCCGAAAATAGTGGAATATATGTAGGGTCATTTTGTGCAAGGACTTACTCGTTCGCAGATATCTCGGAAGGTAGTAAGACTTTTTCCAATCGCTTGGCTGTTTTTTAACCGCCGTCCTCACAGGTGGTAGCGATCGCATGTGGTGACGGCTACATTTAAAGCTCACTTATGTTCACCATCAAAATATAGTTACTGGTCTCGAATTTCTTCGTAGTCCAAGACAGCTAAGATCCCACAGTTTGGGATGTTACAATTTTGCGTGAATTGAATTCAAGTTTGTATAAGTACCACTCGAATTTTTCCCACAGTGACCGCAACTTTCTTATGACAACGTCAGTGCTTTTGATTTTTTGTTCGAAATGGAAAAGGTGTACGATAATGACTGTAAGTTTTTTTTTGAGAAATCCGTGGTTCGGACGCATTTTCAATCTCCTCACGTCCTAATACCTTCATGCTTATGCTGACCGCCGAAAAGTAAGGAAAGAGCCCAAGCCTACCCATACTTGTACAGGAATGAACGATTGCACGCGAAATCATGGATCTTTTGGCTTGATCTTTCCCGATTAGTCCTCTCTTGATTATCACAATTTCTGTCAACCTCAACCGAACCATTTACACTCCTGTATATTTAGAGGACTCCTCCATCTCCATGTATGCAGCTTGCATAAACCTATTCATGTTAATAGTACTGTATTGGTTTGCTCTTCATGTAACACTCAGTTGCTCAAGTTTGAGATTCAATCAGTCAATCTCTTTGCACGTAAAACTTTCATAAGGTTCATGTAGCAGCTACAGATCCGTTCGAAACTGAAGGACTGTTTAGTGACTGATTCAATCTCCAACTTCATACTGATGAAGTTTATAATTTGTTTTACAAATTTATTTTACCAACAATAAGAAGTGGATTGAACCATTAATTGCAAGGTTTGCTTAAGACTTACACCTACATTAGAGTTACTATCGTAATTGTATAAACCGTGTTTATATTGAGGCGAATCTCTCTTAGATGGAAGGAAAGCGCGGTTGTCTTTGATAACCGCTGGTTGGTATGTTTTACCAGACGTACTAGGATTGAAGGAAGAACTTGGCCCAAGCAATGTGCTTGCCTGATGGTAACAGCACGAGGTTGCATGTTGCTAGAACTGATGATGGAGAGATCTGAAATTAATCATAAATGCGGATTAGCAATCAGTATTTCCTATTACACTATCCTATGGTTATTTTTATCGGTTGACAAGGATCGCCGAAAACATCTAAACTCTGGCAAAACAGCCGATACCTACATATTGATGCAGCTTTCTTGTTACATATTATTCTTGTAATTTTTACGCCTTTGTTTGATATGAAACTGGCAAAAAAACCTATGCCGCTGATTTTATGGAACAATGAAGCCGCCGTTTTGTCATTTCAAGGCCGATTGATCTTTCAATGGTCTGAAAAAGATAAGCACCAGCCACTTTATAGGCAATGCAGGTTGCCTCTAGGCCAATATGAAGAAAAGTAGCACGAAATCTTTGAAAGGACGCCAAAAAAAGCATTCGAAATTTCTATTGAAGTTGTGCCACAAACTTCACTCACCGACTTCTTCCAGAAGTTCGAGTTGAATTCTTCGCCCTCATTCATTGCAGGCTTCATTTGATACACGTTCTGCAAAAATAGTTTCTTATCATCAGAGATCTGAGATGTAAATGAACAACTCGACGGAAAAAAAACTCAATCAGATTTTAACTTAACTTTTGACTTTAACTTAATTTTATCGCAGTGGACACATAAATCATTAATTAATCTTACCGCACCATTACGATTTTTTCAAGCATCAAGCGTTCAAAGTACTGGAAATCGTTGTAAGCATTTATGGTGTGAAACACAGACATGCCAACAATGTTAACCGGGATCGAGGACGCTTGACAGTCTAAGCACAAGAATCACATCACTGTCTCTTTCTTTCCTTGATTGGCTTTATTGCTATCGATAAAATCATAATTCGTAAAATCTCTTAAAAGATAGAGCTGCAAAGTGGGTTTAGCTAGCTCGAAATAGACGAACAGCCGTGTGGCAAGTTCATGATATGGAAAAAGCCATGTAGTTTCACGACCTATCAGCCATAGATCTACAACATTAATACAGATATTTTAGACTCCCTGAACACATGAGGTAAAAAACTCGCTTACTCCTCCAAAAGAGTCAAGATTTGATTATATGGAACGATTCCCATGGAAGGACCACAGAAAATAGAGATAGTAGAGGAGTCGATACAAAAAGTGAAAATTCCGCAGCATTTGCTAAACATTTTTAATTTCTACAGAGGTACGTACGCAGTACGTAATGGCTCAATGGATAGTGACAGAGGCTTTTGGGAGCAAGATGATGATTCGATCGGCTCCCAACACCTTTCCATAATTGATCAACGAGCGGTCTACGGGGCGCCTTAGCTCGGATTCCTCCCGGACTCTAAGACGACTTGCTTGACCAGGCGTTTACGTCATTCATTAAGAGAATGAGACCGTTAAGCACCAGTTTTAGCAATACGCGAAATAGTAGATGACATCAGTAGAGGAGGAATGCAAAGAATCGAGTCTATTGGAAGAAACGGACAGGATTTGCACAGTCAAAATGTGATAAGGAGTTCGTGTGAGAAAAACTCCCCTTGATCAGCTCTTTTCGCTCAGTTCTCTACGCAAGTCAAGGAAATGTTAATTCTTCAAATAAACAAAACCATTAAATAGTGAATATGGCAAACTTTAGTGCTGCACAGAATGGCTAAAGAGCTGTGGGTGCACTTGAACAGATTGCCGGTCTGCAGGAAGTACGCTTGAAAATTGGCGCAGATAGTTTCAATAGGCCGTTAGAATTGTCTAACCTTTTCAAAAATTTCTATGCTCTTCCAAAGATTAGCAATTTCCTCAACTTTGTTTATCAAACAGAATGGTTTCGTTTCAGAAAAAGAAACGGTAATTTGAGCCAACATGTCATGTCGTCTGTTAAATGGGGTTGACTTAAGGAGCCCAATACATGTGTTTCGACCATGACGATCTCGTCAGTAGGGCAGTTACCCTTCGTCTTCAGCCAATCTTCTCGGGGCTCTCAGTCCCCTTTACTAAGAGTAGACGACGACAAACATTTTACACTGTATGTCAGGTGAAATTTTTACCCAATACAGTATTGTACACTCGATTGTCTTGGCTGGTATGCAGTATATCATATCTTTCGTTTAAGTAATATTAATCAATAATTAAATAATAACATTAGTAGGAATACCATTAAATTGACTACTTAGAGACCTAGATCATAAAACAGTTTAATCTGATGTAATTTTTAAGCCCTTCTTGAAGCGTGTTATGGCACTTATGAAGTAGTAGACGCGTGTTTCGGCCTTTCGGCCTCATCAGTAGCATCTGCTCGAAGAACTGATTGAACGAAAAGGCACCGTGCTACTGATGAGGTTGGAAAGACAGAAAAACGAGTCTAGCATTTTATGAGTGCCATAGCAGACCTCATGAAAGGTTCAAAATATGCTTCCATAGTAGCAGGAGTGTTTGAGAATCACAAAAAGACACACTTCGTTGATTGATCACGTTTGACTGAAAGGACCTAGACAGGGTCGGAATGCTTGTCTTCCTTTGCTCATGTTATCAAAGCACATATATCTCTCAACCTTTCAATCAGGATAAATTAGTAAGAAAAGTGCTGCTTAAAATTCTTCCATGAAAAAGTGGTCTTCTTTGAGTTTGACTGCTGCTGTTCTAGACATTAGCCTTTTTTATTAATGTCCTGGTCGAGTTGTTTCTGTATGGAGTGTTAAAAAAGCTTACGAAGTGGTGAAAGGCTGGTGGCACCAGATGAGTAGTAGGCCAGTATAGAGTCAAACCACTAGTCTGTTCGTAATGAGCGACATCACTGCCACAGCAATAAATGTCTTTACGATATTTAGCTAAATCATCACCTACATTATTATGTTTCTTTACACTATGGCATTTGTCTTTTCCTTTCATCAGTTGAATTACGGCGCTCATTAGTATAAATACGAAAAGTTGATAAGGATTATGGAATATCTGAGTCATCAAAGAAGTTACTATCTGTTAATCAACTATTTTGAGCCCTCGCTAAAAAATTTCATATAGTCTGATAGATATTGTAGGCTATTCAAGAGATCTGGTATGGCATCTTGATGGTGTATATGTAATCCATGCAACCAACAAGCAATCGTCCTACAACGCAACAAGTGATTATTTCACTTGACGTAGAGTGATGCCTTTTCGGCTCCGTTTGCTAATAGTAGCAGAAGTGAGCCATAGGGCATGTGGTACTGATGAGACGTGCGAGACGGCCAAAACGTACATATATCACCACGATGTCATAACAAATCTCTGGAAAGTTTAAAAGATTCTATCAGACTAAAAAAATGTTTTCAAAGTTGAGAATTCTTGTGGCCTGGAGGAACAAATCGTACGGGCTAAGATATAAGCTATAATTGATTCTCATTCTTAAACATCTTCTTATCAGTAAATAAGTTGTCTCATCAAAGATAAATAGACGTTCAAATAATCTCATAGCGAAACGTCGATCATAATCGAGGCTCCATATAATATTCATTAGCAATCACTTGTCAACTGAGTGTCAAATCCATTGTAAGATGAGTGAAGAATAAATCTTTGCTGAAAAAGTAGCCATTGGGGTAGAAGTCTAGCTACATAGCGATAAACTTTGTATAATTGGCGACCACACCTTAGGAGCGCCAGAAAAAAAAACGTTCTAAGTGAACTGCATCACTGGCTCAGAGCGACAGTATGGCAGAGATTTTCAGCCAACGGGTAATTTTCTTGTGAATTATACGATTCTCTGGGGAGACTGACAGCTTGCTTGATGTCTCATGCGACTGGTAGGTACTCAAGTTGCAATTAGTTGCCAACTTATATGAGAGCAGAAAATCGGAAGCGGTTGACATAATACCGGATCAACAGGAAGAGTTGTTTTGATTACACGATTTTGCAGTGGACTATAGAGGCTTCAGTGATTAGGTGATTC
Organism: Parelaphostrongylus tenuis; assembly: GCA_019055375.1. Classification (NCBI taxonomy): domain Eukaryota; kingdom Metazoa; phylum Nematoda; class Chromadorea; order Rhabditida; family Metastrongylidae; genus Parelaphostrongylus; species Parelaphostrongylus tenuis. Next base: position 6,309 of record JAHQIW010007446.1, on the reverse strand, counting down.
GAGAATCAGACATCTTAACTGCACTGGTTAAGTAACCTCCTTTAGAAGGCTTTATCAATCACGCTAAGCGATTCGGAGATAACTAGTTCTCTTTCTCAATCTCACCGAAACTATAACAGTGCTTTTTAGTTTGGAAATGTTTTCAAACTGAATAAACCATCACACTAAAAACTGCATAACTCAGATGGCATTATAAACAAATTGTTCAAGGTAATCACTTCTTTGTTCATCACAAGTCTTCCAATTAATGGTGTGGAACAGTGTTACGGAGTCTTGGATGAGTAAGAAACGTCTTGGTGCACTTCAGAAAAAAATTAGCTTGAGGTGTAGCGCGATGTCAGAGTAATCACGATGAATTCCCACTCTTGCTAATTTTTGGACCATCAAAACCTATCCAAATCCATCAAGATTTTCATGGACTGTTGTATTATATTCCTGTGTAGTGATGGTGGCTTCCAATTGAGAATCTGTTTCCGTTGTGTTTTTGTGTCCTATGCTTCTCCAGCGAAGTGTCGTGAGTGCTTTTTTATACAGACTCAAATTGGTCTAACCCATTTAGCCAAGTAACTGTCCTCACATATCACGCAAGAACTCGCTGCACCGTACCCGAACTTATGCAGTCGTCTTCTTTACTATAAGGGTAAACTATGAAATTTTGTACACGGTCGTGTAAGCGGTCATAAACTAGATGACCTTTTGACATGTTCAGCGGTATTTCACTAACTGCTATCAGCGTCTTCACAGTTAACATTTTAATGCAGCATTTTATAGCTGTGTTTATTTTGTTGGAATTAAAAACCAAGCTGAACGGCCTCCTTTGTGCCAGACTTGTCGTTTGGAGACTTTTTTTGTCTAAAAAATGTCAGGGGAGCTATTGTATTATGACCAATGATAGGTATTTACCTCTCCAAATTCAAAGATCGTTCATGTACTTATCTTAACATAAGTGCTCTCTTTTATGTGAAAGATGAGAGGAAGTAATGAAGCAGCACGCTTTTGTTAGTTGGATTTCGGTACCGTTTGGTAATGTAGCCGTTTTTAAATAGATTAATATGTGCGTTTGAAAACGGAAGTCAGCTTCTTTCAAATAATTATTGTGTACTTCGGCATCTTTTCCAAGAACCCAGGACATTTCTCCATCTGTTTTTGTGACGAAAAGATGCCGAAAATAATTGTCGATATGTCTACAATATCATGGTGGAGCAGTGGCTAGAGACCGAGCACCGGAGCGTCCACTTTAGACTTGAACACAGTGGTAACCCAAACCACTTGCTGTGTCATTTTCAAGCTTACCGCTTTTGTTTGAAATTTTCAACTCCCTATATAATCCATAAGTTGCTCACTCGCTAAAGCATAGATGCTCAGTATGCGTATCGCTCTGTATTGTATAGGCGTTCCAGGATTGCTTGCATTGATGACTCTGTAATCTGTGAGTAATAGTATGTCGTAGGTGGCGACATGCCGTGTGGTTGTGATGCTCGTCGCGGTGCGCTTGGAGTCGAACTCTACCCCCTAACTTTCTCCGCAAGTCAACAACAACGTTGTAGCCACGCTATACTTAAGATTGCAAGGAGACTCGCTCAACTAGTATTCTACGGAGTTCAAGAAGAAGACGAATAAACAAACTAAATGCCAGAAGTACTGGAGTCTGCACAGTGAAAAAAAAAAACTGTGAAGACGGATCAATGAAGTAAAGAAAAGTAAATATGTCGTAAACCTGACAGCATCTTATTCATGTTCTGTCCCACACCAATTTTGACGCCAAATAGTTTTTGAAGCAATATTCCAATTCAGATAAAGGTACCACTGACATATGTTTCTCTGGGCAATCACTGTACATCGAGATATTAGTGATTGCAGACTCTCGCTTCTATATTGGCTAATTCTAATCACTAGTATTTGTAAGAAATCAAAAGTACTGTCTCCTCACGGCTTTATCTCTACAATCTACAGATCTCCCTTGCCGAAAAATTTCATGTCAGATCTCACTAAAAATCTCATAAGCCGTTCAATGACAATTAGGGCATTAAGGTGTTCCCGCTGCACATATCTACCAGACTCTTGAGTTTACGTTTAAACGCTTATCCATGCATGCGCAGGTGTTCCGCTTGTCTGCAATACTGTTCTAGGAAAGAGTGCTCTTCATGAAGCAGGCTCAACTTGCGCTTAGGGAGAAACTGATAAACTACCCACATGAATACGAGCTTCGTGATTAGAACCAGTTAGGACATAAGTATGTATGAAAAACCAAAAGTGAAATGAATGGACTTTAATCCCATAACGCTGAACTAGCATACGACACGGTAGAGCCGAGTAGATCGAAGTGCAAAGTCTACCAAAGTCTTAACATATTCTAAGCATGTAAATCTAGAAGAGTCAGTTTGACCACTAGCGCTTGCTTCCATCTGAATTCCACTTAAAGTGATATTGCTGGCTAAGGAAATTAGTTACGACGACATCGACTTAGCTGAGACGACATGACTCCCTTTACCTAACCGCCTTCATGATATAGGAGAAGTTTCCTTGGAACACGGGGAAGCTGGTGACTTCCTAAACACAGATGCGATCATCAACATTGATCATTCGGACAACTTTCAGCATAAATTGAATGTTTGGTAAAAAAAATGTGTGCCGAATCTGGCGATCTTCATAGCTTGTAAAGCGGCGTGAAATCACGATAAAGACGAAATCGATGGATTTTACATGGATTTAAAAAAGTTGCATAAAAAAGACTATATTATCTTCGAGATCACTGTTCCCCAATTCAAAGGTGAGATTTAGCTCAGAAGAACGCCTTGTCAACATTATCAATTGCAAGGATAGAATGTGGTGAGTACAGTGAGGGGCTGAGTTTATCAAAAAGGATAAAGCATAAAGCTCTCGGCGTTGATCAGTCCCTGAGGGATGCGCCATGCATTCGTGTTCAATTCCTAGCTTCGTTTCAAAGTGATTGAATGCATATCTGGCCTTCACAATGGCTCGCGATGGCCTACCGCTGGAACGAATCAGTGCTGCTTATCCTCCCAAACAAGTCAGAGACCAGTCTTGTACCAATTTACCGACCCCGGCGGGATGGATGGCTTGGTGAACCATGAGCGCGAGATCGAACCATTGACCTCGTGTGCGACGCAGAGCACCTCTAACCAGTGCGCCACGTGCGCTCTGAGTTTATCATAACGATCACAAATATCTAAGGTAATACACAGTTCCAGAAACCTAACTCTCAACGTCGACGGTGAAATTGTTCCAAGAGAAAGTACGATAACCAAAAAAAAACCACTTCATAGTGAATGGTTCTGCCTGACAGAAGCCGCTATTGGTCCGAAACATTATACATTATATTATCATGGTTTGCTCCGCGAAAGAATCGTATTTACACGAAAAGGAAAGGAAGTTGTAAATTTACAAAACAAAATAAAAAATCATCATGAAGTGGAATTTATCTAGATTATTCACGACTTTTAGGAAGACAACGTAATCTACAACGCATTGATGGAGAATTGTAGAAGCTTATTAGATAAAATTACCTTAGCGCTAAAAGGATGGGAATTCGAAAGCCAGTACGGGATATCTGTCTGGAAAAAACGATCAGGACAATAAGCAACCGCGGAATGGCACATCGTCAGCTCCCTAATTTGTCTTGCAACGCACTTCCAATCAACGACTCACAGCTTAGTTTTTCACACATGACCCATTCATTGGTTAGCAAAATTCTCATCGACGAAAGAGTGAGAGTTCAGTAAGGAGATCTGCTGGAGATTCACGAACGCTAGCACAGCTGTCTTAGAATTCTAGAAGAATTCACATTTGGTTAGCGTTTCGACGTGTCAGGGAGGATAACAGAACCGCTAATTTGACAAGTGAAGATTAGAATGAAAGGCGCCAATGGAAGTAAATAAAATTTCAAGATATTTTATATCAGTACTTTGAAAATGACAGCATGAGCTCAAAAATGATAATTATTTTCTCGTAATATGGTTTGAAATTAATGCACATCAGGTGTAGTGCGTATAAGACAATCATAGTTCAACCTTCAGCACTCTTGAGATAACTTTTTAGTTTTGGTTTTGTTGCCGGTGACATCCTCAGATATCACAGCCGCCAATCCTGGAGTTTCTTCGTGGTCCAGTCTCTTTCCATTGTTAATGCCCTTCTTTGAATTAGTCTTTACCACTTCTAATTTGAAATTAGATTTAGAATTCTGGAAAAGCTTCTGCGCTTCTGTTACCGTGTGTATGCTCCGTATTCTTCTATGGACTCTTCAATATATTTGCTGTATACACAACTCTTTGGTGTAAGGAAAATACTGCCCGCTGTGCAATATACTGGTGTCAAAATTCAGTGGAGATGCATATGTGTGTACGGAACATTACAGTGATTACTTCGTGATTTTGATTTCCACTCATTCCAGACAGTACGTCAAGGTCATCACGAATAAAATTTATAACACAACGAGTTACTTGTCATACATGATGCTGCTCATTGCATATGATACCAGATCATGAAAGTTAAAGGATTTTTGTGCTCTTCCATCAGCCACAGTCTCTTCAACAGTAATGGTCTCTCGCCAAAAATGAGAAAATAGGTGAGAATAAATATGATACCCTCCTGGAAATGTCGGCTGACACGCCAGATTTGATATGACGGACCGACCATAAGAAGTGCCGAAATAAGCCAGGGAGAGAAAATGAAACATAAAGGTGTCATACAGGCCACTATTCGCTTTACAAAAATAACACCTGTAGCAATCTCTCTACCGAGACCGCTAACTAGTCCTGATAATGTCGAGATTTCTTGACAGTGATCAACGCTGACTCTGGCATCTTTTCTTTGCTCACTTTTTAGCAATAACTCGATAGATATACTGAGAGCTGTTGATTATGCAACTTTTGACACAGTGAACGTTGATTATCCGAATCCAAAAAAAGCTCTAGTGCCATTTCTGGTGACCCATGCACACCAGCTGTACTAACAGGAGTACTTTTCCGTTAGACGGCACGTAACCAGAAACCGATTCTTGGAAATTTCCCAGGAATGTTTGCCGCCATTCGAAAGCTTAAATCTCTAGCTAGCGCCGTACATGCCCAGTTTGGTAAGAAACTCTTTCTGAAACGCTTCAATGAGAGAAAAACATTTGTGTTTCAAAGGTGTTGTTGGGCAAGACAGACGTCTTTCCTTGGATTATTGGTAATCATTCAATAGAACAACATTTAGAGATTCCAACGCTGTGCTTAATTCCTGGAAAGACATCTTCTGTGCAGTTTAGCAGGGAAAATAAGACTGATTCACGTAAGGAAAAATAAGATTGATTCACATAAGCGAGCAACTGTACTTTGGCCATTTCACGGGCTACGGACTGGGCGATAGAGAAGGGGGGTCGTCGCGACAACTGATGATGGATGGCGCTCAAGTAAAGGGCGATATTTCTTATTTGATTATCAATTGTTTCTTCGCTTTGGAAGAAAGCTTCAGATCAGACGTCTGACTCTGATTCCAAAGGACCCTCCACACGTTCATGCGCTTTTCGTGCTTCCAGCGAAATAATAGTTGGATTGCGGTGCCGACGTGAAACGTAACTTTATTTTGCATTTTACAGTGTTATAAAAGAATCTTTTCTAGAAACGGCCATATATGCATCGAGCCAGAGATGTAAGTTTTCAAAAAATTGCTAACACTCCTGTCAAAATTTTTTGTCGAGCGAAAGAGATCGGTTTTCATCCCGTGCCGGCTGAAAGGAACCTAAACAAGTTTAGAGAAGTTGTGTAAATATTATTTCTATGATAGATATGTACTAAAAGTAGAATTTCATTAACACGATTGGACAGAAAAGCAGAGGGGAAACCAGATTTTATTTCGTAAAGTGTTTATTCGGAGACTCTACGAGAAATCCACGAAGCAAGTGAATGCTTTTGAAAAATCCTCCCTCAGTATCCTAAACAATAAACATTATAACATTCATAACAAATTGTTTTGAACTGAACTTTGATCGTTTATAGATTTCTGACTGTAGCACCAATTTAGCGCTCCATAGCGTTCATGATTTTTTTTACAATGGATTGAAGTGCTCTAGAACCCCGAGTACTTCTACTTGTTCCTACACAAACATCATCGTTCTATGCGACTGAAAGTAAATTTCCGTCACTTTACTTTTGGAACCACTCGTCCATAGTCTTTAAGAGTATTCCCTGACTCTTGCAATGGCCAATCATATCTGAAAATCTCTCAGCAAACACTTGACCTAATCAACTCAACAAGGTGCATTCTCAAAAATAAGCTCATCTTACTTAGATTTTCTAGCTTTTGGCTCTT
>JAHQIW010007445.1:0-11381 GCA_019055375.1 Parelaphostrongylus tenuis | reverse complement strand
CCAGATATTATTCGTCTTTCTCTTCATTTTGTTACAAGCCTCCGAGACGTCCAACGATACATTGAAAGTGCGCGTTTTCATTGCGTCCATTACTGGAGAAAGGGTCTTTATCAGCGAGCTGCAGTTGACGTGAAATCAACGAAGTTGAAAAGGAGGGCTCAAAAAGCAAATATGCTGCTGGACCCTGGTTTTGACGCTTCTCAATGCCGGAGATCTTGCCCTCGAAGACTCGCCTCGTTCAGAACATCCAACAAAGTTGAACAACGAAGATTTGATGCTGCTTTGGAAGATGAACTGTCAGGTTCTTTGACACGAAGTAGAAGAAATGATATTTGACAAGATTTGAAACTTGGCGGACCGAAGGCAGAAGGTCATAGAGAATAATGGCCTTTATTTCGAAGAATAGTGTTTTTGTTTTGAAATAATGCACGAATTTTCAATTGTTCACAAGTGCCCCAAAATTTTCTTCCCAATCTATCAATTGGGCTGACATGCGACGACAATCGGTGCATGAAATTTCATGCATTCGATCCTTAACGTGTTGAGTATAACTGACAAATTCAGTGGCACTATCTCGCTTAGCTCATTGATCACCACGGTTGAGGATACGCTGATAACCGAAAAGGAAGAACAATGTTTAAGTTAAATCTTAGTCAAGATGGACGAATCTTTTAGTGCTCGTAACTTACTTCTACGCAATAAATGACTGTTAATTGAATCTTATGTTTTAGAAATTACTAATGTCACGTTGAGATTAGATGAAAACTTGAGAAATAGTCTGATGGTGATGTCGAAATCTTGCGGCAGCGGAAATTCTGGAGAGACAGTATATTAGTGTTTCAACTAATTATGAAAAAGGTTTTCGAAAGAGCATTCACAAGAATGTTGGCCCACAAATTCATTGGTCTAGAATTTTTATGGCGATCCCAAGAAGTGATAACTAACTTCGACCTTTGTCTGGTCATTGCGCTTTCTGTTGGGGAAAGAGCCGACAAAAGATTAAAGCAAAGATTGGTTGTCTCACTTTTTGCGATTTAAAGCATTTTGCACAGTGAAGCCGCTAGAGATGTGGCAGCAAAGCCATAGTTTGTGGGAAATTTATGCGAGCAACTTACTTTGCTCAGTTTTGATCGGAGAGGAGCGTTGAAAAGTGGAGACCTATGTTATCCATTTATAGTATAAGCTTTATTCGCTTAGATGTATTTTCCGGAAATTTAGCATCCATCAACCAGCTCATTCGACAATGATATTAGGCTGAAGTAGGTTCGGTAAGCGATACAGGTCAAAGGTTATTGAAGGCATGAGGAGAAAATATTCTGCGAACTTCAGTGGTACAGATATAGTAGATATGGTCACATATATTGATGTGATGTATGGAGGAGGGACATAGCTTAACTTTTTTCCGGAATCGAGTTTTTTCTCCACTAACATACCATTAGGTCACAAAATCCAATCGCGAATATCATCGTATTGCTAAAGCAAATGGCATCTCGAAGGGACAAATCAGCATATTTGTGAGCAGCAATCCTTCGAAAATTGGATAGAGAAACAACAGCGAAGGAAACAGACCGATCAACAATCTTATCGACTAAAAAAAAGCATTGTTTTTGTGAATGTATTGCCATTAGACAAGTATTCTTGTTGTCTTCGCTTCTCATTTCTTCTTAATCTATCTGTGTTTATTTTGTTCAAGTTTACTTTAGAGTATAGTACTTCCACAACAAAGAAGAAAGACCATGCGTTGATTTTGCCTTCACATTAACGACAATGCCTAGTCTTTCTCAACTATCACAGATTTTCCGACAACTATTTCAATTGAACGGTTGAGCTCTTAATATACATAAGTAAGAAGTTCCGCAATTCTTTTCATTGAACACTTTTAACGATGGTGCGATGTTACAATACATATTCAATATTGTTGAGTGATGTGCAAACTTTGAACGTCTGGCGGGATTCAAAGCCGCATTTTGGCCTTCTCGCGGACTCGTGCTAATCATTGCACTAACAGCATTTGTTTTACCGTCACTCTTTTTGCAACACAATAAAACGATGTGTCAGCAATCAACCGCAACGATTTGTTTGCACATCACTCATCAATGTAGGGTTCTGCTTTATAACCGTTATTACACCAATAACTTAATTGAAGTGTTATGCTACTTTAAATCTGTTTAGAAGCCAAATTTTCAAGGTGAAATTGTAAAAGAAAATTGAACCTATTTCTTCAGCATTAGCGCTAAAGCTTACGACGTTAGCAATACATTGCGGAACACCATTGCGTCGTACGGTTGAAAATCTTGCTCGCTCAATTGCTTTGTTGCACATTCTTCACAGGAGTCGAAGCATAAATTATTGGGTTGAGGAAAATGCTCTTCAAGACGAGCTGAAAACTCCAAGTTTATGCATAAATTCAGTTGAAAACAACAAGAATTATTCTTCAACATAAAGATCATCATTATCCACGATCTTCTGCCAACGATATGCGAGTTTCCGCACCTTCTCGAAGTCGCCATTCATTGAGCTTTGAACCAAGAACCCCTGACGTGCTTTTCCAACTTGATCAATGTCTTGAATCGGCGTCCACGCAGGAAATGTTCCATCAATCGAGAAAGACCACAATCGCACCACGACGGTTCTGGACCGCGGCCTGGCTGTGGCAAGACCTCGACGTCCTTCAACTTATCGAATTTTTCATCAGTCTTCTTCGCGGTTTGAGATTTGACATTGTCTTGTTGAAACAACGCGCGCTTTCGATGAATCATTGTCGGACCAGCATCTTCAAATAGTTTGTATCACTCTACAACAGTCACATGGCTCACAGTTCCTTCTTTCTCGACACCACAGATCTCCTTTGCAGCATCTCTTGTTGAACGAGTCGTCACTTTCTACCATAGCATATCAAAACTCGAAGCTCAATTAAAGAGTGAGTTATATTTCAATGCATTATAACTATCCATGCCGTGCGAGTTTCTTATGGTAATATTTCTGAGATATTACCTTAAATTTTCTATGACCGATACTCTCTGGAACAAACATAAAATTCGAATTTTTGTATGGAGTTGAGGAACTTTTTCCTCAACCTAGTATTGACAATTCATGTGTTCATTCGCTGTAGTAGTGACATGAGCGGCTTCACCTACTTCACATCCTGAAAAGGTGAAGTGATAGCGCATGGTCAGCCAGTACTATTGAAACAGTAGGAGAAAACATTGAGATGATTCGATGGTCCATTTTCACTAATTGTGCAGACCACAGCACATATTTCAATGTTATGTTGCCGGTAGTGCATATGACATTCCTTGGTTTCCTGACGTAACCTTGCAAGGGCGCTTTTAGGTCTTCAATGTCGGTTTTAAGGAATGGATTTCGGAAATAGATCCCTGGCCGGGCTTCCTATTTGGCTGTTGATCCGGAGATAATGTTAGGCCGAAATCAAAAGCAGAAGTGAAAAGAAAATCAGCCGACCGCACAAGGATGATGGAAAACCCGAAATAAAAATAGCCGAAATAAAAGGAGAAAACACTCAATATTAATTTCTTAATTGTATGGGGAAAAAACTTCTGCGTCCACCTGCCCTTCTAGAAAAGTGTTTATTTTATGGCTCTTTTAGCTCATTCATACCGTGGGAGCGTGCTACCAATAAACCACCGAGACCACTGCTCTGTTATCTCTCCTTTTTTTGATAAATTCATCGCAGCTATTAGCAACTAACTGTCGAAGATTTGTGTGCTTATTTTCTAACTAGATCAAACCCGTCAACGGCTGATTGTTGACAACTTCAATAATTTGTGTTGAAGAAAGAGTGGCAGCAAAGTAGTGGCTTCGGTGGTGTAGTGAAAGCACACACCCTTGGTCGGGTGAAATACAAGTTAAATCCTGGTTGAGACTGAATGTTTTGCATACCCGTCACATCATCAGCTATATAGTCGTAGCTTACCGTTCTGTTTATCATAAGTCTTCCGGTCATTATTAGAGACTAGCCGCAAAGAGTCTTACATGAGTAATTATTGCGAGTGGCTTAGGTCGAAAAGTTAGCCTGAGATTTGAGACGGGGACACAAGTGATGGAAGTGCACTTCTTCGTGAGCTCCATTCTCGAATTTTTGCAATTTATACAAAATGCTTCAAATTTTCACGCAGATGTTCTGAATCTCCTTTCTGACCATAGTCGCTTCTACGCCAGTTTCTCTCCGTGATGTCATTGTGCCATATTCGGTCGAAGGTTGAGCACAATGCTTATCATCAAGTTTCCCACCCAGGTGTTCCCTTATACCGGCGTAGACTAGTCTAGTTGTTTCGCCAACGTACAGATCATTTAAACATTACGAAAGGATCAGGTATGTCATATTCTAATACGGTTGGAAGTAAAGTTTTGGGGCACTTCAATGGGTATGAGATATTTCTCATCCATATCACGGGAATATTCCAGTCTTATATGGGATTTTCCCAGCGAAGGCCTAGATATTAATCGTGTTTATCTTTATTTTGTCACAAACCTCCGCCATATTCAACCAACGATACAATCAAAGTTCGTGTTTTATCGCGTCATTAATGGAGAAAGGACCTTATACAACGAGCAGCAGTCGATGAAATCAACGAAATTGCAGTGGAGGGCACAACAAGCAAATCTGCTGCTGGACGCTGATTTCAACGCTTCAATGCCGGAGATCTTGATCTCGAAGGCGGCATCGCTCAGAACAGTTTGAAAAATGGAGCAAGACAATGTCAGACCGCACACTGCCAAGAAGACTAAAGACAAGTTTAATGAATTGGACGGAGTCGACGCACTGCCGCATCCCGCCTACAATCCAGAGCGCTCCATCCGATTTTGGCCTAATCCCCATCAATGCCCATCTTTTTTTTTTTGAAGTGTTTGCCGATTTGAATCGTTTGATGAAGTTGAAGAAGCATGTTAAGAGTTCTTTGATTTGAAGACGAAGGAATCGTACTTCGACCTGATCCAGAACTGGCGGTCCGACGGCAAAAAGTCGTAGAAAACGCTGGCCTTTATTTCAAAGAATAGTTGGTGCTGTTTTTCGTTTGGAGTTCATGCATAAATATGCAATTTATATAAGTGCCCCAGAAGGTTCTTTCCAACCTAATAACTCTGTCTCCACTCTTACGTTAAGTATACATTTTTGAGTTGGACATTAGTTGATATGAGTAGTACTTGAGTGAACCTGAATACAAAACGATGGGGATCCTGTTGGCACAATAGTGGAGCCGAAGGCAGGTTCTCTTTGCCTCATATTTTGCCAGTGAATCGACGATCTTTCACGAGTGCAGAGTCAAGTTTATTCGAAAACTCTCATGTTGGCACAAAAAAAGCAACAGCCACCACCTCGTAGTCAGAGAACGTTGCCGCCTCAACGTATGATTTCTCTGAAAACAGAAAACTGTGGGACAGTCTCTATCCTCTAGTCGAGCTTTCAAATAGAAAAACCCGTTCAACAGGTGTGATCTGCCCGTTCACGAACCCGAAGCGCAGAAGGGCAAAACGATCGGCGGTCTGAAGGTATCAGAGAGGCCGCGATGGTGCAGGTACTCACGGGCGCTATCCGGTCACTGCGTTGCGCGCTGGTTTTTTGCCTGCTCCCTTTCGGACCTGAGCCGTGCACCACTCCTTGACCGCCCAGGACATGCCGCCCTCCGACAGCACGCCCCTGGCGACGCGACGCTTGACGCGGACGCCCGGTCGCCGCACACTACGGCCACCGCGGGACTCCTCCCCTCACTCCATCCACACCAATCTACTGCCTGGAAGCTGGCTCACAGGCGCCCGCCACGACGCCCAGTGGCCGCGCAAAAATTTTGTCGACACACATGCAGGCACGGTTCTCGGAAACAACATGTCACTGGCACGGAACAACGAGGAATCGTAGAATAGTGAGAGGAAGGCAGAGAGCGACAGAGAGAGAGAGAGAGAGAGAGAGTTGAAGGATAGTGTGAATGATGACGTTGGTAGCTTTTTATAAAGATTACGGGACTACTATAATATCAAACTCGCTCGAAAAGCATGGCTGCTAAGCAGCTCACGGTTTTATGACATCAAAATGCAAGTTTTTGGACCACAAAAATCGTGATACTGATGGTACCAGTGGCCGATGAGACATCCTGCTCAAATCTTCTAGATATATGCTCAAATTGATACATAGCATAGATTGCTTTTCAACCACGCAATGGAAATTTTTAATATAATTCTTAAGAATGTTTGAAGCCTTAGCGAGCTTGCTACGCCAGAGCCATACACGTATTTCGGAGGTCTCACCCCTTCGTCAATGGCCCGAGCCCCAAATCAAGTCCTGGGGCTTGGGCCACTGATGAAGAGGACGAGATCTGAGAAACAAGTGTATGGCTCTGGCGTTACAACCTCGCTGGGGCTCTAACATTCTTAAGAGTTATGTTCAGATTGCTTCACACTTCTCATTTTTCATCAAATGTGAACTGTCTACCCTCAGAAAGTATTGAATGTTTCCGGATCTTGAAAATGCTATAGTTCGAAAGTAAGTTCTAAGGCAAATAAGTAGGCAACTCTGCGTACGTGTAAAAAACCACCGAAGTGGTGATTTCAAGGTTCACTACAATCCTTCACTAGGAATTGCTTGAGTTCTAATGCTGTAAAAACTTTTTAAATGCATCCGATAAACTTTGAAAGCCTGCGAATGACTCGCATGGAGGAGCGTATTATAATGCGTGACCTCGCCCTATATCTCAGGGCGATTTTCACTTCACTCGGGTGCACGCCCTTAGCATTTAAGACTCCGTGCGGCATTATCAAGTAGAAGACTTATAAAGAACAAAACAGTGAGTTTCAGAGAGGTTAGCTTCGTGTAATTGAACTTAGGTGTTGGAATTTTTCCGCTGAGGCTGTAAGACTTAGATGAGTAGAATGAATGCCATTTTGATTTTCTCAGGTTCTGAAAAGCTATAACCACTTTAACGTTAGCTAATGTGAGTAAATAAACAATATGTAAAAACGACCTTGTGTCCGGTCAACGAAAGATAGTGAATAATCGATCAATTTCGAAATTATTAGTCTGACAAAAAAGTGTTTTACTGACCTTTGAAACGAAAACTTTACTACTGCAGATTAAGAGAAAAAAGTTTTTTATTGGAAAATACGGATAGAATCTCAACAGCTTTAGTTCGACTAGAAATCTTTCGTGCGAGCTGAGATAATACCTTAAACTTAAAAATCGCACTGATTTTTGTGCACGCATAAATCCTATATCACTCATGTAGGCGCCATTTTTCAATTGAGAGTTCAGAAGCTTAGGTGAAATTCAGAAAAGCTGTATTTATTACTGGTTGCTTTTATTGTCATACCTCCCCAGCTATTTCATAGGCACTTGAAAATTTGGAAAAAATCCTAATTATGCTACTTGACGATAAGTGTAGAAATAATTAGAAGTCGTTCACATGTAGCCGTTTCTAAAGATGGTGTTATCAGACTAATGCTGAATTAATTCTCTTAATAAGGTCCGAGAAAAGTTAATCGGATTTTTAAACACCTTGCCGAGCCACAGGAAGACCACTTGACTCAGGAATATACCACTGTTCGTTACAGTAATGCTAACGGTATGGTAGGCTGTTAATAACATATTACCCAGTTCGAAACTCGGACGAACGTAGCCGTAACCTAGAAGCAATGGACTGATTAATCCGTATCGTAAAAAAATATGCCGTCATTAGTCATAAAGGTGCCGAATTTAATGCGATAAATCTGTAAAGACTTCTGAACTACGACATTTTGTTGGTCATGTGCTAGACGCTTTTTACATCACTGATGTCACTGACAGACAAAGTACATGCCGCTACACTGCATTGGTTGTTGCTCCGCTGTGTTCGTGTCTCATAAAAAGGAACTCATCAAGTGCGGTAAGCAGCTATCATTTTTCTCACATCGATCACGTCACTTATTTGACAAGCGTACTCCAGTCGAATAAATTTGATTGTCAAATTATGAGGATTTATTGACTAGGGCGACTATGGAGCAAGTGTGCGGCATAACAGCACCACATGACGACATGTTCGTCGCCGTTTGCAGTGAACTGTGCATGAGAAACTTAGGTAAAAGCATTTGTCATCACTCACAAGAACGACGGTCGTATTGGTAACATGTACTTTTTCTTTTGAAAAATGCTCTAAAAATTTATCTGCGCATTTGCAGACTTTACACAGCTGCTGGTACGAATCATTGCAATCGTTTAGCAGAAATTTTTCAAGAATGCACTTGTTGCATGCAAATCTTACCAACAGAAATGATAGCGGTGGTGGTGAAGAGCACAGCGGCTGGAAACGTCCAAATGTCCTTGCCGTGGAGTGATTGATGAACTGCGTTTCAACACATGTGCATAGTGAGAGTTCTCAAAGAGAAGTAGCGTATTTTCGATATAGGTATCTACCGTTTGCTCGACACTCTGACCCGATTCTTTGATCTATGACAAAAAATTGTGAAGCCCAAAAGAATGAGAGAGGAAGGTGGTTATAGAAGTCAGTGAGGAACAATAACTAATCATGAAAAATCACTGCCAATATACAATGGTGAATAAAATTTTTGAGAAAAAGTGAAAATTTGGCGATAATAGAGACCATTGAATCCTTCTTAATCGAAACAAAGGTTCCCCACTTCAATATTTATTACACGACTAATTTCATACAAACGGAAATATTCGTCTTATTTGCTTATTTACGATCCTCTTACATGATGTCCGAGTTGCTAGTTCCGTTTTGTCAGATCAAATCAAGGAACTCTTGACATGCTTCTCCAACTTCATCGAACGATTCAAATCGGCGACACTACAAAAAGTGATGGGCATTGGTGGGGAATAGGCCAAAATCGGATGGAGCGCTCTGGATTGTAGGCTGGATGCGGCAGTACGTCGACTCCGTCCAGTTCATTAAACTTCGTCCAGTTCATTAAACTTATCTTTAGTCTTCTTGGCAGTGTGCGGTCTGACATTGTCTTGCTCCATTTTTTAAACTGTTCTGAGCGATGCCGCCTTCGAGATCAAGATCTCCGGCATTGAAGCGTTGAAATCAGCGTCCAGCAGCAGATTTGCTTGTTGTGCCCTCCACTGCAATTTCGTTGATTTCATCGACTGCTGCTCGTTGTATAGGGTCCTTTCTCCATTAATGACGCGATAAAACACGAACTTTGATTGTATCGTTGGTTGGATATGGCGGAGGTTTGTAACCAAGTAAAAATAAACACGAATAATATCTAGGCCTTCGGTGGGTGGGAAAATCACACATAAGACTGGAATATTCCCGTGATATGGATGAGAAATATCTTATACCTATTGAAGTGCCCCAAAACTTTACTTCCAATCGTATTAGAATATGACGTACTTGCTCTTTTCGTAATGTTTAAATGATCCATAATGCCGGCATTTATCTCAAAGAATAGTTGGTGTTAATTTCGTTTGGAGTTCATGCATAAATATGCAATTTATATAAGTGCCCCAGAATCTTCCTTCCAACGTAATAACTCTGTCTCCACCCTTACGTCAAGTATGCAATTTTGAGCTGGACATTAGTTGACATGAGTTCTACTTGAGCGGAACCTGAATACAAAACGATGGGGAGCCTGTTAGCACAATAGTGGACCCGAAGGCAGGTTCTCTTTGCCTTATATTTTGCCAGCTGAATCGACTTTCTTTCACAAGTGCAGAGTCAAGTTTATTTGAAAACTCTCATGCTGCCACAAAAAAAGCAACAGCCACCACCTCGTAGTCAGAAAACGTTGCCGTCTCAAGGTATGAATTCTCTGAAAACAGAAAATTGTGGGACAGTCTCTCTCCTCTAGTCGAGCTTTCAATAAAAAACCCGTTCAACAGGTGTGATCTGCCCGTTCACGAACCCGAAGCGCAAAAGGGCAAAACGATCGGCGGTCTGAAGGTATGAGAGAGGCCGCGATGGTGCAGGTACTCACGGGCGCTATCCGGTCACTGCGTTGCGCGGTGGTTTTTGCGAACTTCGTGATTAGAACCAGTTAGGGCATAAGTATATATGAAAAACCAAACAGTAAAATAAATGGATTTTAATCCCATAACGCTGAACTAGCATACGACACGGTAGAGCCGAGTAGATCGAATGCAAAAGTCTATCAAAGTCTTACAATTATTCTAAGCATGTAAATTTAGAAGAGTCAGTTTGACCACTAGCGTTTGCTTCCATCTGAGTTTCCACTTGAAGTAATATTGCTAGCCAAGGAATTTAGTTACGACGACATCGAGTTAGCTGAGACGACATGATTCCCTTTACCTGACCGCCTTCATGATATAGGAGAAGTTTTCCTTGGAACACGGGGAAGCTGGTGTCTTCCTAAACACAGATGCGATGATCAACATTGATCATTCGGACAACTTTCAGCATAAATTGAATGTTTAGTAAAAAAAAATGATAAAAAAGACTATATCTTCTTCGAGATCACTGTTCTCCACTTCAAAGGTGAGATTTAGCTCAGAAGAACGCCTTGTCAACAATATCAATTGCAAGGATAGAATGTGGTGAGTGCAGTGAGAGGCTGAGTTTATTATAACGATGAAAAATATCCAGGGTAATACACAGTTCCAGAAACCTAACTTTCAACGTCGACGTTGAAATTGTTCCAAGAGAAAGTACGATAACCAAAAAAAAACCACTTCATAGTGAATGGTTCTGCTGATAGAAGTCGCTATAAAATTTCTTGTCGAGCGAAAGGATGGGTTTTCATCCCGTGCCGTCTGAAAGGAACCTAAACAAGTTTAGAGAAGTTGTGTAAATATTATTTCTATGATAGATATATCTACTAAAGTAGAATTTCATTAACACGATTACACAGACAGAGGGGAACCAGATTTTATTTCGTAAAGTGTTTATTCCGAAACTCTACGAGAAATCCACGAAACAAGTGAATGTTCTTGAAAAATCCTCCCTCAGTATCCTAAACAATAAACGTTATAACATTCGTAACAAATTGTTTTGAACTGAACTTTGATCGTTTATAGATTTCTGACTGTAGCACCAATTCAGTACTCCACAGCGTTCATGATTTTTTTTACAATGGTTTGAAGTGCTCTTGAACCCCGAGTACTTCTACTTGTTCCTACAAAAACATCATCGCTCTATGCGACTGAAAATAAATTTCCGCCACTTTACTTCTGGAACCACTCGTCCATAGTCTTTGAGAGTATTACCTGACTCTAGCAATGACCACTCATATCTGAAAATCTCTCAGAAAACATTTGACCTAATCAACTCAAGAAGGTGCATTCTCAAAACTAAGCTCATCTTATTAAGATTTTCTACCTTTTGGCTCTTACGATCGTCGGCAAGCACGACGTCGATATGGTCATCTCAGCGCACTACATGAATCTTGATTCATTATTTCCTAAGCTGTGA
>JAHQIW010007444.1:0-65193 GCA_019055375.1 Parelaphostrongylus tenuis | reverse complement strand
ACTGTTGAGCTATTATCAAGATTGGTTCTAAAGCTGAACAACATTATGAATGTTAATGTTATCAATGCAGCACTTAGGAAATTAGTTACTTAATAACAAAACTTTTTGACGTATTCTCCAGTGATCAGCAATGCATTTTGAAAAGTTTGCCTACCTTTGTGATCATAAATCCTGAACAACACCATTTCTTGGATTTATACGCTCCATTTCTCTACACGTAATGATCTTTCTCATGAACAAAAATGGTGACAAAAAACACTTTGAGTTTGTATGGAAAGGACAACATGAGGATTATCCTTAGAATTTGCCTTAAAAAGGTTTCTGTATCCTTATCTCTTGTATGGCAACAGTATGCAAAAATTTGAGTATCTTTCTGAATCAAATGCATTATAAAATAGTAATTGTTTTTTAGAACGAAGTAAGTGAATGCAAATATGGTATACTAAACGTACGAGCATATTACAACACAAGCTCACAGACGCTTGTACTTGATGGTATGATGTCAATACTCCTGTATCACTTGTGTTCATCGGAAATTATTAAAATAACCTCATATTCTAGTAATCGGAGCTAAACAAGTGATTCCACTGGATGCCAACGGTCTTTCGGATCCGTTCGTTATCATTCGGCTCGTTCCCAAATACAGATATCCGACGCAGGTTGTAACTAAAACAAGAGTCGTCAGCAAGACCTTGAACCCTAAATTTGACGAAACATTTGAATTGTGAGTATTTTTATACATATCTTGATTACTTGTAAGAGATCATTGTTGCTTGAACTAAGATTGCATACTCGAATATTTTAGAGAAATCTGCATTCGTTTTAGAAGAACGGATGAAAAACCTCATTCCAATGGTATTGATGTGTCATACTTTTGACAGCATAGAATGCCAACGTAATTCTAAGCGGGATTATATCGAGCTCTTTGACGCGGTTATAACATACTTTTTCCAATATTTTTATTCAATTAACATACCTGTTTCCACACCAACTGTGCGCAAGACCTTGCATCCAATTCGCTTCCTCGCATACAAGCTTCATGAAAGTCTTCAACCTTTTCGGGTGTGCTATCGACTCATGTCGTGATTTTTTCCACTTTTAATGAGTGTAGTTAAATATCAGCCGACTCTTATCCGTCAGTTCTTGGTGTAGCAGTGCTAGAGCGTTCTTCGTAGTCATTGGGAAGCATTAAATTTTCTCAATCATGCCAGTTTCTCAATGTTTCATACCACTTTCCATACTTCGGAAAAATGAGAGGTCAGCTGAGTTTGGGGCAAGATCGCACCAACACCTTCGATCTACAAAATATGGTGACTAACCTAAGATCACTCGAGGCTGGCTCTTGGGGCTCAGTGAAAATCACACTCACACTCACAGTACTAATGGGCGAACATAATAGAGCTTCAAGTTACGGTGAAAGCTCCATACGACTTCGACCTTGCTAGAGGTCAACTGTTACAAGACAATGAGGCGAATGGGAGAAGAGCTAAGTTGCAACAACATATGAACACGGGTCATCCAAGTTTGTACGCAAGGGGGATGAATCTTCTTCCAGAATCTTATTCTGTGACGGCTATTCCAAGGCGGATTGATCTCTTTCCAAACTACTACCTGAAAAGTGGTGATATGCAAAGCTCGGCGTGTAATGGCAATGTAGTGGAAGTATGGGTGGGCAGAACACCTGACTTGTACTTCGTGAGAAATTTTTGATGTTGATGGAATCTACGTACCCATTAATCGAGTGGCTGTCAGGTTAGACAAAAATGCTAGAGGCTCTGAATATTTACAGGCATGATACTACCAATTCAAGTGAAAGACCACTGCTCTGTGGAAATATTTGAAGTCTCTACCACCTTCATCACTTGTCATCCTGGTGATCATCGAGTGACTCAAACGGACACCAGTAAATTTCCTTCTTTTCCTATCGCGTACAAAAATAGCCTAGTCGGTCCTTCTCTTTTGGGCATTCACTGACCATCACATCTTCCTTCTAGATTTTTCATGAAGAAGTTGGGCCATAGGATCGGTGGTCTTTCTGTCGTAGGCTTGAATCAGAAAAAGAATGCGGTCGATAACGACTGTCGTCCGTCGGTTGCCTTCAAAACGCATTACGTGTCCGACCCACATTATCTTCGATGGCTGCTGTTTAAAACGACATCCTTGACTTTCGACCGTTGACGTAAATCGGAAAATCGCAATTCTTTCTCTCATTTAAGAAATACGGGGTACTCCTAGCATAGACCTTTCGACTGCGCGTTCAATGATACCAAATGATCTTTCGTCCTGCTCACGTAGCGGCCAAGTTTCTGCTCCATACGTTAAGCAGGGATAACCGTAGAGTCGATGAGGTGAGCACGTAGGTGGCTGTTCTTGTTTTCTTTAATGCATGCTCAGTGCTCTTGAACACTTTCCAAGCCTGTCGATTTTTCCTGCTCAACTAGGGAGCTGGGTCGCTCATCATGTTAACTTCTCGACCTAGAAAGACGTAACTAGAGCATTCAAAAATATCTATCCCTTTCAGCGTGAATGGGGCATTTAAAACAAATGCGTTCTTCATGAATATCGTTTTTCGTTAGATTCACTCGGAGACTTTTCACAAAGTGTTGTTGGATTCACTCAACATACGTTCTACTTCGTTCATGATTGATATTGTAACAACGATGTCATCTGCGAAGCGAAGATGGTGCAATTGTCGACCGTCGATTTTCATCCCATGACGTCCTAGTATAATGTTCGCCCGATGTCTTGGAAGGCAGCAGTGAATGACTTTGGGCAAAGTGGTAAAGCCTTGTTGAACTCCTCTTCTCACGTCGATATTAAAATCCATACAGAATGGTGGTATTCTGGTTGAGAAAGTTCTATACAGCTCACGAAGAGTCCTTATATACTGAGTACCGATGACCTAGTCGTCCAGAGCTTCTTTGACTTCTACTGTATCAACAGGATCAAAGGTCTTCTTCAAATTGAAGTAAGTGAAACAGAACAGTCTCTTGTACATTCGCAGAACTTCAGTGAGTTTTTTGATTTTGTAGCTATGGCCTATTTTTACACGACTCTTTTTCGTCCAGTGTTCTGTCAATCTTCTTAAGGATGACTCACGTGAAGTTTACAGACGACGGATAGAAGGCAGATTGAGAGGTTGTTGCTGAATGTCGTGAAGGTCTCCCATTTCGAAAAACGAAAGTACAGTCTTGCTGGTTTTCCATTGTCTAGGAGCCTTGCAGTCTGACAGCTACAGAGTGAAGAACCGGTTGTCACTATATGTAAACTGATAAGAGCTACAATCACCTTAGCTTGCTTAATGCTAGTAGTCTGCTCAACAGGGTTGAAGCTTTCGACCGGTCTGGATGCTGAATGCAGGTGCGACTGTTTAATCAAACAAGGGAACCAGAGGCTGGTTTTCTTCCTTAAGCGTAGCTGATGCCGTGGTGATTTCGCCCCCTCAGAGCCTAAGCGACATACCATCACTCTAATTATCCATTTACCCTCTTAAATCTAATGAAAATCTAATCCAAAAATCAATCCACTTATTCACATAGTGAGAAGTACTTATCGTTCAACTACTTTTGCGAAGAGTTGCCGGTGTGTTGTCACATACTATGGATAATGAACCTTAGTCCGATTAGAAAATCATTCTAAAATAGGGCGTCATATCATTTGTGATGTTAAACTACTTGCCCTTCCTGCTCACTTTGCAATTTTCAAAGTCTGTCCAAAAAGTCTCAACGGTTTTCCATGCCGGCGTTCTTCATCTGTGCCCAAGCATTGCCACTACCTCCTCAAAGTCGTCACCCATTATGCCTGTGCGTCCTCTATGTACCCAAAGGAGTACTTGGTCTGACTTTTCGGCTTCCTATTCAAATGTTCTTTTATGCGGATATAAATTGGATTACTCGTTTCCCCTATGTGTTCATCCCTGCATGTCCTACAAAGATCAAGCGTATAGTATATGAACCTATGCAGTCCCCCCATAAACTATCATAATGCTCATTGCTTCGAAACCGCTTTTATGACCGTTTATATAAAAGAAAGGACTCCGTGGTTTCTTCCAATGGTGAGGTGGAGACTGAATTACTGCAGATATGATAAATCTGGTCTCATGATACGTGTGGTGTTGTCCCGCGCAAAAGAACATCTTGATGGAAAACAACTCGGCAAAACACTCTTCCAGGTACACATAGAACAAAAGGCAAGAGGGTGACAACTTCAAAGTGCTAGTAACAATCCTGTAGTGTGAATCGAAAACGTTGGTGCGAAAACTCTCGGTGCTTTTTGGATAAATGTCAGGGATAATGAGTAGAAAAGGAGAATGTTTGGATATCGTAAATGAATACATACACTACATTATCACAGATTCTTTATGTAATCTAAGGCGCAGTAATCATAGCACGTCACAACACACCGATCACCTTTCCCATATAAGAAGCTAGACGTACGTCTCGACTCTGAATTCGAGAAATCGCAAAAAATGTTGGCCATCATGCTTAAGGAAGATGAGTACTAACCTTGCGCTAATTTAAAAGGGGAGATGATAAGATGTTATTGATTTTTCATGCCCAGCTTGAGTGAAAGTCGGTCTTTCAAAGTAGAGAGTCTTAAGCCTATTGGGTGATCAATGGTTCATTATTGGTTAAACAAGTTAGGTTACGATCTACATCATCACGAGACCATCCATCTTAATCCGCTTCCCATCATACTGTGTACTAAACGTCGTGAGTTTTTCTTTCGATCTATCCACACTCTTCTTACTTCGTCAAGCTTTTTGATTATAATTGCTTCACTAGCAATTTTCGGGAAGACAGCAATGTCGTCGTAGGAAGAAGTTTTAGTGTTCTATTTGTCATGTTTTAGCAGTATAATCAAAGCAGGTAGTGTTGAATATACTGATAAATAGGTATCAACGAAGTGTGTAACGTAATAAAGTAATCACCTTTTGCATGACCACCATCCGTGGCCCATAATCAAATATGACGTCTATAGATTTCAGAAGAAATACTGCCGAATAAATTTAAATATCAATTTTGTAAAAAAGCAAGAATTAGGAATGAAAAAGCATTTCAAAATTCGCAGAGTGATACGCAAATAACGAAAATAACCTTTGGCTTACTAGAAATAGATCTATGCTAAATAAGAAACAACCTTTCAGTGATTAGTTATACTTCCTACAATTACAACATCATGAGATCGATAGTATTAGAACTAAGTTAATTCCAGTCACATTCCACCAAAGCTGCCACCATGCGCCATGCTGCATTTCACTGTCATGGATCATGACTATCTACGATCGAATGATTTTGCTGGAGAAGCTTTTCTGGAATTGGCCGATGTAAGATTTTTATTCAATACCTTATGCTTTCCGTCGAGTCTGTGGATAGCCGATTACAAGTAGTCGTCAACAAAAATAATGGTTCTGAGTTAACGATTATTGACTTCATTAAAAGTAGTATACGATTGCCATAAGGTCAAACCTTCAGTTGCTCATTTAACTCATTTTCGCATCGCAACATGACAGATGTTTGTTAATCATTTGGAATAACACACCCCTCCGTTCACAGTTCTTTTCTTGACTGTGCGTGAAATTGTGCTAAAAAATTGGTCTTGTAATTTACTACGAGTTCTAGTTTGTGAAGAGTACGACTCAAGTGCTCAACTTTTTCTCGGAAAGAACTCTTAGTCAACGAGCCTCTCAAACAGTTTCTTGATCAACTGCAGTCCC
The DNA here is from genome assembly GCA_019055375.1 of Parelaphostrongylus tenuis. Classification (NCBI taxonomy): domain Eukaryota; kingdom Metazoa; phylum Nematoda; class Chromadorea; order Rhabditida; family Metastrongylidae; genus Parelaphostrongylus; species Parelaphostrongylus tenuis. The sequence goes on along the minus strand of JAHQIW010007444.1, from coordinate 59,477 downwards.
ATTGCTTCTTGAAAAACAAAGAAATCCTCCGGTGATAATCCCTCATTCTTACTCGAAAAATCTCTAATACTATGTTGGTGCAAAAGTAATGGCGGTTGAAGTTTCGTGAATTTCAAATAATGATAATTAGGCTTCTAAACATCTTCACGAATCAAAATAAGAACCATCACAATCAACACATTTCTCTCAACAGGAAATGGGTATGCTTATTCCTGTAGCATGAAAAATGGTGCCTTGGGACTGCACAAACTCTTGAAAAGCTCTGCAGACCTGTTGGTTCTGGAGGCGTTTCCCATGCAAGAGGTTATCGAGAGGCTTGAAGAGATGATAGTCGATGGGCGCAAGGTCCGTTGATTAATGAAGGATCAGGCAAAACTTTGTAGCCTAATTCGTAAACTTTTGAAGCGTTCGTTGTGCGACGTGCGGTCATCGACTGGCTATAAAAAAATCGCAGCTACTTTTGCACCAACCTTTCTCGCCTTACCAATGTGTTGGAATTAGAGAACAACAGTAGACTGATTGACGTTGGCTTTTTGGCAGCATCTTGAGTGTCTTTAAAAGTTTCAGTCTTGATGACTACTTTTCTGACGATGTGATGAGGTTGGTAAAAAGGTAATTGCTGTTTATGCATTGTAGAAATGCATTTCCTTCACAAAACCTCTTGAACCATCGCTGTTTTGCACAATCGTTAGCAGTTCCTGGGCCAAGTGCGCTGTTTATGTTGCGATTGTCTCTGCTGCTTTACAACCCATTTCGGATTCACGCTCTGTAACCGCCATAAATATGTACCAACCAACATCCTTTCCGTAATCTAGAATAATTACAAGATAGAAAGCAAGTAAAACGTCGTAAAAGCAAAGCGTAGAGTGGAAAATGCATTGAAATAATGTATAACATAACCATATTTATTGAAAAATTTACTCTATTATCGGACGACAAATTCAGCATTGCATAAACCACCATTACTTTTGCACCAGCTTAACACATGATTTCCTTGCCTTATGTGCACGTTACACTGCCAATATGGACAATTTAGAAGGTAAATTTAAGGTCCCCGGTTTTGGTGTAGCCGGTGGCAACACGTTGCGTCAATTTAATCTGATTCTCATCCAACCAGAACAAAATAGTACGTCTTTTTTTTATTCTGTGATCAAATTTCCACAATATCGCATGCACTGTTTTTCCAGACAAGGAAATCATAGATGTGTTGACCAGCAGAAAAGAAGACAAAGAAGCGCTTGAATTCCTTCGGTCAATCAGTACTGCATATTGACTCGTCAATTGTCATATACGTGCTATATCATCACAAAGTGAAAATTCTCATGCGTCGCGGGAATCACTAATGGATTTTTTTTATAGAAGCTTTACATAAATACGGTATGAGTTTGTGCTAGGTCTTTGTTTACCAGCTGCTTTTTAAGTTAACCACGAATGATAAAAGACAATCGCTTCGATTTTGGCCGCATTGATCTAATAATATTGCAATTGTTGGTAATTTCGTGATCCTTTTTCATTCGAATGATGAGTGATGTGCATAAAATATGTCTTCATGTTGAACTTGAATTTAGAGGCTCTGTTCAATGGCTATCGATTCATAAAAGACTTTGAAACAACAAAAAAGAGTTTACCAATATTTTAAACGATTATAAAAATCGAGGAAATTTTAAGCCTTATCACATGATGAAATGGTGCAAACGAACATTAGGCTCAGAATACGCCTAAAATTTCTGGGATAGACTTCAAGGAGTCCGTAATTCCTGAGAACGTAGACTATTTTAGACCGCTCTCACACATGCACGTCATGCTGTTAGGTTGCTCGGGAATTACTGTCTTATTTGTGATTTCATTCTTCTCACTTCTTTTTCAAATTAAAATTACAGTATATGGAATCAACAGATTTTATAAGTTGAAATACGTATGTCAAAACAGCACTTTCGACAAATCTATCCATACAAAGTTAAACTCGGACGTTTGAAATGCAAACGGCTCAAAACAATAAGTCGTAGGCCCAACGAAGCATTGGAGAATGCATAGTGCAACAATAGTCTGGAAAGTTTCATTGTTGCAAAATCCACCTTGCATGTCAAAGAGATCGCGTACGTCTTTGTGCTACCGACGACTATGATTTTGAGATTTTGATGGAAGCAAATACAAACATAACCGCTAAAGAACTTGCACAAAAACTCTGCGTAAATGTTTCAACTGTTCCTGAGCATCTAATTATGACTGGAGAGTAGGACAATCCTTGAGAGAATGGATGCGCCACGAAGTGAATGAAGATTTACGAAATCGCCGCTTTGAGATATCGCCGGCGCTTATGTGCAACCAGAACACTGTGTTACTCGACCGTACTGTAACGTCCGACCTCCATACAGATCGGCGACGAGAACTCATCGGTCATATTGTAAAGAAAAAAATCTCTAAAATATCTCCCACGGCCGAAATTACACAAAAGGACGGGTAACCTATTGGTGGTTACAAAAGGTTTGATCCATCACAGTTTCTTGAATCGACATTAGACAAATTACGATGGAAAGGTACGTCTTGCAAATTGACGACACACTAGAAATTTCAACGGCTGTGACCGCATTTATAAACAGAAAGACGAATTCTTTTCCATGGTAACCCGCGGGCAATTTCGTACTACCGACGCTGCAAAAGTTGTACGAGCTGGGCTACGATTATGTACCGTCTGCCATACTCACCAGACTTCTTTTCTACTGACTAAGACTTCTTCAGGCATCTCGATAATTTGCATGAGAAGTGCTTTGAAAAACCAAGCTATTGTCGAAGCTGCGTTCAATGACTTCGACATCTCGGGAGACCAGAATTTTGAGCAGTTGTAAAGTGTTTCTCGTTGGAAAATATGCATAGATTTCAAAAACCTTTGTTAAGCTCTGTTTAGTTTATTCTAGCTAAGCTATGTCAGTTCGAAATCACAGGTTAAATCGAACAGCAAATTTTGCAGAACTTAATATGTGCAAAGCAGCATAGGCGACTACTATCATCAAGAGAAACACGTTAATCACACAACTCTAACTATTTGAACAAATAAACCCAAGTTAAAATACTCCAGTAAAAGTAGGCCCTTCATAAAAAATTGTGCATAGCAAGCGAATTTTTCAGTTGACTAGTGATTTATTGGCTCAAAAAGACGCGAAAGAAAAAATTTCTCTCTGAGTATTGTTGCTAGGAAATAAATTCCACCGTTTTACATAGCAGTCCGAAATCCACGAGAACTTCTTTCCACTACGAGGAATAAACCAGTTACGTACTATTTCTAATAATATCCGGAAACCAACTATTGTGAACGCAAGGAAAAGGAAGGAGGATTTACTGCATATTCAATGTTTGCAGATGATTACTATAGGTTTGAACTTGTCTTAGACTTAGTTTTGTGCACACTGTGATGCTCCAGAAAAAAACCCAATTTCAAGGGTGAACCAAATCAAAAATAGCTGACATTCTAGGAAAAATTCTTGTGCAAGACAGCAAAGCGTCTTAAGAGCATGCTAGAAATGGGGACTGAGATCTCCATGGCACTTTTAATCCCTTTGGGGACAACGAATATTTTTGTCTGGCAACGGGACTCCACTATTAATCCGGTAATTTTGTGAAGGAATTCGATTTTGGTCGTCAGTAAAAGAAAGAGTAATTCAGGAAAGACTCCAATAAGGCAATTTCAGTAGTAACAACGCCAATGCTTTCTAGAACCTCAGTTTTCTGAGAGGAGTGACCACATCCTTGTGAGACCAACACATCTCTCGCTGCTACTGCATGTTTTTATCTTATGTTACTTATATTTTTATTCTACTTATCCTTCTTCTCTTGTAGCAGCAACAATTCACTTCTATAAATCACCGCAAATGAATAAGTGGTCAAACAATGAATTGCATAATCACTCTGCACTTCCGAAAACAAACTTTGCATCAAAATCTTCAGTGTTTGAGGATATCTCCTCATCCCATGCAATATGAAAAGTCATTATAATGGTTGAAAATAAAACAATGAATAGTTTGGCATAAATGGTACTGCACACTACAAGCAATGTCAGTTCATCAATAATTCTCAACAATTTATCGATTATAGGAGTTGGGAACTCTGTAGGATTATATTGTGTTGGCAAGGAATTTTTCGGAATTCTTCGTTTTTGTGCAAGTTGAAACTTTTTTTCAACGAATAAAAACAAAAATGATTAGTCAAAGTGTTTCCCTTCCAACTTCAATCATTTCGCCCATTTCTGATTGTGACATCCCATTTTCCTGGATTTCGTGATTCCACAGAGGTTGAAACTCTGTATTTCAAAATCGTCGACCAACGAAAGAGACATCTTAATTGCAATTAAAGCAGCTTGACAGTCAATTTCCTGTGAGCGGCCGGCTCCTTGCTCGTGCGCAAAATCTCCATTTCCAGCCTTAAGTCCACTGAAACGATCTAAGACCGTAGTGCTCCCAATTGTTCCGTCACCTCAGGCCTCGCCAATTCGGCAGAGAGTCTCAGCAGCATTCAAACCCAAGCAATATTTGTGTGGCATCGACAATCATTTTCGCTCTTGGGACAATTTTGTGCTAAAATGTAAGTGTATTAGTGTTATATCTCAAGATAACTGCAAGAAGCTGCTCTAAACTATAATAAAAACAGAAACTCAAATGCATTGAAAACAACCAACAAAACGAACAAGTTCGGAAATTTCCTGGCAACTCAATAGAACTTTGTTCTATCGTCCTATAAACATAACTTTTTTTGTGACAGCAGGGAATTTTATTTAGTCGCCTTTTTGCAGTCGTTCCTGTTCCTGTTCCTGTCGTCCCGATGATCGTCGAGTGACTCGAGCGGGTACCAACAACTCTTCCATTATTCCCTATCGCGTGCAAGAGTAGCCCAGTGGGTCCTCCTCGCTCCAGGGATTCGCTGAGCATAATATCTTTCTTCCATCGCTTTCGTGAAGAAAATCGGACCAACGGGTCAGTGGTCTTCCTTTAAAGCGCTTGACGCCCGAGGAATCCAGTCGGCAACGGCTGTCGTCCATCGGTGTCGTTGAAGCGCATCACGTGTCCGGCCCACCTTATTTTCGATATTCTGGCGTGTAGAACGGCGTCTCTGATTTTCGATCGTTGACGTAGGTCGGAACTTCGGATCCTTTCTCTCATTTGCGAGATACGGGATACTCCTAGCATCGACCTTTCGACTGCGCGTTCGATAACGGCAAGTGATCTTTCATCCTTTATACGTAGCGACCAGATTTCTGCTGCATACGTCAGGGCAGGGATAATTGTCGAGTCGAAAAAGTGGGCACGGAGTCGGATGTTCTTTGTCCTCTTCACTACATCTTCGATGCTCTTAAACGTTCCCCAAGCCGCTCGTTTCCTCCTGCTCAACTCTGGAGCTACGTCGTTCACCATGTTGATTTCACGACCTAGATTGACGTAACAGGAGCATTCGGAGACTGTCGTTCCGTTGAGCATGAATGGGGCATTTGAAACCCATTCGTTCCTCATAAACATTGTTTTCGTTAGATTCAGTTGAAGACCAATCTTTCCACAGGCGTTATCGAAATCGGTCAACATTCGTTCCGCTTGGCTGATATTTGGTGTTATGAGAATGATATCGTCAGCAAAGCGAAGATGGTTTAATTGTCGACCGTCAATTTTCACTCCCATTTCATTTTGCAGTCGTATTTTGCTGTTAATATAACCAATGATGTTGAGTAACGTGCAAAACTTCATCAGACGCGTTTACGGAAAGGGTGAAATACAGATACAACGTCAAATCGAACCCACAACTCACCCTTTCCTGGGACGGGTGCTAACCAACTGCACTAGCGACGCCTGTTCTGCCACCACTCTTTGTACGCTACAATGATCAGTCTGCCAGCGACCAACCGTTAACGGTTTAGCGTGGTTAGCCATATCGACATTGATCCCATTTACGAAGAAGGAGTGGTGACAAAACAGGCGTCGGTAATGCAGTTGGTTAGCACGCGTCTCCAGAAAGGGTGAAATGCACGTTAGATTCTGTTTGATGTCTAAGTTTACACATCGCTCAACATCATTAGGTATCACTCCTTTATTATTCACTTATGGCGTCTATGAGCGTAATTTATTGTGGTAACCTGTAACACTGGAGATGTGCAATAATATGGATGTCCCTCTAGGCTACTTACTCATCTGAGTGATGAAAAGGATGTTGGCGCCGAAGCAGAGGACAACATAAAAACGATGCACTTATATAACTCGTAAGCTCTCGAATGGTGACTCAGACATTGATGAAAAAAGCAGTTCGGTCAATACTAGCGCACAGGATGGCGATCGAGGAATGTGGTGTCGCCCACTAGTATACCACTCATCAGTGAGCTATAGGCAGGTCTTCAAAGCGACAACCGACACTACTACGAGAAGCCAATTAATTCCTATGGTCTGCCTATGACGAATGATTGGAACTGATTGTGGAGCAGACAAACACCTGTGGCCTGCAGAAAAGCGAAGAGTGGGAAAATACTACGATTGATAAATTAGAGAGATTTATTAGCTTACGCTTTCAGATAAGTGTAGTGCGATTAACACATCTAAATGATTACTGGAGCAGTCAACCACCTTTTAGTTACCCGATATTGGAGTCAGATATCAAACCGATAAATAGTTTTGAGGAGGTCATAACTCACTTGCATCTAGCCGATAATGAGACGTGCGATAGGAAAACAAGCTGTATAAAATACGGTCCGCTGCTAGGAGTCGTCAATAGGAATTGTAAGGTTCTATGACAAGGTGACAATATTCACCAATTAGTCAGTGGTACCATTCAAAGAAAAAACCAAGCTTCTCCACTACAATCCCCGCAAAAGGTATTAATGTGGAATAAAGCTGTTCAGAGTCTGTGGCGAAGGATAGTATACCAAAGAAACGATGATTTTACGCTGATGCGGGCACAAATGCTAGATGCTGGGTATGTCGCAGACCCTGTTGTTATAGGCATGATGGACGTGCTGGTTGAATGGAGACACTGTTACACTGACAACTAGTCATGCTGTTCCTCTAGCTGAAGCTCTATTGGGAGGAACACTTGCTTTGCCGGTACGTCCAAGAAGAACAGAAAAGATGTACCAAAGAAGTTTACCAGTCATGAGCAATGCAGTAATTATCATTGCAATGTCAAGTGATCTTATCATTTGACATGCAACGACGTGTTATCACTGCAATGTGGGGTGATCCTTCCACTCTACACACAGTGTAACTATTTCGTCGTCTATTCTTTTATACGTGGGAGTAGATAGTAGATTGGCCGAACCGAAAGGCACCGTGCTACTGATGAAGCCAAAAGGTCGAAACGCACGTCTAGCACTAATAAATGCCATAAAAGGCCTCATAAAAGGCTGAAAATGTGCTGTCACGGTATATTAAGTTTTAAGTGGTCTCAAAAAACAGTCAAATATGAAGATATTTACCAAAGAGACTTTACCCTTCACTGCGTTTTTAGTCCTTACCACAATTTCTTTTTTTTTTTTTCACTACTTTCACTGTGCAAATCCCAAGTACCTCTAGCATTCAAGTCTGCTCCATGAACGTCTTAGAATAGTGATTGAGCACATGTCTTTGCAGTTCCGAAGATAGCCGCGTCGGGCGTTCGTTTTTGATTTCTGAACAGTGCTTGGGGGAAGAGGAATCAACCCTACGTCTAGCTGCGCCGAACAATCTTCGTCACTCGACCACCATCACTCACCAGAGGAACCAACGCATTGAAATCTGGCCAAGGACGAGCGAGGAGCTACACAGAATCAGAGTGGTGTAGTGGTGTTTAGATCCAGGAATGTGAACAAGGAAGTGAGAGCAATTCCTACAGTGTTAGGCTCCGCCACCAATCCACTGACGGGGTTTCAGGAATTGTTGGAAATAACAACAAAGAAAGCGCCTGTGGCTAACGGAGCAAATGTTTGATTTACAACATCAGTAAAATGTTTGGAAAAATGGGGTCAAGAAAATGCTTGTTTTCGAAAAAGCACTCCACAAACTAGAGAATGCAAACTTTCTAGGGCTACTAGCAATACAAAAATACTCGACGCAATTTTTTCAGAAATCTTAAGTTCAATTAGGTGTCCTTTCGAGTTACAATTTTACAGCATCGTGAAAAGAGATTTCAAAATTAAAAAAGAGTTGTAAATGCGCTTTCTTATGTACGTAGCCTTCGTATTGAAAAGTAAGGAATTTTAGGATATCTGAGCGTTTCTAACTGGATAAAATTTTTAGAAGCCTCTGTAATAATAATTCATTGTTTCACAGCGATATTAATTCCGTAGAATCGAAAATTCTACTACCTGAATACCAATGAATACGCTGTAAAGTCGGACAACAGGCTAATTATTCCGAAACTATAACATTGTCTTCTTTCCGTCAGATCCTATTCTTTCCCAAATCAGGCTAAGTAGTCAAGTATGCTTTTTCTCAAGCTATTGAATGATTACAAAAATACGAGTAAAATTAGAAAAAATGCTCAATAACAGCTAAGAATATGTTCCTTTTAGCAACGCTAGTTGTTCCATTCACACAAAAGGAGTTCTTTGACATACGAGCTCTCTCTTCACTACAATTATCCTTACAGAAATCTCCCAAATCGATAATCGATTCTTTTCAGTGTAAGGATTTTCTGAACAAACCTTTTTTGCTCAACAAAGATTTCTTCACCAACCTTTCAGTAACTATTCGAGAACTTATATCACAGAAGATTCAAAATGTACTTTTTTTTATAAAAACCTCTTCAGAGCGCTTGTGACAGTTAAATAAAATTGCGTTTCACACGCGACGCGCGTTATGGCCCTTTTTTTCCGTAACACAGGACTCTCTCTGTAGATTATTAGTAATCATCCGATAGCGTAGATATTGATGTCTCAAAAATGTGCATGCTTTCCAAAAACGAATTTTACATCGCTGTAGTAGAGAAAATAAAACTGTGTCTGGCACGCATCGCGCAGTTATCGCGCACTTTTACGTTTTTTGGGATTTTTTTCTTAGCTTCGCTCATTCCAGAATTTTTTTTGTGTTTGAACTGAAGAAGAAACTTTATTCCACCGCTCTGTTGGCTTGTGCTTTCCATCTACATTCTATATTGCGAACTAAACCCGCTACTAAGCCTAAGCTCAAGCATGAAAAGCAGATGAACGCGTGAAAAAATCTTGGAGATCCAAGTCATATGTTCTATCTTGAATTTTCAAAGAAGAGAATAAATCCAAGACTCATATCGACTGCGCCCGAAAAGCGAGTAGGTAGAGAAACCGCTCTGCACGGCCGTACACACCCTCTCACACATCCTAGTCCGGCAAAATGCGGAGCATGTGTGTGACACTCAATCTTATCTTTCTTTTTGGAATTAAATAAAAGGGTCTTTTTGGTAAGCAAGCACAGTGCTGCAATCGCCGACATTTATGCTATCGGAAGATTATTTATAGTCTTAGGGAAGAGCTTTGTCCTGGTGTGATAACGCTTGTCAAATGTGGAACGCAATTTTATTTGTACTGCTACAGTAAGGTAAGACGTTTTTTTTTCAAGAAATAAGCGGATTTTCATATTTTTCGTACTTTAGGCTCGCGAATGATTAAGGAAAGTCTAGTGAGAACCTTTACCTACCAAGAAAAAAGCCTCCTCAAAGAGTTTTTTGCGAAAGAAAATGTTTCTGATTTTCCATCATTTGTGGGGACAAGTTTCCTTATGTATTCCCACATTTGTAATGGGGAGCACTTCTTCGTGAGGCGCTCGAACGGCGCAGATAAGCGTGCATCAAAAACGACGCAAGCCGTCCTGAAAGAGTTCATTTCGGTACTTCAAGGAAGAAAAACAGCTTGCATAACCAGCTAACCATCATTTTTGGTTGGAACTGTGTGAAACAGAAGCCATCATATCCATGAATTTCCAAGGTAATAATTCTCAAGTCCAAATATCTATTGGTATGCCTGTTAACTGCGAACTTAGAAACAATCCTTCCAGAAGATAATCAGTGAACATATTTATGACCATCGTTTATGGAAGATTTGCGTAAATAAACCGTAATTGATGCTTGTCGACTAGGTCTGTAAGACGCCAAGTATACGCTGTGGTTCTTTTCTGTAATAGCGGAACGAATGAAGAAACGATCCTTTCGTCGGACTAGATTTTTCATAAGTGTTAACAATCGTTTGAAAGCTTGAATCTGTGGCTGCTGCGTTACGTCCTCCTTTTTCGAAAAAACTGCTATAATAATGCTGTTATAATGTTATATACTGTTATAATGCTTCAGCAAAAAGAAATATTTGTGTTTCACACGTGTGTTATTCTCGCAGGATAAAGGTCTTCATTCAGAGTATTAGTAGTCTTTCGACAGCATACGTTTCGATGATTCCAACGCTGTGCCTGATTTCTGGAAAGACCGTTTCACTACAGTGTAGCCAAGGAAAGTAGATTGATTCACATACGCGCACTTGTTTTTCAGCTAAGCTACGGCAAAGGGGAGGAGGGGAGCTACCCCCAGGTTCAAGGTGGCGATTGATCAATGGCGCTCAGGGGCTCACATGTGAAGTGCGACTTTTGTTTTTCAGTGAGGAATTGTTTTTCCACTTTGAAACAAACTCCAGATAAAACGTATGCCTTTTTCAGCACACGATTACCTCTACATGTTCATAGTGCTTTTCATGTTTTCAGCGAAGCAATGTGAAAACGTGCGGCAGATGCAAAACATAATTTTATTTTGGATGGCACAGCATTACAAACGAATTTTTTCGAAAAAGGAGCACATAACGTAGTAGTCAGAGGTTTAAGCTTTCAAATGATTACTAACACCTCTGAGAAAAATTCCTGTCCAGTAAAAGGGGTCGTTACTTCATCTGTTCCCCCATACAGAAAAGAACCTCCGCTGTTATCACCACTCATGGACGTCTCTCAGTTTATCAAAAATTTTTGGTTTGAGGGTACTGCCAGAGCTATTATTTAGAAATAACAAATCTTCCTAATGGGCAGATGATGATGAAACATTAGATGTAGGTGATGCCTAAGATAACTAAGTCGATATGGATATCAACATGATCAAAACCGGGTGCGAGGTATAATCATGACAACGTGAGTGGAGATATGAAGTGGCACAAGATAATGGTTAGAAATAATGCGTAATGTCCTTGTGTCATTTTCTGCACATACTTCAAAGTTAAGTCACGAAGGCAAATTGAAAATAATCGAAAGAGTAAACATAACAAGAAAACAATTTATTAGAGTCGCAGACCAGGTTTATACCAGACAGATCTGGTTGAGAACAACAAATCCACTTAGGTACCGTATAAAATCAGTCCTTTTAACATCAACTCTCACGACCACGAATACTGCAGACTAAAAGGTTAAACAATAACAAAATGTACGGTATTCTTAAGGACACTAAACACAACTAAAAACAGATTCATAGTAAGAGCTCTGATGGAAACAAATAAAATTACCATAGTGTTGTTACAGATAAGCAAAGAGAGATGATGACTCGTGCAATGAAAGACACAACGCTTCAAAAATCCCGACAATAACCATTAAATTTATACACGTTCGCCATTGAAAAAAATTAAAGCCTTCACGAATTTGGTCTAATCATCATGATGGATTTTTTTGGATGAATAAAGTACTTTTTGTTACGTGCTTTGGAACTGCTGTACGTGTACACCATGTAGCGACGACTAGGTTCAGTATCACCGTAAATACCATTCAGCGCCACGTGACCACAATTGCTGTGCCACCAGCCACTAATAGACATGTGTAGAATTACAAAAGGCAATCAAGTAGCTATAAACACTTTTGTGTTCGCTCAATATGAAAAAATTTGAACGAACCGATGAGAATTTCAGTTAGAAAAAGTACGAAATGATTACCCATAATTTCGAAATTGGGCACAGTTCAGTCCAGCAGCGTCATTATCTCTATCGATAGTGGTGAACGGATAGCCATTATTCTCCAATAAATAATCAGTAGAATTCGGAGTAGTTAGATTTCCACGGAGGGCAGGACCGAGTTCTACTACGTACATCGACGAAGAGTCACCAAGCTGAAAACTTAACGATATGCAACAATAGCTCTTCGCTCTTCGAAGGGACGTATGTTGACAAAATCGCTTTACACGTCACCTTAAAAGGCCATTCCGCCCACCAGAAACCATCTTTTTCTTTGATACAACCTATACCGGAACAAGTGTCTCCATGTAATTGAATGCGCAGGGTCCAATAATCCTTACTACGTGGAGCAAGACGGTGGATTTTCGCTAATCCAAGCCAGTGAGATTCTGGAAAATCAACCTTCGTGAAACTACCCCAATATCAACTAGACGAAAGCTTTGAATGGTGAAACCTTTGATGTCCCCAAAACCTTCCTCATATTCGTGCCATGTGCGATTGTAGAAATAAACAGTAGGGCCAGTCCGTCTAAATATTGCTCCTGTTACAAAATGATCATTCATCTGTCTTTCATTTCTATGAGTAGCTGCCGTGGTAGCAACGGATGAAGATGACGCTATACACGAACAGAGAAGCATACAAAAATCCTGAAGAAGAAATCATCTCATCCACCTCTGAATGACTGTCCATCCTCCGCCATCAGTCTCTTGATCACAATAGACTAAAAAGGATTCGTCACTATCCGGTGAAACCAAGTAAACACCGGAAGCATTCTCATCCTCAGCATGAGCGGAGCAATCCTGGAAAGATAGTCAACAGAAAGAAAATCGACCCCAAATATTGCTGACTAATAATGCAAGGAAACTGACTCTTTTCACGGCACTGAATAGCGCATCAACAGGGGGGTTCGAGACCTTGGCATTCTATAAATAAACAAATAAATTATTGAATAATTTTCACTCTTCTAAAGCAGAATGAGACCAAGAAATGATGACAGAAATGTAAGACGATGGTTTTTCAACATACAATCATTCATCTTTTCACTATAACAATCGTTAACAAAGCGTCTTCAAGCCGGTCAGGACGGCAGCTGATCGATCGCGAAGAGCGAAGCGCCGTGCAATTTCCGTTACTTAATTAGAGTATTTTCCCCGCTTTGAAAAACAAAACCTCAAAGTTATAGATGGTACCCTGATACTCCATGATTTTCTCTACACGCTCATGTGTTTTCGCCCATATATAATTGTTACTTGTGAAGAGGACTTGAGAATAAAACGCAATTTTCTTCCCAGTATTATAGCGCTTATGAAGACCTTTCTAACAATCAAGCCTAGTTTTCAGAATCGACAGAATTTATGCTATCGAACAGCTACTAAAGTATTGAAGAAAAGCCATCCACAGACTCTCACAAGTGTGAAACTTAAATTTTTTTCATTGCTACAGCGCACTGGAAAGTCTCCGAGATCTAAGCTTGCGAATAAATATCGGAAGTCTGGGAAGATAGCTCTCTCTAGCGAAGGTTTATGTACCTGAAGAGGTACACGCCATCTCGAATAGGTTAAAAAAGCTAGACCAATGCAGCCATTATAATTTTCTACACTATTTCATATATCTCCTTTATGAACGATCTTGAACTGATTGACTGCAAAGTTACATATAGTGGTTTCTCTACTCCTAGTAGTTTGATAAGAACATAAACTCAGGATTTTGGAGATATACTGAATAACTCGACTTTGCCAAAATGAAATAAACCTGTTTTGCACACAAGCGTATTCACAATTGTAAAAATGTGTATGCAAATTGGATCCTGCACGATAACTAGACCTAGGGCCTGGAATTAATATGCCAGGTATACGGTAAATAGCATAGGGTCACCTCCAACAAAAAACCTTTACCTGTGTTTACAGTGTTCGGAGTGAGCACCATCTCTCAGTTACATAACCAATGCTTCGAGGACGGTATAATCAGAGCAACAAATTACTATGAAGACGAAACGATCGTGGGTTGATTCTAATACTGCAAGTGGAAGGACTGCTCAACGGGTGAACCAAGTGAAATATAAACACGCGAACAACTTCAAATTCGTGACCTTTCCTGAACCATCGCATCGCATGGATTTGTGTACACTAATTAAGCAGGATGAAAAGGTGTTTAACCCTCTTGGGACTTGGACCCAACCCTGTGCGTGTTGAGTCTAACAATGGCGTGTAGTAATGGAGCCGAGAGTGCACTCCATGTTGAGGTTAAAAAGCAGCAGTGCTTCCACATAAGAACCACTGGATTAGCCAGAGATTGAATCTCATGGAAAATTTAGCAAAGAATAGGAAATCTATCATTGATCGTATCTTCTTGGAAATCACAATCAACATAACACTGAATTAGTACTCATTGTTCTTCGACCAAGCAAAACTTGAGCACGTAATGCGTATCACAAAAGAATACACACTTTGATCAGGCATGCTTATATAAACCTGTAGTCAGAAGGAAAACAAGACGAATAGATAAAGAGATTGTTATCATTCATCTAGCACTGGATAGTTTCTGCATGGCGTACGCGTCACCTATAGGTTCTATCGCACAATTAGGAGTTAAGAAGTTCCACAACCACAGTGACCAATAAAACTCAAGCGGTGGATAAGAAGCCCAATCAAAAGGGTATACACTGAAGTCAGCCAAGGTACCTTTAACCAAAGTAAAGACGAATAGACCCTCCACATACCAAGAGTGTGGGCCACGCACTCGTCACCGCTTAAGCAAAATGACGCCTCTAGGTAATTAAGACCAGATCAGACAAAAAATCTTGGTAGTATCAAATATATTAAGTCAACCAATGAAAGGGCAATGGGTGACCCTGGAACTTTAAGACTGATGTTAGGAACAATTAACATTTGATTTTAAATACCCTTAATGTGTATGCAATGACGGGTATACAGTGTATATAATTGCCCGCGGTCTAATTAACTAGGCTTGAGGCGAATCTCAAATAGCGCAAAGTGAGAACAACTGAAGAACACTCTTGTGAAAGTAGAACATAAAAAACTACAATTCATATAAAATGCAAAGCGTTGTGGATGTGCTCGTGTGCTGCAGTGGTCGGAGGTATCCAGTGATACACATGGTCGATGGTTCGCTCTCGCCGCTCGAAGCTCATGAAGCCTTCCATCCCCCTAAGTTGATGAATTGGTTTCAGGCTTGTCTATGAGGATGGCAGCACTGACTTTATATATCTGTAGGCCACCAAGAGTCACTGTAAGACCAGATATGCACAGAATCGCCTCAAACAATGCTAAGTGAAGAAGGATGCATGGCGCATCCCCCGGGATCGATCAACATCGGAAACTTTCTTAGAGGTTTTTTTTACAAAGCATTCCTAGAAATATCAAGCACAGCAATAATAGACGAAGAACGTAAGCCAAGCTTCTCAGTGCTCAACGTCAACATCAGCATTTCAAAAAATCATATCGCCTTTTTGACTATGAGAATCAATTTGGGATAGCACTCTAAACAAACGTAAACATGATTTTTTTTACTTATTTAACTCCTATAAGAGTTTTTCTTACTGCGCGGCTCCCATTAATTCACTCGATTCGTCTCCTCGCTTGCTTGGGATTGTTCTTCACAAACGCCACAAGATACTATCCGAACACGTCTCCTTGCAATCTTGAAAATAGCCAGGTTGGGCTATTTTGTGGGGAGTTCGTACTGATTGCAGGAGAGTCTGAGAGGCTGTGAGATCAGTGCCACGTTGAGCAGCACGGAACATCACTAGTCACTCGGCCACAACTCCCAAAGTAAATAAAGGTGGAACTGGGAGAAATTCACTTGGACGATGCACGAAGCTCTGAAGTCAGTTTTGCTCGTTTCTTTTTCAAGAAACAGACACAATCGCCACCTTGCATAAAAAAAGTTCTTTCCAATAAGCAACATTCGACGACTGCCTGTGATGACGAACCGGAATCTCTCTAGTAGAGTTAGACCAGGATTCTATGGCTAGTCAACTCGACCAGCCTTCGATATGAGGCTCATGGAGAATTTGAAATCTTCAAGATACACTTGACTTTGTACAAAACTGAAGAAGTTGGAAGACAAGGGAAACTGAATGAATTAGATACCAAGTCCAACACAATGTACTCAGGCGGGTATTTAAGGCATAACCAAACATGAACAAATAAGGATATTTAGCGGTATGCAAAACATTCGACATCAAGCGGGAATTGAACCCGCTTTACACCCATACCCAGAGACGACGTGCTGCCACTACACCACCGATGCACCGCTCTTCCTTTGATATAAACTATTGTAGTTGTTAACAACCAATCTTGAACGGGGTTTGATGTAAGCATATCAGCCCTGTCACCTATCGTCTAATTGATCGTCGAGTGACTCGAGCAGGCACCAGCAACACTTCCATTTTTGCTGTCGCGTGCGAGAGTAGCTCAGTGGGTCCTCATCGCTCTAGAAATTCGTTGAGCACATCCTTCTATGCTCCTTCTATGCTTTTCGTGAATAAATCAAACTATCGGATAGGTGGTCTTTCTGTAGAGCACTTGATATCTCGAAGAATCCAGTCGGTAACGGCTCCCGTCCAATAGCTGTCATTAAGCGCATCACGTGTCCTGCCCACCTTATTTTCGACATCCTGACATGTAGAATGACGTCTTTGATTCTTGAACGTTGACATAAGTCGGAACTTTGGATCATTTCTCTCATTTTCGATATGCGGGATACCACTAGCAACGAACCTTTCGACTGCGCGTTCAACAACGCCAGACGATCCTCCACCCTGCCCACGCAGCGACCAGGCCCTCGCTGCATAAGCACATATCGGCATTAACCAGCTATGCTGGCAACTAATCGAAATGTATTATCTAGTTGGAGAAAGAGTTGTGGCAAATCGGTGGGATCGGTGACGTGGTGGTAACACGGGTCACCGGTGTGGGTGAAACGCGGGTTCAACTCCCGCAATATGTCGAAAGTCGTTTTGTATATCACTAAATACATTCCACTGAATAATTATAACACCATACAACTGCTAAAAATCAATAAACATAAAGATTCAAATTAGACAAAAATAGGCAAATAGTAGAGTAATTCACCTAAACCTACCGTGGTAATTTCGAACAATTCAGGTGCTGGTGATATTGACGCCGTTTGAGAGACTTCCGTGCTCTCAACAGTGGTAAACCAGCTCTTTACTAATGGCTTGTTCTCAGCACTGAGATTAGCATCGGTTGTTATAGTGATAAAAGTGGTAGAACTCGTCGTCATCTCAACCGAAGTAGGATTAAAACGTAGAGGAGGCCGCTTCGGCGTTCTGGAATTTGAGACAGTAAACTATTTGAAGGGCATCTTGCGCAAAGACAATGACTCAAACCAACCGGTTAACCGCTTGCATCAGACTCACTTCTGACTCCTTAGTCGGTGAAATTCGCACTGATTGACTTTTTGACTTCACTTGATACGGATTATGACGATTATATGGAATGCTATCCATTTTGACACCGAACGGTCCAAACTCCTTAAAGGAAGCGGGAATTAAACACAACCCACACACAAGAAATGGCTCAGAATGGCTATCATTGTACGGAGGATATTACGGATGCACATTCGCTGAAGAGCCACCACATTTCACCCACTAGACCTGACTATTATATGCATAATCAAACAAAATTCTTTTTTTTCACCGCCTTTAGCGGTGGTATGATGTTATAGATGTACCCGATGATGTAGAGTGATGTGCAAAACTTTTGCGTCGCTCGAGATTCTAATCCACATTCCACTCTGTCCGGCGGCGTGTGCTCTAACGTGTTGTACTACCGACGCCTGTTTTGCCGTTAACGACCGTCAACTGATTGGCCTAGGTAGTTCGCAACGGTTGGTTGATGACAGATAGATGCGCTGCAGCGTAGAAAGAGTGGTGGCAAAAGAGACGTCGGTAGCACATCGCGTTAGAGCACACATTCCTGGATAGAGTAAAATGAAGGTTCGAAATCGCCTGGTGCAAAAGTTTTGCACATCACTCTACATCACTGGGCATAACTGTTATGAAAGGATGGAGGACAACGCTCTCGACTTTGGTCAATCCCTGAGAGATGCGACATGTATTTACCTCCATTGTAGGATAGTAGAGGTGATTGGATGCATATCTATCTTGCTTTTATAATGATTCGTAATAGACTATGGATGTATCACGTCAGCGCTGCTATTCTGCCAGTCAAGTCTGGTACCAATTCCTGAACCCGAAAAGATGAAAGGCTTGGTGAACATTAGGCGCTGGATCGAACTATCGACTAGCGTGTGTTGCACAGTGTATCTGATCACTGTGCTACACGCGCTCTATTCGGAGTTGGAATTTGAGACATTGAGACAATGTTATACGATATACAACCATACCTGTTCATCTAAATCAAGCGGAGTTGGAGCTTCATAGTGGATATATTCGATGTCCAATGCATTCTCACTCTGTTCCGATGATTGAAATAAAAAAACGACCAACACCAGGACAACTACAAACAGCACCACAAACAGCAAACACCCAAGGAGAACGACGTTTTGCCTGTAATCGGATACGTATGCCTTCAGCATGAATACAAAGTAATATTGAGAAACCTTTGAGCCATTAATGACATCTGAAGCTTAGGTGAACAAATTTTCGATGCCAACTGACATTGAATTAACCCTTTGTGGTCGAACAGCTCTTAATCGATTTGAGCAAGCGGCGCGCGATTTTTGTTATTTCATAAGGAATTTTCTTTTGTTTCGAGAAAAAACTTTAGATTTTTTGCATTGCTCTGGTATTCCATGATTTCTTCTACAAGCTCATATAATTTTTGTGCATACATAACTTTTAGGTCTGAGTAAAACTTCGAGTGTAAAACGTAATTTTCCTTTCGCTCATAAAACGCGTTACGAAGATCTTACTAAAAATTAAATCTAGCTTCGAGATTGACAAGATTTATGCTATCGAAAAGAAATTTGTACAGTCTTACGAAAAGTCATCCACAGACCCTAGCCATGCAAACAAAACAATTCCAAGGAAAGACGTAGTTTTCTTCTCGCTGCTACAGTGCAATAAAGAAGGCTTTTCAGAACCAAGCATAATGTTAGAATTGTCGAGATTTACGCTTTTAAATGACTATTAAAATTCTGTAAAAAAGCTTCTGTCCAGAGAAAAAAGACTTCTGAAAAGTCGTGCATCTGGTACGATGCACGCCGTCCGCCAAAAGGCTGATTTCATCTGCACTACTGCTGATTTTCAATTCCCACTACTACAAAATCTAAGAAAAAGTACTCTTTTAATAAAAAATAACTAATAATAAAAATCTTCTTATTTAACCGTTTCTTGCGGTGTTATCATGTTGTAGATATACCTACTGATCGAGAGTAATGTGCAAAATTTCAGCGTCGGCGGGACGAACCCGCATTTCATCCTTTGAGGGGGGCGCGTGCTCTTGCCCATTGCCCTACCAAAGCCTGCTCTGCTCAGCACTCTTTCCACGTTAGAAGGCATCTATAGTATAAAGAGTGGCGACAAGATAGGCGTCGATAGTGAAACGGGATAGAGCAGGACGCCTCCCTCATAGGGTGAAATGCGGGTTCGACTCCTGGCTGACGCAAAAATTTTTGCACATCACTATAATTCAAGGTTATATCACCAAAAGCACTTATTCTCGATGGAACTGGAGACGTCTGGACTGCTCACCACTTGCGAAGGCAACAACCCGTCTGTTGGCTATGTAGATCAGGAGTAACAATCCATGGATCCAACTCGGTTCCATCATATCGGCACGTGTCGTAACTGCGCCTGTACTGTCTCATTGTCTCTCAAGAACACACTAAAACAAGTAAAAAAGAAGTGTCTCGATCAAAAATTGACTAGCAAAAATCGACGAACATCACGAAAAAGTTGGCTCGAAATCCACTACTCTCTCTCTCTCTCTCTCTCTCTCTCTCTCTCTCTCTCTACTTCTTTCTCTCCTCTCCTATCTTCCTATGAGTGACATAATCATGAGAAAATGTTCGAAAAAAAATAGAGAAATAGGAAAGATAAGCAAGTGAAAACCGAGTAGAGACGAGGAATTATCGATGGACGTTGGCACAGATCAAGCTCAAAACACTGGAGCCTCTCCGCCAATCAATAATCACAGATATTACGAAACATTTATGAAGACACTTAAGAGTCAGTTAGCCACGATTGAATCAGTTGTG
Source organism: Parelaphostrongylus tenuis (assembly GCA_019055375.1). Taxonomy (NCBI): domain Eukaryota; kingdom Metazoa; phylum Nematoda; class Chromadorea; order Rhabditida; family Metastrongylidae; genus Parelaphostrongylus; species Parelaphostrongylus tenuis. Next base: position 39,388 of record JAHQIW010007444.1, on the reverse strand, counting down.
ACGCGTCTCGTAGTTGGAGAGACAAGAAAAACATCTGAGACGATCAACGAAACCACCGCCACCCGTGTAGATCAAAATGCGACGACGACAGCGAGGCAAATGCCACCGTTCGTAGGCACTCGTCACTAGACCCAATGGCGGCGACGTTTCATCGGCCTAGATCACGTGGTCCGCGATCGATTACTCGATGGTAGCGCATCAGATGATTTGTACTAATAGCAAAGAACGTTACGGAAGCGCGGTTGATCTACTAGGGAGATCAAACCCGAAGTAGCGGATAAATGTTGATGTAAATGCCAGGGCCAGAGTGAATTTCATAGCATTAGAGTGATGCAAAAGTAATGGCAATTTATGCATTGTTGTAAGTTGGGCATGGCCTAGTGGTTGTGATGCTCGTCGCACGCGCTCGTGAGACCGAACCGCTTCCTTCCCCCCCCTTCTCGCACACTTAGTCAGTCAACAATGAGCCCCCTATGGAACACAACACACAGCCATAGGCTATCCTCTAGGTTGCACGGTGACATACTCGACCAGTATTCTACGTCAATCAAAGAAAAGACGAGAAACGAATCGAATGCTAGAAGAATTGGGATGTGCACAATAAAAACTGTGATGATGGGTTGTGCAATAAAAGAGTACTATGCAAAGTATAGAGGTGATAATTTGCTACTAAAATTATAGTTTACGGTCATAAACGACACAAAAATCAGAGAATAGCTCTCATGAGACGTTGTCTGCCATTGAGTCTACAGTCGACTGTAGAGAGAGTGTCGTTGCAAATCGAGACAACTCTACTTCGTACCATCCTTTTTCGTTTTTTTCCCCTTCCAAAACCAGTATTGGAAGACGAATGAGGTGGAAAATCTGCCAGGATTCCTTTATTTACGCTAAAAGTTCTTAAAATAGAGGAATATAATAGAACTTGAAACACTCTCAACGCATTAAAAGAGTATTTAATCAAGCTTTTCAATGCATATGAAAAAAGAGCGCATGTGATGCAGTGGTTAGAGGTGCTCTGCGTCACACACGAGGTCGATGGATCGATCTCGCGCTCATGGCCCACCAAGCATCCATTCTTTTGAAGTCGGTACATAGGTGCCAGAGTGAGCTCAGACTTGTCTGGGAGGATAAGCAGCACTGAGTCGACTGCAGTGGTGGGGCACCGCGAGTCATTGTAAAGACCAGATATGCATAAACTTACCTCGAACGAAGTTAAAAATTGAAGACGAATGCTTGGCGCATCCCGGGTTGATCAACATCGACAGCTTTATCCTTTTTATATGGAAAATCTCTGTACACAGACACCCAGTTTACACTTACACGTTACTATGTTATTGATACTTTTACTATCATTGTACTACACATCACTTCACTATTTACATAATATCAATTTATATCCATTTTTTATTCAATTTTATTTTATTTTTGCGTAGGGAACACACAGACCTAATAAGTGTACTAAACAGAATTTGTTTGATGGCTAAGCTAAAACGACAAGGTTGATAAGTGAACTTTATTCGGCTAAGATTTTGTCTTCTCTGTTTTTTCAGAGCCGATTAATCCGCGCTGATTGTCTACAGTCGTTCATTGTCAAGGTACTAGTTCATAAACAAAGACGGTGAACTGCGGACAATCGGCTTAACTCATCGGCTCTGAAGAAACGAATACGTCGGAGCATGAGCCAAATGAAGAACTTGATCAACCTCGTGTTATTAGACTGATCATCAAAGGAACTAATAATGATGGGTTGCCTCAAAATTTATTTCGCAATATCATTTAATTCATTTTCGCATCGCGTTATTGCCGGAAGGCTGTGGCGGGTTGGAGAATCCTTTATTAGCTTTAGTCAGGGGTTATGAGTTATAAAAGTAGAAGCTATAGGCTATAAAGGTATATAGGGCACTAGCTAATCTAGCTAATGATGTCTCGATGGACACCTCATGCAGTGACCGACTATGACCGGGCTGCACGCTTGACCATTTGCAGAAGTCTTCTGCTGCGACAGGTCAGACTCGACTATCTCAAGTCGGAACCGGAAATGTATCCGGAGTCTACTACGAGAACAACATGCGTCACGCTTACTGGCTGCCTCGCGGCAAAGACCTGCTAACTCAGCCAAAGCGCGAGTCCCATGCTCGCGAAATCATACTCTCGATTTTCTGGGATTGACAGCGCATGCTATTCTGGTAACTGTTCGGCAACGATCAGACAATCGATGCCGACGTCTACGCGGAGAACTCTGAAAGGTAATTGCAGCAACACGAGAGGAATATCTGAGATGACTCAGTGTCGTTGTTCTTCAGGAGAGCGCTCGACCTCACATTGCAAATTCAACTTGCCACATTTTGGAGAATCTCGTCTCGACCACGATACCACATCCATCGTATGGACCTCATATTACTCCATCAGATTATCACCTCTTCCGCGCCCTGAAGTAGCATCTACGGGACAAAATCCCGTGAATTTCGACAACCTCAGAAATGACCTCATCGACTTCATTGGTCACCAGCCTCATTCTTTTTGAGAGGAATTCATCCCATATTTGTCCAAAAAGTGGTTGCATATCATAATCAATGATCATGATGGTGAATATAATGTTGCTTATTTGATTTCTTTAGAAAAATAGCAATTGAATTAACAAAAGTGTCAAAATGCAAAAGGAATTATGGGACAACCCAGAAATTCCGACGTTGAAAAACTGTTCGATTTCGACTGTCGTCTTTGAAATACAAGATAAAAATGATCAATTGTGGACGACAAAAGTGATAATTTACAGAGCTTGGCATGTTAGTGAGTGTTGAACGAGAGTAGTATCCAAATAGAATATATTCTTGATTGGTTCGATTTTACTTATCATCGGCAAAGAATCAAATGAGTCAAAATATCGCACACATATAAAATTTAAGGAGGAAAATTATGAACGGAATAAGGGAAAAAAATCGTTGATTCAGGAACAGGTTATAATCGAAAGTATAGTTTTATACAGTAAGGCAACAACGTTCAAAAGTCATACCATTTTACTAGGTCTGACCAGAAAAGTATTAAAAATAGGTTAACAATAACAACAATGACCTTAAGCGAATAAAATGCAATAGACATGACCGCGTACGAAAATTGCACTCTTGAAAAACTAGTCGTATACCTACAACAGTCATTTGTCGTTATGTTTGAATTGATTGTATCATGCAACATTCATAGAGCGGTGTTCTCGATTTTTGATTAGAAAATGCAACAATATTAAAGAAAACCTAGTTAGAAGGATCGTCTTAGGCCTAATGTACGTTGTAGTATGAAAATTTGTTTATAATATTGCTTACAAAAGCGTATGTAGTGCTCTCTCCAAAGATGCCATTCAATAGAAACACGTGACCGACTGTTCGATCCTGGTGACCTAAGCTATTTAAGTCCTCGGCCTCTGTGTGGATGGGCCGCGCAATTGGTCTCAAGTTCGACGCCTCTTCATAAGTGATTATGAAAGCTTCCTTCCAATCGGCTCTACAATGCTACGAACGGAATCGAATGGATGAAATATCTCCCGGGAGTAGATTAAAGCCGAACACTTCATCCTCTATATATTAACAGTGATTTATTGATCAAATTGAAGGTTAAATGTCGTCGTAACAACAAAATATTGAAAATAAGAAGGTTTACCTACTCGTTACAGCACAAACCACAATCACACATCAGAAGTGGTTCTACGCTTACAAAAAGAGAACACACTAATGCATGTCTTTCAGCGAAACTATGAGTGATCTCACGTGAATGGATCAGTACAGACGGTGAAGCTTCTTGCTTTTGTTATGGACGCAAAATACTTTCAATCGTAATTCCTTCTTTTTACTTTCGGATCAGCTCAAACTCGCAAACTTACGACAACCGACGGATCAGTTCGTTGACGTTGATGGATTACAGCGTTTCTAAATGTTGTAATGATAAGCGAAATAAAAATAAGTTTCAGTTTCCTGTCACATTAAAAGCACTTTACAGAACAGCAAGGTGATTTTGATTTTGCTCCCAAAAATTAGTTCACTAAGCATGTCGTTTTATAACATTTACACCATTCCGTTACAGGTATTGATAGAAGTTTAGATTGCAATTAATAGGCTTATAACCGACTTTGGTATAATTACAGCATGAATAATGAGTATTTTGTTGTGTTGATAGGCAAACACGAAGTCCTTAAAGAATTTTTGGTACGGATAACGTTCTAACGCTTCCGCCTTCATCAGAAGAGGAATAATGCAGTCTAAGTGTGAAGGATACTTGTGAAACAATTCTGTATGGTATTCTACTCCATTGGATTTGACACCACGCAGATACGAAGAAGTGCATTGAGAAAATGAATGACTGCGGATAATCGAGTTTAGTCAGTGTACCTTGTGTACCTTAAAGAAGGAGAAAATGCCGTTTTATCAGTTACAATGAAGTTTTTTATCAATAAACTTGTGAAATCTTTCCAGTACCACAAAACGATGGCATAACAATTACAGCTGGAGGACTTACTTGTATAAAGAACATTAGTGAAATAGTTTGAGCATTGAGGTAATGTGATATGAATAAATTGGATGGATTTGCCCCGTTTTCACTGTGACGTCATGACATCATGTTACTTCTCCAATCAACGCTTCGCATTCCTCGTTATTCACACCTCACCACATTGTCATATCCGTATACAATTCAACGATTTTGTAAAGCATTTTGTAGAGCATTTTCTTCACATTCGCCAAGCAATACAAAGACGATAATAATAGTTAGAGATAGGCAGAGACCGTTTTTTATTTAAACGTCAAAGTGAGGAAATCAATGGATGTGCCTGGAGTTTGGATGAAAAGTTCACGCACACAAAATTTTCACTCATGTGCTCTATGCTCGGTGTATGATTTTCTCTACATATAATCTTTCTGTCTCGATACTCTTTCATTTTGATATGAAGTGGCTTCGTTGTCGTTCTGTTTTGTTAATGTGTTCATCAATATGGGTCTTACAAAAGTGATGGCATTTTGTACATGAACTCTTTTATTTCCTGTCTCTAATGTAACGGAAGACTGTGTTGTACGTGAACAAGGCTGCTAAATTGATTCCGAAGTAACTGACAACGTTTTCCAGCAGGAGTCCAACAATCGCTATAGAATTATTGTACTAAAATTCTTCAAGAGTCTCTTAATAGCGGTGCATGACTCCTTGAATACTGAAAACAATTTAAGTGGGGTCTTATTCGCAATTTTCCTTTGCAGTCATGACATTTCCGTCAGATTTACCTTATGTGCTTGTGATTTTGTTCACACTGAAGATAATTACCTGCCAGGCCAAACAAGCATATCCTTGTTCTGTCCTTCTCTTGTGCATACATTTGCAGTTACATCTTTTTGACAGAATTCTTGAAGGAAATAGACAACGTCGCAAACTGATACATTTTTATAGCTTGGTTATCGATGCATACTTATTTTCGGGATGATTGCCCCGAGTTTTAAAGGTTGAAAACCGTTTCTGTTCAAGTGTTTCTTGCATAAAGATTATACTCTTTTCATGCTCATTATATGCAAAACCTTTGTCCGTCTCTAACAATGACAAGAGATCTGTGTTTAGATTATGCCATCTGTTTTTGTTTCAAACTAATGTACTGTAGAAGCCAAATCTGTAATTTTTTTTTATAATTCTTTCGAATTCTTGCTAGTTAATCCATAATCAATGAATCTTACTGATTTTTGATTTTTAATTTCGAACTTTCTGAAATTCATTCACTTCAATTGTTGAAAATGATGTACTCCTTGATGCTTTTCAAAAACTGAGCCTCATCTAACCTTGGTAGGGATATTCAACATATTGCTACGAATGTAGTTGATTGCATCTCTCAGGAATACGTCAAACACTCCATCAATTTTAATATGGTTACAGCGTTATAATATATGATTTAGAACCTTCTAAAATTCTATTCAAATATATATCTGACTTAGAATTTTTGTTTTTTTTTCATTCGTTTAAATTTTAAAAAGATGTAGCTGTTGTTTCGCTCATCAATCAATCAATCTCTGTATTCTTTCATTATCCCTTGAGTAAATTTTATTTGTTCGTTTATTTGCTTTGTTATCTTCATTGCTGCTTTGACTATTCACTCGGAAAGCTCATTCAATCGTATAATACTCATTCCGCTCCCCTTTACGCTTCAAGGCTTTTCAACGCAAAACAAACTGAAATGTGTTTCGGCATCGATTGGTACTAAATATCGTTATATCTCCACAAATCCATGATATTATGTTTTCAGCAAGAGTTTTTCTACGAATTATAGCAATCTGAAAAGGAGGCCTAATTTGAAGACTTGAATGTGTACTTTTTTCTGTCGTATTATATTCCATCGTTCAGGAATGTATAGGAATCCATAGTTGGTTTCTGATTAACAAAGAGGTATTAATAATTTGATAAAGTTTTCCATTTGCTAACTTTTGCTCGGGCGTTAGCCGAAGAAAATGGTACAGACATGTATTCATCTACTGTATTATACTATTATCAGAACCATTTTCTAGCATAAATTCCAACTCTTCAGGTAAGGCCGTTTATGAAAAGCGCCGCAGCGTTAAATTCTCACGTGGTTGTCCGGCGCGAACAATCTGCAGAAGAAGTGTTATCATCATTAAGGTGTAATTTCGTAATAAAATTTAGAGTTTTCTTGTCACCATGAAGATTTCTGATCAATGAATGGTAAAACACGGTAGAACAGACCATTATGGCAGTTTGTAGTTGGAACGAGCTCAAAACAGTTACAAAAAAAAAAGAAGAAATTTTTGTCAAAAAAGTATTGCTCATTGCATGCGATGCCACCTTCATAGATAACTCTCAACAATATGACAACTCTACCAAGGCTTACTCCGACTGCATACCAAAACCCTCTCCATATAAGTTCCTTCTAAAAGCCCTGCATGTAAAATATGTATTCGAGTTATATTTTCACAAGACAGGCGATGAAATTGCGCAATGAAGGGTTGAAGGTATGTTCTTTTCAAAAGGATGTAGCTTTCGCATTGAAAAGTGAGGATTTCAAAATTTCGTAATTAGGTACCAATAAATCCACTGTAGATCCAAACGAACGGCTAGCTGATCCAAAAGAAGACGTATTCCTCTTTTGAGTTATTATAACGCACTAAGAGGACCTTTCTAGAAATGAAGCCTACTTAGATTCCCTTTTCGCAGGCTACAGAACGTTTATTAATAGTCTAATGAAATGAACTCTGTTTGGTAGGAAAAAGTAGAGAACTCATGATAACATTCCACAGAAAAAGGTTGCATTCCACACAGTTTGAAACAAACAATGAAGATTTATAGGACGACTGGCTCTCTTCTTTTTACGAAGAAAAAAAGTTTATAGGAGATGCTACTCTGTTTTTTATTCTTATATGACGATAAAGTGACTCTGAAGTCAATTTTTCTCTGCAAATATTAGGTTGATGCAAAAGTAAGCGCGGTTCTAGACCGTGAATTTTCTATCAAATATAACTAAATCAAAAGCATCTTATTGATTAAAATGGGAACCATTACAATCAACACATATTTATCAATGTGAAGTGAGTTTACTGTAGCATAAAAATAGGCGTCTCGGGATTCCACGAACTCTTGAAAGCACATTCTACATTATGCTTGTTATGAAAGAGTTTTCGTTGCAAGAAACTCTCAAGATGTTTGATGAAGTGGTAGTGGGTGGGCACGAGGTCCGGCTAACATGGAAGGTTCAGGCAAAACCGCGTAGCCCAATTCGCTCAAGGTTCAAAGCGTTCGTTGTGCGACGTGGGGGTGTCGACTAGCTATATCAAACGCAATAATTTTGCACCGACCTTTTCGCTTTTGCAATTCGCTTCAAATGGAGAACAACCGTAAAATGGTCAATATAAAGGTTTTCTGCAATATCTCGTGTAGTCTTAGGAGGATCAGTACCGATGATTGCTCTTAACTGGTCAATGTCAACTCCCTGGGCCGGCCATTATGTTTCGCATCGTCAAGACTCGTCTCCTTTACGAAACTCCTTCAACCACCATTAACTGCAGTACACGTTCGTTAGCGACTCCTGTGTCAAATGCACTGTTGATTTACGAGCTATCTCTGCTGTTTTGCGACCCATGTTGAACTCAAATAAGAAAATTGCTCGAATTTGCTTTTTCTAACGTTTTTTTCCATAGTCAACAATGGATATAGAATAAACAGAAAGTAACCTTTATCAGCGATAGAATATAAAGTAAAAAATGAGCATTGAAACGATGTTTAATATAACCACATTTGATAAAGAAGATGTTCCAATATCAAGTGACAAAGTTTGACAACGTTCAAACACAGTTGCGTTTGTACCAATCTAACACCAATAAATCCGTTGTAAAATTGAAACAAACATTGGCTATCTACACCATATGCAAACTGGCCCTTTTCGTCTTATTGCAGAAAACTTTAAGGTCTTATCAAGAAACAAACCTTGCACTAAAATTCGCTTTTCTCAAGCTATTAAATGGCAGCAGAAGCACAAATTTTAAATAAGGAAAATGTCAGACAACAGTTCGAAAACGTTTCCTTTTAGAACGATGTGGTTTTCTCCTAGAGACATAGAGACTTGCGACAGATAGCGTTCTTTTTACTCAAAAAAAACCTTTATGAAGGTGTTTTTGCTGCCATTTCATCATCTTGCAATATTAGTAATTCCCAAAACCTAAATTTACTTGATAAATTCCTTCATTTCCATTGCGGCACGCCAACGAAAATTTGCTCCAGACGCTAAGCCGCGATTACAGTAGGTGAGCGAGACGAAACGCCCACGGTGTGGTGCAAAATGTACCACGATTTATCTAAAAAATGAAAAACTTTGGACAGTTTCCGTATACTTGTTCATGTACTTAACGTAGTCATCTATGCGTAGATAGAAGCACTGGACTGTAGTGACCTAACTCTTGTGCTTAATAACATACACCTCTTCGAAGTATTGGGAAAACTTTGCTGTTTGAATCTTGTAATCCACCACGATTGCAAACTTTAGTGTAGTGTTCCCACGAAAGGTATCTGTATCATTTGGGACACACAATTTTGAAGTTTGACGAAAAGATAAGTAGAAACATATGTATATTCAAAGACACTGACTATACTGTAGCGTTGCGATTTTTGGCAGTTGATGTAATCAAGGTATGATATCAAATTTAGTAGATAACCTCCGACGTTTCCTAGACTACCGCGTGAGTCGAAGGCTAATTTCATCTCATTACGGGCTCGTAGTCTATGCGTAATATAGACCATAAATTTCCGAAAACTAGAATTGTGGTCCATTGAAAACATCTCAGCGTTATGGAAAAGATTTCGCTCTATGGCTTTATGAGTAGTATGGCATATGTGTTACTTTGTACTGTACGTTGTTATGGTTAAACTACACTTCACGTTGCTGTCAGCATTTGAAAGTTTTCCACAACCGCTACTCAGTGACCTATTTTGTTATTTGTACCCGCACAATCCATTCAGTAACCTAGTTTCTCAAGAATAATATTTTCTTGCAACCTGCTAGGCCTAGATAGCTGCTTTTTACGAGCCGTAACATAGGATAAGCTATAGATTGAGTACATCACGTGCGATGAAAAAGATGTGTAACAAAATAAACGGTCGCAAAAAACGCATAGGAGCAATGTACCGCATCTAAAATCTACTCTTATTCATGAACATCTCAAACAGTGTCTGATAAATGACGTTTTATAATATTTCAAAAATTGCCGTTAAAACACCAATTTACTTCGAATAGTTATGTGGACCATGATTTCAAAGAATCGTTATATGGTCCCTCTCGTTAGTTTTGGCACTAGAGCAATAAACACCAAACTAAATAATATACATGGATTACTGGTATTCATTCGACAGCCCCAATCTGAAAAGTTCTGATGCTGAAACTGGTTTTTGAAAACGGTCTATCTCAAGCGTTGTTAGAGCAGAAAGAAAATGATGTTTCACACTCAAAGTAGTTTTCTCGTTGCTTGAACTTTATAGCGGGTTTATTTGACAGTGTGAAATAAAAAAATTTCATACTTTGAAATGATAGAAGGAAGTATCATCTTCAGTTCCCATGCAAACAATCTAGAAATTTATCTGAAAGGGAGAAAAAATTTTGCAAATAAGTGACGCTATGCGCAGGGGTTTTAACTACAGTCTCGAAAAAGCGCGTTATTTGAGAGACATGCAAATTTTTTGATCAATTCAATTACTGAGAAATTTATCAAAGTTTTTCTTTAATGGAATTATAGAGCAGACATTGCTTTGTCGTTGTATATGTACAATTTTCTTTTTTTTGTCTTACACTGCCGCACAAACCCGTTATAAAATTCAGGCGATGAGCTAATTACTTCGGGTGGAAACATGATTTTCTATTTACTCTAACAGCGCTTTATACAGACCTTCTCAAGAACCACTTCTAATATCAAAATTGTGAAGTTTGCGCTGTCGAACTACCAGTAATTCATGTATCCACGGATCTCCCTCTTTGAGGGATCTTGCGCAGTTAATTGCGAGGGCACGTAGCGCGTCCCCAGATGGTCGATAGGGGAATTAAACGAGAACCAAAAGCGACCGTGTGCTTTCCAAAGACACATGTGGATTCGGGGAATGAGCTTCCTGTTTCTAGCGCACCGACGTGACAAAACTCCACTTTCTACGAGTCAAATCGGTCAAAAGTCTGCAATCAAAGCGACAGGGAAACACATGGGAGGCGGTCAAGAGTTGTCTTCAACAATTAAGTGGCAAGCTACTCGTGAGTATCCAGCCCACACGTTCAGAGCCTAGCAAGCTACACGTTGGGTATCAAATTGCTAAATACAGTAACAATATGGGATTCATCCCCTTGACCCCGAAAGAGTCTCTGGTACGGCAACGCCGTGTAGGACGGTTACGAAGAGGCTGCTAAAATCTCATGACCTAACGAGAGTGCCAAATCGAAACAGACTAATCTAATGTCGATTCGTACCCACAATGTACGAACACTTGCTCAAGAATCCCCTGCTAGAATACCTATTGATTCAGGCAAGAAGCATAAGGTGCGACGTCGTTGACCTGTCTTAGACGAGAAGACGTCATCCTTTTCATGCTGTTTATGACACCGCAGAAGAACTGTTTCTTGGAATATGCGATAGCAGAGGTGTTGGCGGCATTGGCGTCCTCGTCAAATCAAATTTCACCGTTAACCTCGACTCATTTGAACAACTAAAACCCCGTACCGGACCTACTGCGATTGAAACGATGTGGATCAATGACGGCTCTGATCATCTTCGTTGCTTACGCACCAACATCAAGCTATGACGAATACGAGGTCCAAGCGTTCTATATGGACTTCGAAAAATTTTTGAGAGAAGACCACACATTCTTGAAGGTCAATTTTGGAAAATTTAGAGCGAAAATTGGACATAGGAAGAACGCCTGAAGAACGTCACATAGGACCCACGGACTAGAATGGAAATGAACAGGGTGAGAGGCTATCTGAGTTTAACATGACGACACAAACGATCCAACGTAACTCACAATATCCAAAAGCCTCACTTTCGGCGATGGACGTGGGAGCCTCCCAATGAAGAGTACCATAACGAATGAGACCAAGTCCTAGTAAATCGATGGTTTCGCCTGACCGAATTTCGTTGATGTTCCTTAGTTTTACACGGGATCAGACCATCGCCTCCTTCGCGCAGGGTTCCGTTTTTTGCGGGAAAGGAGAGGAAGCCGCTAGACTCAAGCAACGAAATCCCAGAACACCATAGACTGGGATGTATTCAAATAATTAGTCGGCTCTTGGGAAGATACTTTTGTCGACAACAAAGGCGAAGAATACGACCAGTTCGTCGAATATCTTCACGTTAACTCTATGGAAGCCGGGAGCCCTAAAGCCACCAAGGGACGCTTGTTTCCGCAGACACTCGGGCAGATACGTCAACGTGGAATCGCTCGAGCTACAGGCAACAGAAATCTTACGTCCGGACTTGCAAAACGCTGCAGAGAAGCGATAAAAAAAAGAATTCAAAGAGAGACGAGCAGCAGTTATGGCAGAAGCTGGGAAGAGCATTCGCAAAGCCCAGAGAAGCTTTGCCAATTACAAGAGCAGATGATTGCACTCCGACTCCTGACGGACACTTACAGCTTCCAAGGACAATGGAAAAATTATCCACTACTACTACGCGGATCTCTTCGCCAGCCATGTCCTCTTACCGTCATATAGATTGAAAGAGAATAAATCTGTCGTTCCACTGGTTCTCCCTTCGGAAATCCGACATGCTATATCATTGGTGAAGAATAGAACAACATCCGGTTCAGACAGATTTTGACCAGAACACCTGAAGAAAAGAACCTACCGTCAGTTCTCATCAACACGCTTACTCTGCTCTTTACTTGATGCCTACGAGAATACATGAGTTCCCAATCAGTGAAAAACAAGCAAGACCGTATTTTTGCTCAAGAAGGTAGATCTTCACGACATAGGCAGTTATCGCTCGATCTGGCTTGCTGTCCGCTGTCTATAAACTCTTCACTCGAGTCATCCTAAACAAGATTGACGAACACTGGACAAACGACGGCCATGCGAACAAGCAGGGTTTCGAAAAGGATTGAGACCATAGACCACATTCACACGATTACAAGACTCACTGAAGTTTCACGAGAGTACAAACAACCACTCTGTCTCACTTTCATCGATTTGCAGAAAGCCTTTGCTTCAGGGGAAACAGAAAGGGTTATAGAAACTTTGGATAACAGGGCGTCCCTACTCGGTACATAATGGTCCTTCATGAGCTATATAAAGATTTCACGACCAAAATATCACCATTCTACAACAATATTACCACTGATCAGAAGAGGGGTTCGACCAATATCATATCGCCGGAATTATTCATTGTGACCCTCCAAAAAGTCATGCGAACAAGGAAATGGTACTATGGGAGTGAAAAGCGATGGTCGACAATCAAACCACCTTCGTTTCGCTGGTGATATCCTCCTCACAACATCAAGCATCAGCCAAGCAGATCGAATGCTGACCAATTTCGAAAACGCCTGTGGAAATATTGGTCTTCAACTAAATCTATCGAAAAACGATGCTCATGAGGAGCAGATGTGTTTTGAATGCCCCTTTCACGCTCAACAAAGCGATCATCTCTGAATGCTCTAGTTTCGTCTATCTAGATCATGAAATCCACATAATGAACGACCTAGCTCCACAGATGAGCAGAGGAAGCGAGCGGCTTGGGGAACGATTAAGAGAACTGAGGTCGTAATGAAGAGGAAAATGAGCATCCGACTCAGTGCCCACTTGTCCGACTCAACGGTTATTCATGCCCTAACGTATGCATCAGAAACCTGGTCGCTACGTAAGCAGGAATGGAGACCACTTAGCGTTATTAAACACGCAGAAGATAGGTCGATGCTAAGATTATCTCGTATCTCGCAAGTGAGAGAAAGGATCCGAAATTCCGACCTACGTCAACGATCGAAGATTGAAGACGCCGTTCCACATACCAGGATATCGAAAATAAGGTGGGCTGGACACGTGATGCGCTTCAATGACAACCGATGGACGAGAGCCGTACGACTGGACTACTCGGGACATCAAACGCTCTACAAGAAACCACCGACCCGATGGTCCGGTTTCTTCACGAAAAACCTAGAAGAAAGATATGATGCTCAGCGAATCCTTAGAGCAAGGAGCATCCACTGGGCTACTCTCGCATGCGATAGGGAAAGATGGAAGTGTTGTTGATGCCTACTCGAGTCACTCAACGAACAACAGGATCACAGTTGGAACAGGTGATTATTTAGTTTGGTTTCGTTTTCTTTAGTGTCAAAACTTATGAGAAGGCCTGAGACTTTCACTGCATATATACACGGTGGTTTATTGTCAGTATCGTGTATTATTATTCAATATTCATTGTTTCAGATTCAATTCACGAATTCCGAAGAATAGCACAGATGATCTGTGAGGCACTTGACATGGATAAGTCATTTCATATTTGAGTTTCCATTCAAATAGTGATACAGTTTCATGGTGCCGTCCATGCTGTTTTGCTGAGAAAAACGCGATCTTCATTGTTGCCAACGTTCGGCTCACTATAATTGTATTTTATCATTTTTTTTTTGATAAAGTCAGGCCACACTGTATTAAATTGGGCTTGTACGACTTATTGTAATCAATTCCCTTTGTATAACTGTCTATGAATGCTTTATTTCCTTGCTATTATGAGTTCTTTATAGTGTAACTGGGTGAAACATTGATGAGGCGAGTAAATTTTTTAAGAAGATTAGTTCTTCATAACGAAGTACTTCTAAATTCTTTTTCGTCAATGTGATTACTTACAGACTGACATTTGGGAAACTTTTCTTTGATTCTCCAACAATACAGTGGGTTTATATAACTTGAGATAATCCATTTTATATATCGACTTTCTTTCAACTTTGGCATCACAGTTCAGTCACAAATTCCTTCATAATAAAGCGAAGAGCACGAAGATATATGAAAAAGAATGCACTTGACAAAAGTTCCGCCGCGTCTTGTCTTCCTCAAAGCCAATTGATCCGAGCCGATGCTCCACATTAGTTTGTCCTCGTTGTGGTCTTCGCCTTCGTTGTCGTTCGAGTCGGATCTTCTTGGAAAGACACCTCGTAGATGAGGACATCACCCGACAGTGCTTCTCTTGTGAGGATGGTTGGTGATGGGACTGTTTGTGCGCTGATAATATTTTGTTTCACAGTTCATCCTGTAGCAGTCGGTATATATTTTGCTAACACTTGATGTCATGATGATTTGAGAAGTGATTTTTCTCTAACTTTGACATTACCACTTAATCCCATATTGTGTATAGATAAGCAAAAAGCAAGAAGCTGGTAGGAAAAAACCTTTTTATTCGGCCAACGTTTCAGCGCATTCAACGAAGTAAAAGCCAATGCGAGGATGAACTACCGTGGAGCATCGACTCGGATGAATTGTCTTTCAAGAAGACGAAACACATCAACCGTTTAGCCGAATAAGTGTTTTTACTAACTTAGTGCTTGTTACTTAATCAGATAAGGATAAGAGACAATTCATTCAAACGTTTTGTGCGTAAAGGCGAGTTTTACTGAGAATGTTTTATTTATCGAATGTGAGCAAATTCAATCTCACAAGATTACGATAACTTGGAAACCTTCGTTAATTATCTGTGTTATATCTGACGTGTCTTGTTGACTAAATATCAGAACAATTCGTCTTTTTGAGGTTTGAAATCAATACGTTTATACCCATTAGAAAAAAGTAAAAATTTGTAATGAATTCTGTGAAAGAAGGCTCAAATTCAAGAAATGAAAACAAGGAATGTAAGCAAGGTCAGAAACCTGCATGAATTAAGATTGTTGAAGGTGAATGCTGCTCAAATATAGTGCCTTATATAGTATTATTTTATCTTTTGTTTCTAAGAAATTTCCAAAGTAACTTATCAACATAGGCATACTCAAACTCTATAGTGAAATGGACAATTTTTCCTCAGGACCGAGTATTTGTTTTCCCGGCATAGAAAGAATAACTCAGTGCGTCCTTCAATAAGCAGAAGCTAGGTTATTGATAGCAGGATTTATTGAACATTAACATATCATAGTCATAATAGAATGGCTGACGTCTCCGCGGTATCGCACCATTCAGAGCTCGGAAAAGTATTTGACTCGCAATCTATTCAGTCGAATTTTCTAGCAATTCAGCAGAAAAACGTACGTGAAGTCGATACTGACAAAAAATCAGCAATTATTTTACTGTATCAAATTGTAATTGCTAAGCTCTGCTCTGCTTCTGCTCATCAAAGAAACTCTAGTGAACGGTCTTCACACGACAGTTCCATTGCAAGCCATTACCCAATCGTATAATCTGAATATTGGATAAATCTTTCTTTCAAGTTCTGAAGGGGGTTCCAATGTCTTCATCACAGGCATATTACCACTTTTATGCTTAGTTGAGATGGCTTTGCCCTCTAGTGACAAAATTCTTCTAGCTTTGCGATAATTGTTGGTCTCTTACTGCTGGCTGAACATAGCTATGATTGTTCACAATTCTTCACAGATCAAGTAACGTTTCACATCCGTGGCTACAAAGGCGTAGTAAATTCTTGACAAATTTACGCCACTTCGTTGAAGGTATTTTGGCTGATGCTATATTCAACAAAGCCCAGGTCCGACTATCTATTAACCTTGGCATAGTTTGAATAATTCGGTATCTTCTTCTGTTTAGCCGCTCCGAGGTGTTAGTAGTATGGTTTATTGAATATCAGCGAAGCATATAACAATACAGTTAATAATGCAGCACGAATATTACAACAGTCGTGGTGGCTTACGTTTCGGCAAGGTTCGCCATCTTCAGAGCCTGGAAAGGTCAATTGATTCGCAAGTTATTAAATCAAAGGCCTTCATAACCCTAGCAGAAAACGTAAGAGATAAATTTTTGGGTCGCATAGGAATAACTTCATTTCAAAAACACTCACCTCTTAGATGTTTTAGGTCTTTCAATTAATCATTGAAGACCTGCCACTTGGAGTCTATGATAATGTGAGACTGTGCCTTGCTCAGGTCGGGAATATCAGCCTGAGGTATGGAGCTAGGTCACGCGTTATTATGAGGCATTCCTCTTTTCGGTTCATTTTTGGGCCTTTGCTATGCATCCAAAAGGCTTCTAAAGTTTTGCGCGTGGATGTTTTCGATTCCTGTGCAAGGACCGTGAATTTGACGTCAAAATCTGCTCCTTCATGCTTCTGTTCCTTATGCGTGCCTAGTGGGGTTTTTGGGTCGCAGTTACGTTTCCCAGCTAGGTGCTCTTTTACGCGGATGCAGAGTGGTCTACCCGTTTCGCCAATATATTCATCCCCGCATGCCTCGCAAGAGATCAGGTAAATTGTACCTGACCTCATGTAGTCGCCGTCTCTGCCGTTTGGGCAAACTTCGCAGTCGTTGGTTTCGCAGAGACGATCATACAGCCGGTTGCGGACTAGTTTTAGTCTTTCTGGTGGTATCTCGACTACTGCTACCGAATTATCTAAACCTGCTCTTCTTAAGCAGCGTTTAATGGCTGCACTCACTTCGTTGGAAATAAAAGGCAGGATGAATGGAACTTTATCCTCGCTAGACCTTCCGTGTAGGGGCGCCGAATTTCCTCTAAATTTAACCCGAGGTCAGGTACAATTTACCTGATCTCTTGCGAGGCATGCGGGGATGAATATATTGGCGAAACGGGTAGACCACTCTGCATCCGCGTAAAAGAGCACCTAGCTGGGAGACGTAACTGCGACCCAAAAACCCCACTAGGCACGCATAAGGAACAGAAGCATGAAGGAGCAGATTTTGACGTCAAATTCACGGTCCTTGCACAGGAATCGAAAACATCCACGCGCAAAACTTTAGAAGCCTTTTGGATGCATAGCAAAGGCCCAAAAATGAACCGAAAAGAGGAATGCCTCATAATAACGCGTGACCTAGCTCCATACCTCAGGCTGATATTCCCGACCTGAGCAAGGCACAGTTTCACATTAGTCATAGACTCCAAGTGGCAGGTCTTCAATGATTAATTGAAAGACCTAAAACATCTAAAGGTGAGTGTTTTTGAAATGAAGTTATTCCTATGCGACCCAAAAAATTTATCTCTTACGTTTTCTGCTAGGGTTATGAAGGCCTTTGATTTAATAACTTGCAAATCAATTTCACCTTTCCAGGCTCTGAAGATGGCGAACCTTGCCGAAACGTAAGCCACCACGACTGTTGTAATATTCGTGCTGCATTATTAACTGTATTGTTATATGTTTCGCTAATATTCAATAAATCATACTACTAAGTATGCTATATTCAACAGTTTTCACATGTTAAGCAGAATTTATTAATCCTTCAATACTTTTCTTTCACATGAAAGTAACTGGAAGCAGTATTTGCCTAAATATCAGCTACTCTTCAACGTCCCCATAGATGACTGGATAGCGTTAGTTTTGGGCGAAGATATTTGCTTTCGGTGATGCGAAGAATTGACTCGTTGAAGGGAAGGTCGCTCTGAAGAAAGCAGTTTGACAAGACGTTTTGAGAAAACCAGCAAAAGTTTAAGAACGGTTTGTGTCAATCTCAAAAATATTTCTCCTGCGACAAAAGGTGAGGTAATTGCACGGGTGCGAAAAGTGACAATTCTAAAAAAGTGTTCCATAGTTCTTCATGACTTGATGATTTCCGTTTTTCTTTATGGCGGAGAATCACTCGTTAGACATGAATTAAATCGCACTATCAGATCAGGATCTAAGGGAAGAAAATCCGAGTCTCTCCGTTTCATTTGTTCGGAATCAGCAGTTCTACTTCAAATTCATTCTCATATTAAGGTATTACTAATTTCTATGGGATTTCGCAGTCTATGTGATATACAGCGCGCAGCAAAATGTTCAACGGTACCCATGCAATGTTTACGTGATCAATGATGATTCGACCTTGCTCCCTATGCTTTCATTTATCAGGTGCCAGTACATTGTAGCAAAATTGCCTATATGTGCAAAAACACTCTTGAAATACATCAGTAGCCCACCACACGTTGTCCATAAAGAAATATACCTTATATCACTTCAACGATACTACGAATGAAGTTGATTGTCTACATAGCGCAAGCTCTAGAGGTTTTTCAAAACTGAATGCTTCATTTATAGCTTAGTGTTGTGGATATCGCTTTACAAATATTACGCGCTATTTATCATGAAAGTATGTTACTCAGAAACAAAAACTTCTAAGAGTTTATGACTGTCTTTATTTCATCAACCGAAACTCGACACATTTAAATTAGGTCACATCTAGAGTTTCTTAGCTTTCCAAGTCTCATAGTGAGATTGCAATACAGGTCACTTTCCCTTAACAAATGTTCGAGGTGATTCTCTTGGCAAGAACTATAATACGGGCTCATATTTTTTGAATATACAGTAAGACTAAATGCACTTTCAAGCTTAAAATGTTCGAACTTGTTTGTCTGTTTCTGTTTCTAATGATTCGATCTCTCTACACCAAAAATACCAATGTACATTTGTTAATCATATTCATCTGTTATCAGTCTTTGTTAACCATATGAATCAAATTCCTATGCGGCATGACTAGTTCTTCAACAATTCCCACGATTGATTAATTATTAATCTTAACACTGATTCTATAATTGAATAATCTAATGGTTTTCTTGGCGAGCAAATGTGAGGTTGCCATTAGGTCGTCTCAAAAGATTCTGCACTCAAGCAATAAACATGAAATCTACTATGCAAAAGTAATTAATATTGCATGATTTTGACGTCGTTCAATTGCATATTTTCTTGTGAACATTTTGGTGATAACTTGCTTATACTTACTTCAAGATGGACCTTTCGTGGCTAATAAATCCCCTTGGTACCTATGCACGAATTTCGCGAATGGAAAATATTAATGAATTGTTGTGCAAAATCAAGGGAGCTTCTGTGAACGACCCGAGCGCAGCTGATCCTCTAAACTGTTTCTCTCCAGCTTTAGGTCTCACGAAACACTTTTTAACCGTCCCTTCTGCAGCCGTGGCACCGCTCCAAGCTCCATTAATCTTGCGTTCCATTTCACTACCATTTTCCCCTAAGCGCCATTCGTGCATGAGCATCACCTGTATCACCTGCCGTCCTGTTGATCGTCGAGTGACTCGAGCGGACACAAGCAACACTTCAATTTTTGGCTATCGCGTGAAAGCGTAGCAGCCCAGTCTGTCCTCTTCGCTTTAAGGATTCGTTGAGCATCATATCTTTCTTCTACAGCTTTCGTGAAGAATTGGACCAACGGGTCGGTGGTCTTCCTGTGGAGCACTTGATGTCTCGAGGAATCTAGTCGATAACGGCTCTCTTCCATCGGTTGTCGTTGAAGCGCATAACGTGTCCGGCCCACCCTATTTTCGATATTCTGGCGTGTAGAACGGCGTTTTTGATCTTCGATCGTTGACCTTGGTCGAAACTTCGGATCCTTTCTCTCATATGCGAGATACGGGATACTCCTAGCATCGACCTTTTAACTGCGCGTTCAATAACGCCAAGTGATCTTTCATCCTGCTCGTGTAGCGGCCAGGTTTCTGCTGCATACGTTAGGGCAGGGATAATCGCCGAGTCGAAAAGGTAGGCACAGAGTCGAATGTTTTTTGTCCTCTTCACTACATCCTCGATGCTCTTAAATGCTCCTCGAGCCGCTCGTTTCTTCCTGCTCAACTTTGGAGTTAGGTCGCTCATCATGTTGATTTCACGACCTAGATAGACGTAAGTGGAGCATTCGGAGATGATCGTTTCGCTGAGCGTGAATGGCGCATTCAAGACCCGTCCTTTCATCATGTACATCGTTTTCGTTAGATTTAGTTGAAGGCCAATCTTTCCACACGCGTTGTCGAAATCGGCCAACATTCGTTCTGCTTGGCTGGGCTTGGTGTTATGAGGACGATATCATCAGCGAAGCAAAGATGATTTAACTGTCGACCGTCGATTTTTCACTCCCATATCGTCCCATCCTAATGTTCGCATGACGTTTTGGAGGGTGGTAGTGAATAATTTTGGCAAAATTGCGTCGCCTTGTCGAACCCCTCTTCTTATGTCAATGGTAATATTGTTGTAGAATTGCGATGTTTTGGTCTTGAAATCTTTATATATCTCACGAAGGATCGTTATGTATCGAGTAGGTACGCCCTGGTTGTCCAGAGCCTTTATAACCGCTTGTGTCTCCACTGAATCAAAGGTTTTCTTCAAGTCGATGAAAGTGAGGCAGAGCGGTATTTTGGAATCTCCTGAAACTTCAATGGGTCTTGTGATCGTGTGAATGTGGTCTGTGAACTAAAGCCTTTTCGAAACCCTGTTTGCTCGCGCGGCTGTCCTCCGTCCAGTGTTCTGTCGATCCTGTTTGGATTGACTCGAGTGAAGAGTTTACAGACAACGGACAGCAAGCAGACTGAGCAATAATTGCCTATGTCGTGAAGGTCTCCCTTCTTGAATAACTATCACGGCCTTGCTGGTTTTTCATTGATTGGGAGCTTTGCATTCTGGCAGGTAGCGAGTGAAGAGCCAAGCCAAGGTGTTGATGAGAAGTGGTGATAGATTCTTTTCTTCGGGTGTTCTGGCCTAATCCTGTCTGGACCAGATGCTGTTCTATTCTACACCAATCATATAACATGTCGGTATGGCTGTCAGCCACGTAGCGCAGTAGCCAGAGATTTAAGCATCTGAATGATTTTCTGGAATTTCCGGGGAGAACATTTGTCCAGCAAAAGGGGTCGTTTCTTTACTTGTTCCGGGATAACGTAAAAGAACTATTTTGACATTTATTCAAAAGCTTCGAGAGTTTTCCTTGCATTGTTTTGGATTGCTGTGAGAGAATACTGACTTTTACATTACATTTTTCCGTCAAGTTTTTATTCCCAAAACGTGCCTAGTAAAGTGTTTTTTGGCTTTAAGTTATTCAACTAATGCTCTTTTATACGGAAGCAAAACGGTTCACCGTTCTGCCATTGTATTAGTCCTCATATGCCTTACAAGAGATTAGTTATACCGCACCAAATCTCCTGCAATCGCCGCCTCATCTGTAAAGGCATATTATACAATTTTCATCCCCCAGAGACGCTTGTGCAACCAGTTACGCATTAGTTCGTACCTCAGAGTGTTAGAGGGTGTTTCAATCAGTGCCATCAAATCGTCCAAACGTTCCTTTTTGAAGCAACATCTGATAGCCGTTCTTACTTTGTTGGAAATTAGAGCAAAATGAGCGCGATCATCTCAGCAAACATGTGGCTTGGAGAGATAGTTTCTTCTCAAAAATCTAGGTTAAGAGCTTTCACAATTTCGTAGAATCTCTTTCATCCTGCCCTTTATTTCTAACGAAATGAGTGCGGCTATAAAGTGCTCCTGAGAAGGGACGGTTCGACCGATCTGGTGGCAGTGATTGAAATACCCCCGAACGCTCCAAGACGTCAAGACGTAACCAGTCGTATGACCGTCTCTGCCAAAGGATGAAAGAACAGTTTTTCTTGATTATGGAGATAGAGGAGTGGTACGGTATACCTACTCTCTTGAAAGACATGCGAGGCCATTATATTGACGAAATAAGTAAACGCTATTCCACTACTAGATCATTTAGAAATTGAGCAGTTTGGACATTTTTTCGCGAGGGCCGTGACCTACTGAGTCAAAAAACCATACGTGTTTATAGCTCTTCAGTGCCTCGTATGGAGCGCGTGGATGGCTTGCATTACGAAGTCATTCAACACGTAAGTATAAAGGACGATCACTTCGAAAAATTCTAACGCTTGCGTGTAATGTAGAGTCCAAGAACATTTGGGTGTTTGCGAGAGTGGTTGAGAAGTGTCTTACCAACTGGGTTAGTAATGAGTTTACAAACTATATTACCCTGTATATGGACTTGTATACATAGCTGATGATTGGTCTGATCTTGAACTTTGAAAGGCTAGAAGAGACAAGATCATAAATGAATATTAACTTAGATAACTTATAGGAACTTTTTATTTTCACTACTCTGTAGCAGTGGCACGAAGTTGCAATTTAGGTCCAAGAGTATCAAGTGGTACACAAAAATAGGTAATTTAGTAGATATCCTAATGGGTTTGATATTATTAGTTCCGATCAAGTCACAAGCCACTATTTTGCACTGCTGTGCACTTGGAACTAATATTTTTTGCGTGGCAGTTGTTAAGGAATCTAAGGTTTCATTCAGAAAATGCGGGAACTAATGTCCGATTCGTTTCGACGTTCTCCCGATAGAAGATCGCTTGATGATGGAGATCGTGATAATGCCCTAACGTCCTACTTTTCATTCTTGTGCAATTACTCTATTCTCGCTTTGAGGTGAGTTGATCTTGGGGCTTCTGCAGGCTGCGCGTGATCCTACGCTTTTACAGCTTCTACGCTCATATTTTCTCATTTGCTTAAGGCTATATTTCACCCTCATAGTTGATTTAACAACATGCTCCGTCCCATATTCACTTGTCAGGCAACATAAATTAGTGATCATTGACGATTTTGCGCATACCGACCCATCACTGCCCGAGGTTAGATCCATCGTCAGTGTTTAAAGCGGATCAATGGAGAAATAAACTTTCTTTGAACCTTAACACTAGGCACTTGATAGAAATCATTCCATTTTACGGATACCCCAAACATTCATGGTCTCATACTCAAAACGAGCACATGTGAAAAATATGTTTTGGACATCCTCTAGTGCGCATGAAAGAAGAGAGTATAGAGAGGAAATCCTAAACATGGCACGAAAAATAGCCAATTATAATGGCTGCGAAGTGCTGGGAGCTCTTCGAGTCTGATTTAGAGAGATGGCGACACCCCAGACCATAGATATAATGAGAGTGAGATGTGGTTCATCCTGCCTTCCATTTTCATGCTGCTTAAGAAGGGAGGGTATGGACAAATTAGTGGAAGTGATTGAAAAACTCCCAATAATCTGAATGGCCAACTAGTTCAAACCGACCATATGACTGCTCTTGCGAAGCGAAAAATTGTATAACATGCTTTAACAGTAGAGATGGAAACTGCATGTGATCTGGTACGGTTGTCTAATCTCTTGTAAGGTACGAGGTCTAACACATTGTTGACACGGATACAAAGCTCTGCGTTCGTTTAAGAGAGCACCTAGTTTGAATGTTCAAAGCCACGCAAACATTCCATTAGAGACGTATAAGTAACAATAACATAAGGGATAAAGATTTTATGTGAAGCAAGTATCCTCGTACAGGAGTTCAGGAAACATTTGCAAGAAAAGCTCTTGAATCGTTTTCAAAAAAAACTGTTTCAAAAATCCAAAAATGAACTACATGGAGGGGTGTCTCACGAGCACGCGTGACTCGACGTAATGCCTTAAGCTAATTTTTCCGACCTCGGTCAGACACATACTCACATTATGTAAGACTGCAGGATTTGTCTCCAGTGAATAATTGGAAAGTCTAAGAAACAAGAAAACGGTGGTTAGTTATCGAGTAACTCAATGACGGAAGCCGGCAAATTCCCTGGAGGCCGTTCGCTTCCCACAAGGGCGACTCAGTAGGCTTTCATTTATCAAGGAAAATCCAAAGTGTCACGAATTTCTGTTGCTGCGTTATTCCTATACAAAATTTCTGCGAAATATTGATTAAGGCTAAACCCTTGCTGTTCATCGCAGTTTGACACCCTGAAACGTCAACAGCAGTGATGTTATTACGGAGATTCGGAGCTTTCAATTAGAAGATTAGTTTCTCTATAGAATTATTCTCTGAATCAATGCTATATGGGAATTGCTGGACTTTTTTCTTAGTGGGTAGCAATTTTGTTCATTTTAATAGGAAAGATGGTTATGGATAAGTAACTGAGCGATTGATTTCTGATTCCTTTAATAGAAATGTGAAGAAACGACAATTTCCCGTCACGTAGGAAGAAACTACGCAGAAACGTTTCGCTCTTTCTTTGTGGGGAAGGGTGGAGGTTGAAATAAGTTGTGTTTACTCTTCGTAATTGTCAACTAAGTACTTTGCCTCCGGATAATGGAAGGTAAACAAACAGTTGCAATGAACGGTCTCCCACTGATTCTTCAATCACATTACTGTAAGAAAAATAAGCACTTCATTGATTATACTAAATATTCTAGCGTAAACTAGTCAACAAAGTTTACTCTTTCACGCATAACTAATCCTAATGAGCTCACAGAAATATTCGAAACGCTTTTGAGAAACTTGAGTGAACAAAATGAAAAAATGAATTAATGACTTAGTAGATATGTTGAAGAATTGGAAAGTAAGGTATCTGTGAAATGTGCAGTCATAAAAATTATAATGCTGTGTTTCCTCAAAGTGCCCTGTTTCAATGAAAAAAGAGCCGCTACAATTCAGAACACTGAGAAGAAAATTAGTCCTACCTTCGCCATGTTAAGCGGTTTTTCCCCATCGAATACTGTCAGCATGTTGTTGCTGTTGAGTAAGAATTGCTCGCTTACCCCAAAAACGACTGGAAGTTACAATTTTATTTTTCATGGCTGGCTCGAAGCTGGATAAACCCTATAAATGATAGTGATAATGATGATGATGGGTAAGAAATCCGGTAGAGCGAAAAATTAATGAAAGCGATTATCAACTCTTATGCAACAAAGCTGATTTTTCAACAAAAGACGGCAATCTCTCGATAATGACTAGTGGGGTTTACAACAAACCTGATCAGTGTAGGAGACTTTGATCCTCACAAATAAATCTTACACAGCACTGTTACTATTTTGTATTCTTCTACGAGTATTTTCAGAAAAGTCATAAATGAGCGTTACTTCAGAGAATTTTCTAAGAAACTCTGAAATTACAAAAGCCAAACACTCCAAAAGACCATCATTGCCTGTTAAACGAAGTGTAACGACTTGTAGTTGAAAATGTCTAAACATATGAAGTTCAGCGTAAGCTAAATTTTTTGGTTCAAATTCAAGTTGAAAGTAATCATAACGTTCAAATCGCATGACTCTTATAGAGATTGGCCCGTCTCGCAAGTAATGACACGATTACTTTTTTGTTACCGTTTGTTTCGATTTTCAACACCGTTCACATAATTTATCTTGATCATAACTTTTTCGGAAAGCATAGCATACCCATAAAAACTGCTTTAGTACAAAATTCTCTGCTTTTCGCAAGAGCTACAATAATTTGTAAGCATATGCTCTAGCATCAATATCATAATGAACAACGCATTTCCATTTTATAAATACATACAAAAATAAGAAGAGAATTCCTCTCATCAACTGAAAAAGCTAATTTACTGTTTTGCGTTTAGTTTTCGACAGCTCAAACGTGTATAGATGTGTAATCCTTAATGATGATGTAGATAAATACTTACATCCTCAGAGATTTTTTTAGCTCAGTGTCACCAAACGCAAAAAAAAAGACGAAGTCCGTTTAGTTCTTCTTGATCAGTGTTTAAAACCTCATGAGAGTATAACTGACAGTAGAATATTGGCAGTAAAAGTAGCTATATTTATTACTACCACCGACAAAGTCCATAGCAAGCAACTTTTATTCATAATTGCAACTATAAGTATCATTAGATATATTCCAGTGCCGAAAAAGGTTAAGGTTTTGAATAGTGAAGAACAAATTTACCTCGACTTTTCTAGCATGGACGGTGAATGCTTCAGAATTGCATTTGGCCTAAATTTAGGAATGCTGAAATTTTGAATAACAGCCTCGACACAAGCTTTTCATGTCCACGAGAGGAAATTTTTCATAGTGGCACTTTTTATAGAATCATATCGAGATTATCAATTAATGAACGAACAACTTTTGTAACATTATATAATGACAGAAAATTTTATCAGCAACAACACGTGGAATAAACATCTGCTCAAACGGCATGAAGCGTTAAAAATGCTAATGGAAAAATATCACAGTCACATGCCAGCCATTTCTGATATGAGTCATTCAAAAATAAAAGGGCAAAGATTTCACGGTAGAACATCCCTTAGGGATACGCCGTGCATTCCACTCCGTGTGTAGCGTATTTGAGGTGATTGCTTCCTTGTTTGGCTCATACATTCGCTTGTAACCACTTACCGTTGCATCATTTCCGTGTTTCACATCCTCTCACACAACTCTGGTTACTATCACTTGACTCAGATTGTATGAAAACCTAATTTTCTTTATGCGGGGTCAAAACCATTTGTTTTGTACTCCATCTCTAACTAGTCCAAATACAGAGCTACACGCATTCCGTATGTTAGATATGTAATGCGTCGTTATTTAATATGTGATCTGTGTATATTCATTGAACTGCCATTAATGCCTCAAATTTCACAATTTTCCGTAAAAAATAGCCTTGTTCAGATCCTATCAAATGATTTTCATCAACTTTATAGATATTAGTTGTGTAATTTAGACCTTTGGGGAACTGAACTGACTTTGACCTCTTAATAAACATTACTACCATTCTGTAATATTCATTTAGGAAACTTGTCGATAAGCTTTCAGCCAGGTTTACTTCTTTCTCTAAAAATTTCCGTTATAAAACGTAATCTGATATGAAATGAGAATGGCGAACATTTTGATGAGATATATACTGTGCAAGAAAATTTTGGGCGACAAAAGGTGGAAACTCACATATGGCAACTATTTTAATGCTTAAGAGACAATTTCGTGTAGTGATTCTTTTATTGAGGGTGGACACAGTAGATTGGTTAGTTATGGAGGATATCAAATTACAAAGTGCTGATTCGTTTCCCTTCTCAACGTTCTCTTACAAAGGAGCGCCTTAGCTCGGCTACCTTCAAGATGGGTGGGAAAAACCTTTTAATCAGTATTTCTAAGACATTCAGCAGGAGACAAAGTCCTTAAGGAGTCGAAACGAGACGCAAGATGTTCGGAGACCTTTGTGGAGCATGAATACAAGGAAACGAGTCAAATTTAAGAAATGTTGTTGAGATCGGCACAGGTGGTGACGGATCACGTAAGAAAATACTATTATTTTCAAAAAAATATTTACGTAAACAAATTAGAATAATATAAGCAATAATGTTTTATCTGTCCAGAAGTCTTCAAAATGAAGGAATTATCAAGCAATACCTGATTTCCTTTTTTCACTGAACATTAAAATTGTCTAAATTCATAAGAGTAAGATAGAATTAGATACCTAGTGTGATATACGAGCTTTTAGAGGAAAAGGAGGAAAAAGAATAGTGTAAAAAGAAACAACATTTCCTACCTACCGTAAGACACATAGCAGCGGCTGTCGCGAATGTGGTCAAGAAAAGAATAAGCTGCTTTTTCGCCATACTGGAGTTAGTGTGAGGGTATCCAAAAATGATTGCTTTCGGTTTCAGTTCCCTATATACTAAGATGGTGAAGAGGCGTGGTCAGATTGATATTTAACATCTGTGCAACATCATACATGTAAGTTGATAAGTTAATTAACGATAGTACTTGTATTACTAATTGTAGCTTTTGTAGTTATATTTGATATGTGTATATCGGGAAAACTTCTCTTGATTAGCTGAAGCGAAGTTGGTAGAGTGGTAGCAGTGATAAAGCGTCTGACGCTTCGGCGACCCGCCATCTTCAGAGCCTGGACGTATGAAGTACTGGGCTATATTAGACAGTACCACGTACGTCCAGACTCTGAAAAGAAAGGGTATCCGAATTGTCATCTCGAACTATTACTACAACTTCTCTACCAACCTCACTTTAGCTAATCAGGATAAGTTTTCACGATTTCCACAAATCAAGTCGTAATGTCGAAGTTCATAGAAAGTCGAACTATTGAATTGTTGTGGTATTAACTGTAATAATAGTGACAACATTAATAGTAGCCAATAATATTGATAGGAGCAGCAGTGATAGTAAATATATTAAAGATAGTGATATTAATGATGATAGAAACAACAAATATACTAACAGCAATAATAATTCCAATGAGAATAAATCAAATTAGATTGTAAAAAAATTGCAAACATCACAACTTTGGCATTTAGCCGCTATGGTAACCGTCAATAATATTATCCTATAAATTCTCCTTTCACTTTAAACACATCATATGTAGATATATTACACTAATTTTTGTTTTAGTCCCAAAATACCGCAATTTACATCTAACAGAGGCGTCACATAGGTGGGCTTTTTTGAAGCTCTAATGCTTCCATGTCATGTCTAGTGATGGTCGACCTAAATCCGTCTTGATAATTTTATCTTCCAGAGATCAAATTTCAAATTCTTGACGAAAAGAAATACATCTACGTCGATCATTCTGTGAATATAAAAGCAACAGTTGACGTAGATAAACATTACATTGCAAAGCTTAACGTTTACCACCTCATTAGAATTTTTTCCGCAAAAATTCAGCAAACAAAAAAAATGTTCGGAGTGTTCGAATTGGGCATTAATAATTGGTCATGACGGTTGGAAATTTGAGCTATTACGTTGCTCACTCTCAAGAGAAAGCAACAGAAAAGGCATTTCCACATAAGAATGTGCCTAGAACGATCTTATGCGGCCCTTCATCCGGTAGTTTGTTTCTTTTTCATTTCGCTTCGAGTGCTTTCAATATCTTGCTCAAAACAATGTAATCTGATAGCACATTTTGAGCCTTTCATGAGATCTGTTATGGCACTTATATGGTGCAATACATAATTGTTTTGAGCGAGATCTCAAAAAACACTCGAAACGAAAGGTATGAAATTTCACGATTACCAGCCAAGAGCAATCGAGTATACAACACTGCCCGTTCGGTGAATTATCACTTATCGGCGTATGTAAAACGTTCGGCGTCGGCGCCTAATTGCAGGAGATATCTCCCGCGGAACTGACTGAACCGAAAGATACCGTGCAGCTGACGAAACTGGAAGGCCGAAACACGTGCACTGCACTGTACAAGTGCCATGATCTCGGCTCAAAATATGCTGTCAGATTATACTGTATCTTTTTCCTATTACTTTTATGAGAACTAAACAATAGAGCGACTGTCTCAGAAACCCGGTGAGCTCTACCATTTGCAAGTCTCACGTGAAATTTCCTCTGGTTTTGATGTAATAGAAATCGCTTTCCAATTAAGCGCAATGGCGCTTTATTTGAAAAATGTTGATAATACCGAAGTTTTCCAACAGTTGTAAAATTATATTCTTTCAACAAATGTCTGCTCACAAATTTCGGATGAGAAGAAAAACGGAGGAGGAAAAAATTGTGATCATTACGAAAAATTGAATATCTTACTGAGCGTTTTCCTGGTCAGCACTTCATCTGTCGGAAAAATAGATGAAATCAGGGCATCAGTGTCTCATCAAGAAGGAAAAATAACATTATCGTTAAAAACAGAATCATAAATTTAAAAAATTTTATCAGTTCTTCGGACTTCCGGACAATTCCTACACATGTTATTACAATCTAGTCTCGAAAATCTCGTTCAATCTAGTCACTCGTTCAATCACTTTAGACCACTTATTAGATTTCCACATTCAAAAAACGTTTGAGAACTGTTGTTGTTCATTGCACGTTCTCATCGACAGTTTGTGTCAAGTGTTCCTATCACATCCTTCCCGCTCGATCATTGCTTCTTAAAATGATTGTGTAGATGAGAGCCATGAGTTCAAAGTTGTGAATTTCATTACGACCTGATATGAGGAATAAATTCTTCGTTACAAAACTTGTGCAGAGTATAACAATGTCTAATCCTAATGGTAAAATCTTCTATGATCTGATATGTGCGCAGTTGAGGTTTAGAATGGAAGTGGAGAAAAGCTCTGTCATAAACTGATGAACATGTTTTGAACCTTTCAGAGGAGAGATCTAATATGGCATTTTCAATTGTATACGTATGTTTTGGTCTTCTCGGACGCCTCATCAATGCCACATACCTTACTGCTCATTTCTACTGCAATAGTAGTGGCGACGCAGATGTATCAGTTTAGACAAAGTGTGATATCATTCAACGTTGCAGGACAGACGCAATTGTAGTCCATAGCTTACGGCTGTTATGAGGCATACAGCAGTACTTTCCAGGTAATAGTTCCTTTCTTAGGCTGATGCATCTGCTCCGCCACTGTTCTTTGTACTAGGGATAAGCCATAAGGCATGTGGTACTGATAAGGCGTGAGAGAACGCCAAAACGTACGGGTACTAAAAATGCCATGCTAGACCTTTGGAAGGCTTAAAGCATTTTATCAGACTATATTGAATTTTAAGCGAGGTGTCAAACATAGTCGATTGGAAGTATTGTTGTCTACTGTTCACTTTAAACATCAAAAATTCTAACTTCAGCAATTGATATGATGCTGAGCGTGTTGGTTGCAGAAGATGTCTTTACTTTTCTACGGCCTTCATATCATTTGTGCAGACATATAAATGTCATAACATTGTTTGGTTAACTATGCAGGTTAAGTGGGATGTTGATTACGCAACTCTTAAGACATTTCTTATGACTTTATAGAGGAACAATTTAAACGGTTTGCCGGAATTCGTCGTAATCACACATTCACAGTAATCGTTCGATGTTCTTCCTAATCTCTCTCCTGAGATGTATTGCAACCTGAGTGCATGTGACTCAGTACTTAGAGGTGCTCTGCGCCGCACATGAGGTCAATGGTTCGATCTTGCGCTCATGGTTCACCAAGCCATCCATCCCTCCAGAGTCGATAAATTGGTACCACACTAATCTCAGACTTGTTTGGGAGGATAAGCAGCACTGGCTCGGTTCAGCGGGAGGCCACCGCTATCATTGTAAAGGCCAGAAATGCATTCAATGACCTCGTACGAAGTTAGAAATTGAAGACGAATGCATAGCGCATCCCTCAGAGATTGATCAACGGATGAGAGCTTTATCTTTTCTCCTCTTACATTGCACTCTAAGAATAATTTTCGTCTTGCAAAGGTTACAGGACGTGTGAGATGTGTGCAGCAGAACCAGTCCTAAGACATTCTTAACCTAGAAAGAAAAATCCTCTTCAGTTGACGATATAAGGGCGAGAGGTTATTCTGTTAAACAAAACTAGACAGACTGTTTTTGAAGCAAATCTTTGCAATGTTCAGGCAATGTGTCCTACACTGGCTGAGAATTTTTCATCACACTGTTATGAGCAAAATGCTCATACTATAAGGCACCGGACGTTATGTGGTTTCCACTGCAGATCACCCTATTGAACTGATGATGAATCGCGTCCAAATCACTTTCAGGTTGATCATAGCTTGGTTTTCGAAGTTAGCAACGTCGATATATCTTGTTATGACAGTTGCAAACGCAAAAGCAGCTAACAAGACCTTGTGTGATAACATGATGAGCAACAATTGGTAACGCAAACGTCATCGATTCATTGTTAACACAGTCTATGACATTAGCTGAATAGCTGATTTTCGCCATCATAGAGGTATATCTTGCGAAAATACTAACTGCAAAAGAACCTTGCAAGTCTTCAAATTCTCTCTTTCTCCAGGAGCGAAATGAATTAGTAAATAAGCATTGTTCAAAGAGAATGAAATCGAGTTGCAATGTAGAGTTTTGTCAAAGAATGCATAACTTCATGTATGCTTATGTGCATTTATAACCAATTTTGAAAGGTTACTCGAAACTGCGTACTGTGGTGACCTGTAAATCGATCCTATGAAGCAGAGTGACAACTTCCGCGTAAATATTTTTGACGTAGACTCAGATTCCCTCCTCCGCATCCACCTACAATAAAGAGGCAAACAGCTTTTGAAATTTCCCTTTAGTCGTCATCACATTCCGTTCAGAATTTGTCCTAACCTTACTCACATGAAACAATTTAAGGCTATCGCAGCTCGCTGTAGAATTTCTTCAAAACTCCTTCGAGGACGGCGCCATTTTGGGCTGGCGGGCGGTCCGGACGCCTACGAAAAGAGGCTGCCGGCGCGTGCTACAATGCTAATCGGTATCTTTCTAATAAATTTGTACTTTTGTCGTTAACAATTGAAGTCTCTTTGTCAATATAAGGTCAAATATGATGCAACAGACTTAATAGTGCCATTTTTCGTTAGAAATAACATAACTGCTCCCTTTATAATCCACACTTCAAAGGGAAAAACCAGATATTCATGAGGATGCTATAATCAGACCTTTATAAAACATTTATAAGATACTTTATTTATACTTACCCACCTTTCAATCAAATCTATCTTTATTTCATTGTTTTATTTACTTTATTGCACAAAGTAAATAAATTCATAACACTAGTTAAAAATTGGAAAACAATGAATAGTGCGTCAAAAATAGCGCTGCTTATAGCATGAGACCATTTCATCAATAATTCTCGCATTTTTTTGATTATTATTGTGCTTGAGAATCCCATTTCTCGGAGCAATGCTTAATTTCGCTCTAATTCTTTACTTTTCTCTGTGGTATGCGAAGAACAGATGGAGGTGTAGTGGTTGTTCCCCGATTTATCCACTTGTTTGAGCCCTTTTGCTAAAAATGTATTTTTCAATTTTGTAGAATTTTCTAGCAATCATTCGATAGCTAAAACCACGTGAAATTGAACGGCGTATTCCACTTCTCAAATGGCCTGTTTTTTGCGCTGCAAAAGGATGAGGTATTGTTCCATGTTCAAGCATTACTCGGCGGATCAGATTTCTTTCGTAAGCAGCCAATAATAATTAGATAGCGAAAATCCTAGCAACATTAAGGGTGTACTTCATTCTTGGAAAGCGTCCCTCAGAGCGTTGTGAGCACTCCACATATACTATAACATCATACCACTGCAAGTGGCATTCAAAATAGAAAGAATTTAGACTGATTACCGATATCCAATATCTGTCAACACAAGTGGGTTCAATGCCGAGAACGGCTGCCCCGCCAGACCGTCGACGGTTGGCTGTTGGCAGACAATGCGTTATAGCGTAAATAAGAGTGCTGTGCAAGACGAGCGTCAGTAGTGCAACGGTTAGCATACACTCCCGGAAAGAGCGAGATCTGGATTCAAATCCAGGCTGACGCAGGCGTTTTTGCACAGCACTCCACATATTGAGTCAAAAGAATATCAGGTTTTGCAAATTTGGATCCCCTTTGATGTCTGCATATCGCCATGATTACTCGGAAATACGTGTTCTTTGATCTTTTCACGAGTCCTAGCAACCGTTGAATAGCGAAAATATAGAACATTTTGAAGGTAAACTTCATTTCCAGAAGGGGCTCCGTTAATGTGCTGTAACACTGAAAATAAAAATATCTTTCACAGTCAAGTGTTTCACGCTGTTTTTGAAATACAAACAAAGCCTTTCTGCTAAAGTTTCAGTAATTGTTCGATAGCAAAAATTTCGACGACTCTTATAGTAACTTTCGACTATCTCGACGACTCTTATCGAAAAGAATTCTTCGTCCTGCTATAGCAGTCAAAAAAAGATTGCGTGTACAGTCAATGAATATGCTGCAAAAAGAGCGGTAACTCGAAGTCAGTGTCGCAAAAACTTACTCTTCAGAGTGCAAAGCCCAATCTTCCTTCGATTGCTACAGTGCTCTTATGAGTCTGCTCTAAAAATTAACCACGTTTTTGAAATTGTTGACATTTACTCTATCGATTGGTTGTAGACTGTTCATAGAAAAAAAAATAAATGCGGCGTGGAATTACCAAACGTGAAAAAATTTCATTTCTACTTTTATAACACAAAAAACAAACCATTTAGAGATATAATGCACCGTTCAAATTCACTTTTTCAGTTGTCAATGAACACTAATATTCTAGTAAAACAGGTCTATTCTAGAATGACCAAGGGCTCACGAACGCAATCTGCAAAATGCGATTGCATGCGACAGAAACTGTCTTCAAAAGTAAGGATTTTCAAACGTTGGGCGTTATTTTTTGAAAACACGTTCACAAAAGTTTCACTTATAATCTGATTTCTTCCCTCGGCTGTAAAATGTTATATATATTAGAAGAACTTACTCTAAAAATCTTTCCATAAAGAAAGCTTACTACCAAAATCGAAAGTTTTCAAGCTATGCATTGGCTGCACGAACATCAAGAAGATAGGAGAAAGTGTTCAATAACAGCTGGAAATACTTTCCTTTTCGCAAGGGTATGGTTTTTTTTTTCAAAAGGGAACGATTTTGGAAAGCATTAGTAGTGATCTTGCTGAAATTACTGATAAAGGCGGCTCATCAGTGATATTTTACTATTTTTGATGATACTATTCCTCTGAGAACTTGATTGACTCACATTTAAATTGGATCATGCATCAATCTTCGTACCGTCCGCAAGAGGGGCCTAGCTGCGGGTCCTAATAACCGTCATCGTCTGCGAAAGAATATGAATGAGTAGAGGAAATTCAATAGTATCTGAGTCTCTCTTTTCTTCTGCAGTTTATTCCAAAGCAGAAAAAATTCCCAATTGAATAAAACATTGCATCCCACATGTTCAACATTCTAGGATATCAATCGATCGCCCGCTCCTAATTAATAAATCAGCTGGCAAACAAGCTCGTAGAATATGCAAAGCTTGATCTTATTTGCTTTGCTACGCACAGTGGAATGGCGCCTTTCAGAATTTGAAAACAGCGAGGGAATCATTGAAAATTACTCAAACGAGTGATAACCAAGAGTCTGAAGGAAGAGCTGTGTTCGGCGATGTGTAAGGCACATTTTTCTTTCTCCTACAACGTAAAAAAGCCTTTTGAAAACCAGCCATATTTTGAGTTCTACGAGACTTGTGCTATCAAATGAGTATTAACAGTCTAAGGAACGAGTTTACTACAGCGATATATCAGCGAGGTAAAAAAAAAAAAATCGTGGTCGTGTAAAACTTAAATTTGTTTTGGATTTTACAGCGTTATAAAAGATGCTTCAAAAAACTGGTCATGTGTGTCCAGCCAGAGATATAGGCTTTCGAACGATTACTAACTCTTGTATGAAAAATTCTTGTATAAAGAATGAGGTCGAATATATATTTGTTACCCTGAACAAGAAAAGTACCATTTTCAAGGCAAAACTAATAGCTGTTTATACTTCTTTAATAGATTTTCAGACGTTTTTAAAACTTACCCAATACTATGTTATTGCTTCAAGAAATTTAGGTATCTCATGTTTGCAGTCGCGCCAACATGAAGGATTGAAATACTGAACAATTTTCAGGCCCATGCACAAAGGAGACGAAGTGAGTCACCAACTCAATAGAACAAGCGAAGATGATGAGCCGTATATCACCTCTTAAAATGTATACAGCAGATGCCTCTCATCTCCAAAAATGATAAGCTGGTTCTTGTAATTTGATACCATCAAACAGCACCGCTCAGTGAGTAGATGATTTTACTACAAGAATATAATGCAAGGTATCCAAAAAATCTGACATCTTTTGCATTATTACCGAAATCTGGTCTCTGCTATTGGTCACATGAGTCTGATCGCCGAGCGTTTTGATTGAGTCCATGCTTGCTGGGTAAAAGTTGCAAGCATCAATCGGCATTTCTTACTCTTACTCTTCTTGTTCACCTTCTCGCTCTTTCACTTGCTACTGTGACCGCGTGGTCAGTGACTTTCGGCGTGGCTTGATGCGAAGATGATCAAACACCATTCTCGCGAACATTCTCCGACAGTCAGCAGCGAATGTCCCATAGAACGCCCAGTTCGGCTTTCTTCAAGATTGCAAGAGATCTGCTCAACAAGTACTCTACGATGTTTTGAACTGAAAAAAATTCCTTAATCAAGGTTGAACACGACATCTCAAAAACTACTTGATTTTAAGAAATGCCGGGGTCCGCACACTGAAAACAAATGCGGCACTGATCAAGTAAGGTGGTAAAATAGTCGATACTAACATTTCATTATTACCGTCACTTAACTGATGCTCATCATTTTTATTATTGATCAATAGTTGATCAGATAAATTTTTGCAATGAGGAAGTGCATATGATCCAGTTCGCTATAAGGAGTGCTATGAGCATCCATACAACGGCCATACTCTAATCGTAGGGATTAGTTTGGCGTTTAAGAGAGCAGTTTGGTTGCCATTACTTCAGTATAGCCCGTGTTAATCTAACGATCTAACAAAGCGTGTACAACTTGCACAGAAAGATCACTGTGAGTGCTGCAACTTTCTCTCTGATCTCCTAGCCCAGATTTTTATTCGTTACCCTTATCGTTTGAAAAGGGTTAAAAGAAGAAGATCCATAAGTGACTTTTCCTTGACCCCCGCGCTAGTCTACAAGATGTTATGTTCTATGAACTGCGTTCGAAGAACTTACATGAATTATCAGCATTTGAAGTAATACTAGTGAATTTTAATGGCTTCCAGCCTTTTTAATGGTCCATTTGTAGGATAAAGTTTTAATAGAAGATAAGTATTTGACTGATTATGAAAAAGTCTTCTTTCGCAAATGAACTGCAATAGAAATATAAACAAGAATCTTTAGAGTTTATTCAGACTTTACTTTTTTTGGTCTACATTCTTAAGAAAGAATTATTTGCGTGTTTTCGTAGAGTTCTTCTTTATCGTATGATCGTCCGATTCATCATCCTCCATCATCAGAGATGGAACGTTGCACAACGTGTCATCTTCATTCTGCTCGAAGAGAACACTAACTTCGCAAATTCTCGTTCAGCGCTTTTTTCTATTAGTTCTAGCGCTCTGATAAAAGTAAAACGAGTACAAAATATTGTCTGAATCTCGAAAGGCTGATCACTATTTGATGAAAACTAAGAGGTGGCTCAATCTACGCGAAAGTGGATTGTACCTAATTCAGAGAAAAACTCAATTTTCTCTGTACCCTCATCGAGTAGAAACTCAAATTATATAACGTCGCGAATCAAAGTGTCTCTGAGCTGCCATATTCCGATTTTCTAAAGGCGTCCCTACTAATATATATATATATATATATATATATGCGTATATTACTGCTATTTCTCTTTCAACGAAAATTTTTGAACCATTACTACAGCAGAGCTTTAGGGTGGATTTCATCACAAAACCGCACGTAAGTCCTAATCTTTTCACATCAACGAAAACGTGCAGCTCCTTCAAAACGTCTTCCATGCGGTCTTAGATGCCTTCAGGCACTGCTCTGTTCTACGTTCATCGATTTGAAGAAGGCTGTAATCAAGATGAGATAGAAGCAGCTACTGGAGCTCTGAACAGGCGTGACGTGTTTATTCATGAGTCCAATATTAAGGTTCTACAATTATAAAAATGTTTAAAAAAATAATACAATAAAATAAAAATATATTTCAAAAAAGTACAAAAAATTACATATTAAGGTTCAAAATATTATCACCCATGACATCAGTTATAGAAGATTTTACTGGCAACGTAGAAAGACAGGTCCGACGTGACGTTATCATTCCCCACAACATTCACTGTCACCCTCTGAAGTGTCATGCGAACATTCATCAAAAAGGGACACGACAATTACACCAATTCTCATTGCTCATGACATCATTTCTAGAATTTCAAGCACAAATCAGATTAACGAATGTTGGACGACTTCGAAAACGCTTATAAAAATGGGTCTCTGTCTTTAGTTTACAAAAAAGTGTTAATGTGTAACGAGTCATTTTGAATTCCTCATTCATGTTGAAATAAAAAATGTCGTTAAAAGCTTCTTATATGTGTCTATGTCGCATAGCCGATATGACAACGATTTAACACTACACAGTTGAGCAGGAGAACGCTAGAAGAATGAAGATCCTTCAAGACCACCAATGCTGTAGTGAAAACGAACACTCGATTGCGCGCCCCCCTTGCAGAAAGTCAATGCTGGAAGTGTCCTGTATATCGCGAAAAAAAAGATCAACATTTCCGACCTGTATCAATGATCATAATTATAAAACGCTGTTCTTCGCGCCACGCTACCGAGGACGAGCTGGACCAGACAAGTAATGTGTTTCAAAGATAGCCGATGATCTAGAGCCGTTATGGCTTGATTTCCTCGAGATGCCAATCGCACAACAACAAGAAGATCACCCACCCAATGGTTTGATTACTCACAAATGGTCCAGAAGAAAGTTGTGATGCATAACGTTTCCTAGAACGAGGAAGGACCACCAGGCCATTCTTGCACGCATATGGGAAAAATGGAAGTGTTACTGGTGCCACTTTGAGCGACTCAACTAATAACTGGACTGATAATCATTATTTGAGCCACGCATGTCAGTGGTCTGTCAATGAGGGCTGACTTATAGAGCCCGATACACGTGTTTCAATCTTGCGATTTCGTCAGTCGAGCAGTTGCCCTTTCTCGTCTTTTGCTAATCTCTGAGGGTGCTCCAGTCCCCACAATAAGAGTTAGCGACGACGTACGTTTTACACTGCCTCTTATTGTGGGGACTGGAGCACCCACAGAGATTAGCAAGAGACGAGAAAGGGCAAATGCCCGACTGACGAGATCGCAAGATCGAAACACGTGTATCGGGCTCTATAAGTCAGCCCTCATTGACAGACAACTGACATGCGTGGTTCAAATAATGATTATCAGGCATATTGAAATTTGAGCTGTGGTCTTAAGAAAACACTCGAAAAGAAAGATAATAGCTGGACGACAAGTGAAAATTCATAAAGATGAGGCGCTATTAAGCCATCTTTGCCTGATTTATTTTATTCCAGCATACTCCTGTTGCGCAAAGTATTTTAACATCCAAAACGATCTCACCAACTCATTTGGGTTACGATTCTTGTGATTCTGGAAAGAGTAGTTTCAATGATCTGATAGATGAATTACGATATCCTCGATAATACTATTTATACCGATGGTGGAGCTGTGTTATGACCAAAAAATATCGGGCGAAACAATTTGTGATTTATTCAATGACCTCGCTCACTTTCTCCTCCGATAAATGTCAAGTAGTAGAGACGTACTAATTGGAAATTGCTCACACTATAAACAGTGAGTCTTGGACAGAGGTCAGCTACTTTTTTGTTGAAAAGTACACAGGAATCTCAGTGTCTTCAGAGGTATTTTATG